>JACDOX010000254.1:453505-576899 GCA_014549065.1 Cardinalis cardinalis
TGCGTGCACACAAAGCCAGTGCTCTGTCCTGGGATGCTCTGACCTGCACAGGTGAGATATATCAGATATATCCTCAATATCCCAGAATTGTGCTGCCCAGTGTCACATCACATTCCCACACACGGTCAGCCAGGTTCTCCCTGAAGGGAACTGGTGTTCTGTACCAGCTGGAGGGGTGTCTCAGGATTCCAGAAACACAAGGCCTGTGTGCACACTGATTCAAACAACTCATTTTCTTGGACACAGCTAGGTAAGGGTCTAARAAATGTAATTAATGAAGAGTGTGGRCTCCAAGCAGGGAGGGGCAGGGCCTCCCTCTCCTACAGGAGGTTGTCACAGTGGCTCAGCTGAGTGCTGTGGGACAAGTGACAAGAGCAGAGATTGTCCTTTGCTATTTGGGGGGGAATCCTTTAGTGCAGCAYGACACCAGCAGCAATGTGCATGCTGAAGTTTCTATCTCTCTTATGCCATTACCTCAAATTGCTTATCCTCATCAAACTGGGAGGGTCTCAGCTGAAAAACACATGCTCAAGCTTTATGGTCCAGTTCTACTCCTTTTTTGYTGAGGTCTAAAGAGTCAAAAGCTTCTCAAACTAAGAATGGCCATTTAGTAAAATAACTGATTTTAAACTGAATTTAGTTGGCAAGAGCTTTTCAGCAGGATGGTGAGGCAAATATGCCCAGTGCCAASTTCCTGAAGGTCACCCCCATACTTCCCAAAGGAGTGGCCAAAACCTGCGGGTGACCTTCACTTTGCTTTGCACCCTTCAGAGTCTTCTTCTTTCACTGTAATTAGGTTTAAACAGCATTTAGCATTCCAGGACTGCCCTACTTTGCAGTCCCTTCATTTTCTTAGCTGAAAAACGAGCGAAGTTGCAAGGCTGTGGTGTTTCTGTTGTGATTGTCATGAGGGAAGCAGAGCCAATGCAATTTGCCCGTGTTTTACTCGCTGCCATCTGGCAGGGATATGGTGACATGCTAATCTTCACAGGACTCTTGTTTCTCAACTATCTGCTGGACAACTAAGGAGATCACCAGGCTGCTGGGACGAGTGCCAGATAGGAGGCAGGTATGTTTATGAGTTTAAGATTCTTATTTTCTTCCAGTGCTTTCGCATGCTGTTCATGGAGTGGCAGGAGAAGTGAAAAGGGGGAGGAGGGGATGAGTCAGTGACTAGACTACAACTGTTCAAAATCACACTGAAGTTCTGCAAAAGGTGGTTGTTCACAGCTCACCTCTTACCTGCTGTCTGCTCACTTGGCCTTGAGGTCTGCATGGGCTTTTTGGGAGTCCTTGCCAGGGCTTTGCCCAGTGTCCCCAGCCTGACAGGCAAACAGAGGCCTGAGCACACACACARCGCTCAATGAAATGGCCACATCTTCCTCTTTTCCTCATTCTTGTGAGCTCTGGGGTGGTGGAAGGACAGTCATATGTTGCCTCACTAGTAGTTACAGGCAGCTGACATGGTGCTAGCACAGCAGCTGAGTCTTGCAGAGGAAGTGGAATTATGGCAGCTCTGTACCAAGGGTGAGAGAAAAGCCTTTGTTCATCTCCCTGAACTTCAGGGCTGCCTGRAYGGCAAATAYTGCTGTAACAAGATGGGGACTGGGCCTTGCTGCTRATGGATRCCAAAGTAACCCAAAAGATAAAGAYAGCATCAAAGCYACACAGATACTTTGAAGTTTATGTGAAAATCCSAACAAGAAAATCCATCCGGTTGTGAATTGTGAGAGGACAACTGCAGACAGTGGGTGAAGCAGCCAGTGGATGACTGCTCCTCAAGTGACGCAGACAATAAGCCAGCTCTGTCTGGAACAGGCCCAGGTCTCAGCCTCATGCTGCTTCCTAAGCTTCCCTCCCAGACCCCACATCCCCCAGTCCCTTCAGCAGGGAGCAGGGTGCGCAGCACTACCCACCCATGGGGCTGGAGCCAGTGCCAGCTCCTGCCAGCATTTCAGAAGGAATCAGCAACTTCAGCAAATTTATTTAACAAATGCCTTACCCTGACTCACCTCCTTGCAGCGGGGCCAAAACACAGAGTCTAGTTTTAGCCTCTGTAATGACTAACATTCATAATGACTAGCAAAGAATTACAGCTAAAAACACAAGCTGCTTCAGCTCAAGCTAAACAGCCCTGGCTCACCAGTGAGGACTGAGAGATTCATGCTCAGCTCAAGTGCAGAGGAGTATCTGTGGCACACTCTCACCAGCACGTGACACGCGCAGGGCTGAGTGCAATAAATCCTTATTTCAGTAGGAAATAGAGCAAAGGGTCCTGATGAGGGGGCTGCTTTGGAAGAACCCTGTGGGGCATCAATTAAGCAAAACAAACAATTCCTCACAAAAAAACAGAGCACAAACAAACAAATAAACAGACAGACAGATTCCTCACCTGTGACTCTCAGGTTGGAAATGAACTCGTGACTCCAGCCAAGGGTAAAGCACTGGACACACACATGTACCTCACCTTTCTTTCCTCACTATAGGTAAGACAATCACTGTGAAAATGATCTGCTCCATTATTAATTAAAAATCTATAAATTCACACACTCACAGACCGTCTCTCTCTCCACAGGCCTTGGCATAAGGGTGCACACAGAATTTTGGCACTGAGCTGAGAGTGGAAGAGGCGGCACAACCTAGACATGGCCAAGCCTTCCTGACACAGGAACAGCTTCTCTTCCCTGTGCCAGTGGTTTGCTCAGTGCCAGCTCCCATGCACACCCCCTTCCAGGAATGGCTCTCTTCCATGCTGGCAAACAAAATGATGGGGAAGAAAATACGAAATTACTCTTGAGAATGTAAGTGGAAGGATGAGCACGGCGCCAAGTGAGAAGTATCCAAATGTGAGATCCCACACTGCTGCATGTCACTTGGGAGGGTGACACACGTACAGAGTCAGGCAAACAGCCTTGTCCACAAAGGGCAGCTAAAGGAGACCGCTGGCACTTTGYGCTGTGAAATGTTTCAATCAGCACTGCCCAAACGATGCACAAAACCCCTCGCTGCAGCCACCAGGAAAGCCAGCACCCTCCATGGCCGCTGGCCAGCAAAGCCTTTATTAATACAGGGTGATGAGAAGGAAGCAGGAAAGTGGCTGCCGACCCCTGAAGGCCGGCAGGTAATGCAAGCCAATTGATTATTCAGCTCTAATGAAGGGATCCAATAGTTATTTTGGACTGCTCACTGGAGAATAAAGCGAGAGTTCAGGGTGAAGTAAAGTCGACTTTATTTAACAATCTGTGACTGATTATAAGGGAGCAGCAAGTTCCAGATGGGTGGGAGTGCTTACAAAAACCCCTCTATTTTCCTACAACTTACAATCAATGCTTTTAGTTTCCATGTATTGTAATGTTGCCACTTAACACGACAAGCACAGGAGAACAAAGAAACATGAAACTAACTTTGCACCAAAATTTGGGSACTGAATAGGACATGCTTTCCCACTCAAAGGAAGTAGTTCAGGCTTCTAATTTTAGCACCTTATTCAAGACAATATCTCATTTAGAATGTTCCTTGGTCGAGCCCTCGGCTCTGACCTAAGCCTAAGAAACTTTAATTCTGTTATGTAAAATATGCAGGATTTTGAGACAGAAATCGTGCCTCATTCTGTGCTGTGGAAAAATCATCATGCAGCCAGTCTTTTAAAATAAAATTCACTTTAGCCATTATTTATTTTCAACTATCTGTCTTTAAGAACCGCTATAATTTTGAAATGAACAATTGATTTTCTTTTTAAATTAATCCTATGCATGTCCTCATAACCACCTAGATTTATTGCTGCAGGTGGGCAAATCACATGGAAGCATGGAAATCCCAACAGTTTGAAAAGTAATTAGTCCCTTTTCTGTTACAATTGCAAGTTCAAGAAACTGTTCATTTTTACACTGAGAAAAGGCACACTTTAACTTTGTGATTCCTGTTCTGTGCCTTTCCCCACCCTGTACCTAATCCCCGCTTCCTTGGCACAGCGGTGGAAAAGCAGCAGGACCATGAGTAATGGTGAAGGGCTGGGACTTAGCAGCCTTAATTGATTCATATTCAGTGAAAAGCAGAAGAACAAGTCTGTGTTTGTCTCCTCCTGAGTACACCCTGCTAGACAGAGTAGGAGCATTGGACCCACCGTGTGCTCCTGCCTCAGCAGAGCCCTGCACTCAACTTGCAGCCACCAGGATTCCCCCAGGCAGCAGCTGGGAAAGGGTTAACACCTGATGTTTCCATTAAACCTGCCCTACCTGACTGCTTTGGCAGCCTGGCAGAATCCTTGCACTGCACTCTCTCCCCTGGAYAAACGGAAAAAGAAGAGGAGTGAAAAGAAGAAGAGCTCCATGAAGAGTGATGCTCTAACAAAGGTCAGTTAATTTTACATGGACACACACACTCACAGCCTTCCTGCTGCTTCAAACAAACAGGGCAGGGCAGGGCTGGCCTGCTCTGGGCTGCTACAAGAATTAAAAGCTCCCTGTTCAGGACCTAATGGATGCAGAAGGAATCCATGAACAGAAATTAATCCTATCACCTCAGCTCCAGACAGGACAGCACCCAGCCTCCCTGAGCCTCCAATCCAAAACACCCATCATCCCACCTCTAAACTTTCAAGGACCAGCTACAGTCTCCTTTGCTGGGAATTTATAACCATAAAGTAAGGTTCATAACCATAAAGTAAGGTTTATAACCATAAAGTAATGTAAGAACAGCGGCAACAATAAAGAGCCCACAAAACCTTTCTAAAGAAAGTAATTCTTTTACCTACTTAATTTTAAAACTCTGACTTTATTTTCAAAACAAAAAGCTTGAGGATAGGTGTCTAAGAGGAGTGATTAGAGGATTTACAATCCTTTGGTCAACTGTTTGAACATACCAAAGGCCAAACCAGACCACATCAATGGGTGAGTATTACAYCAATTTCTAATTTCCACCGGAAATTTAATCATCTGTATGCATGAACATTTTTTTTTTCTTAAAATGTTCTTCCCTTTCTTGGGGTATTAATACCAAATAAATAATCTAATACCTTTAAACACACACAAATGGAGCTGTACAAAACCTTCTATGTGAATTGTACAATGGCTTCCTTCCCTCTTTAGCTGGGAATACCAGACCTGTTACATCCTGCACCCAATTTGCCTTTTTCATATGTTCACATTTAATATTTCAGAGTAATCCTGTGATCACCTAAATATCACCTAGGACTTTCCCTCTCACTCTGAGGAAGGGAGGAGATGACAAGGTATAGCAAACATCATTAGTCCTTAACCAAATGACCTTGTTGTTTGTGCTGCAAAGTTTTATCTATAAATCCCCTTCAAAGTCATCTATTTTGTCATTATGGCACTGTGAAGCTCCCCTAAAATGACAGTGCCTCTCAGATTTTATGGTTGGCTTCTGTTTAAAATACAACTGTAAGAACAGTTATTGTTCTTTCTTTATTGGTCTTCTTTGCCCCTTTTATTTAGGTATATGAATGATGAAAATCTCACTGTGTAAGTCACGGTTTGTTCTTGTGTGYTTGGTTTGTTGTTTTGTTTTTTTAAACAGAAGTCACCCAGATGAGGTTCTGATTCATTAATTCCATAACTGCCATGACCCAAGCCTCTGTCTGTTGAAGACTGTTAGGTTGTTTATTCCTTTTAACCCTTGTTATATATTTAGATTGATTGAACATTTTCAAAGCTGACACTGCAAGGGATTAAAATAAAATAAAAAAAAAAGCTTCAAATTGCAGTCCCCAGTCAGGCAAAAGGCTTTGCCAAAGGTCAGCTCTATATGAGAATTCACAGTTTTAAAACATATTATTTTCTCTCTAAATAACATGCAAGATACTACTCATGATCTACTATGCCAATACTTTTCCCGGTGCTATAAAACATACTCTGCTACATAATGGACTCCTCAAACAGACATTGGAGCTGACAGAATGGTTCTAGGTTTGATGATAAAATTATAAAGTGGAATTTTATGGCCTGCTGTAAAGAGCCCATCAGGCAGGGAGAATACACAGCCCAGGTGATGGCTCTTTGTGGCTCTGCACGATCTCTGCAGCTCCTCAAATTCACTGACTGAAACAAGGACAAACCCATTACCCCAAACAGACCAAGCAAACAATATCTTAAACGCTATTACAATTTGTAAATTACTAAAATTACTATTACTAAAAAAGTTCTGAATTATTAAAAATGTTCKGAATGTTTGTCTACTTTAAAATGGATGAGATCTATTGCTATTGGCACTACCWCTAGTATAAAATAATCTGTGTGTGTGTGCAGGGACAGGATGGGGAAGGCTGGGGCTGACTTGAGATGAGAGTCAGTCTCATGCTGTGGTCTACTGACTCAATAAAAATCCTGGCTGGCACTACTGTCTCTTTGGCAGGACACTTGAAAAGCATCAGTTCAAAAGGAGAAATAAAAGGAGCACTCCAAAGCCATGCAAAAGTCCGAGAAATTCGGTGACTTGTGACCAGCAAAGCACAGAAAAACTCTTAGCTTGACTCCAGCATGAGTGAAGACAGGGTTTGTGTCTTTTGCTGAGTCAGGATCTCAGCACTGAGCATTGCCTAAAACTGCCCTGCTGCTGAACACACTGGTATGTTCTTAATCCAAAGGTACYGAACCTAGGGATCTAGAGATTCATCCAAAGATATCAATCTACTGATGTCACATCTTACAGTGCTGGCAGCACTGGGGAAATCTCATCCCCACACAGAGAGCAAGATCACATTTCCAATGGCACAGAGCTTTTTTGGGGACAAACCTGTGTCATTTGTTCTACACACCCCCTTAGAGCAGCTGTTTCTCACATTTGTGCAATGAGAGATCACCTGGTTTGTTCACCCTCGAGAAGAGAGAGAGGAGAGGAGAGGAGAGAAGAGACTGAGGGGACTCCCCAGGGCAGGCAGAGGGACAGCACTGACCTCTTCCCTCTCCAGCAGCACAGGACTCAGAAATGCCGYGCAGCTGATTTGGGGGAGCTGCAGGTTGGATATCAGGGGAAAGCTCTTCCCCCAGAGGGTGTTTGGGCACTCAGGCTCCCCCCGGGAAGGGGCCACAAGGCTGGCAGAGTTCCAGAAGTGCTGGGACAAGGCTCTCAGCCCTCCCACTCTCCTGGAGCAGCCAGGGGGACCTGGAAGCRGGGGTTCCCTACCCAAGCACAAACACTGCACAGAGCTGCTGACAACTGCGCGCACAGCAAGTTTYTCCCGTCGTGTTAAATGTGTTTGAAACACATGTACATCAGTTATTTTGGAGGATGAAACATCTCTCCTGGGGCTGCTAGGGAGGTTTTTTTCCCTGCTCACAAGTGTTGCCATGGGGTTGAAGGAATGGGTGGGGAGGGGTTTATGTTTGCAGCCTTAAACACCACGTGTGTGAGGGTAAAGGAGAGAAGATCTCTGCTGGAGTAGAGCAGGATTTGTTCTCCCCATTCACTTCAGAAAAGGACAGTGTGGGGCAACCCCCACAAATAAATTTTGAAAAAAAGAGAGAAGAAGGAAGGGCTGGTTTGGATGTCAGAGCAGAGACTGTGCAGAACTCAAAATTACTTTATACTGCTTGTCAGCTTTCCTTATACACAATGGCAAGAGTAATTATAAAAACAAATAATCAGACATTAAAGTTGGCTTAATCCTTGCTTAAGTACTGCAGACGTACGACTCTGAAAGCATGCACAATGTGATTATAAATAAAAGCTCTGGTCTGTCACCACATTGAGCTATTTCAGAGTTTTTAAAGATGGCAACAGGGGAATTAACAGCGCTGCTGCTGTCACAGCATCATCAGCCACMAAACCCCAAGCAGAATCTGGGTTGTGTTTCCAGGTTTTTCCTCCACCTCCTAAGAGTGATTGCCTCCTCTGAATGGAGAGRGCACCTCAGGACACCTTCAGTGGATCTGTATCTGGGAATGTGCTTAAAGGTGGACTCACACAAAGGCTCTTTCTCTCAGCTGGGGTCTCCCTTTCCTGTGGCCTCCTGCAAACTGGGTTCCAAAAATGAGCCTGTATGATGTGACTGGTGGTATATGAACAATAAAATTTAAAAAAAATTGTCACCTGGCCAGGTTTTGATTACATATTTACAGACACACAGGAGTGCAGTAACAGACACTTCAAGTTTTTTGCATAATTAAATGAAAAAAAAAAAAAAAGCAAATTAATTTGGAAGTTATGGGTGAAGTGTTCCTAGGTTTTAAACAAAAGCAAGAACTCTACACAAAATCACCTGTGTGCTTTTGCATTGTACCCACAAAATGCACAGAATCAGCAAAACTCTRTAGCCAAGATTTCCCTGGAAAACACTAAGGTCCTTATCTCACTCGAGACATCAAGTCATTACTGCTAACTCCTTCCCCACTGAAAAACTCCAATGGCTCTGAAAAGRATGATTGCCATAAGGGAAAAACAGAGTGCTCAGAGGAAGAAACGCTCCTTGGGGAAAGGAGAGGGTTCTCTCCTAGCTGGTGATGAACACAGACCAGTGCCATGTTCCTGCACTTCTGCAAGCCAGGGGATGCTCTGAACCCCCCTGCTCACCAGGGAGGGCTCAGGATGCTCTGAAGCTCATCTGAAAGGGCTCAGGATGCTCTGAAGCTCACCTGAAAGGACTCAGGATGCTCTGAAGCTCACCTGAAAGGACTCAGGATGTTCTGACACCCCCGTGCTCACCAGGGAGGGCTCAGGATGCTCTGAAGCTCACCTGAAAGGGCTCAGGATGCTCTGAACCTCCCTGCTCACCTGAAAGGACTCAGGATGCTCTGACACCCCCCTGCTCACCAGGGAGGGCTCAGAATGCTCTGAAAGGACTCAGGATGTTCTGACACCCCCGTGCTCATCAGGGAGGGCTCAGGATGCTCTGAACCTCCCCTGCTCACCAGGGAGGGCTCAGACAGCAATCTCCAGCCAAGCTGCATGCATGCCCTCTTGGCCAGGGCTGAAACCCCCAGAACCCCCCATTCTGAGGGAAGGTTTGCAGGGAGACAGTGYTGCAGAGCAGTGTGCAGCTGGGGAAAGCTGCTGGGTTGGGGAGGAGCTGCAGAGGATCCTGGTGCAGCAGAGGCGGATTGTGCTCCAGAGGTGGCAGCAGGGCTGTTGGAGTCCTCTTTATCAGCTGGTGCAAACACAAGCACACAGGATTGCTTACAGCTCTGTCAGAGGTACCTGAGGCTCAGGGTCCTGCAGAACATGGAGCAAGAAAGGGTCTCTATGGGCTGAACAAGGGGGAGCTGTTAGCCRTGTGTTTGTTAGCACTTCCAACGTGATCGTGTGTCCTGGGCCACGATAGCAAATAAAGGGCCTTTTCTGCTGCAGAGAACCTTCCTCTGTCCCAGAATCTGTAATAACACTTTTTTTCCATAGTCAGGATTCATTACATCTGGCTGGGTTTTTCCCTGAYCTTTTTGGCTTGCACAGTTGCAAGGCTACATTCAGGGTACCTCTGTCTCCTGAAGGGGATCAAGTTTTCCTTTATGGTTTGAAAGAGGAATCAATGAAAGCTGATTGTTTTTTGCAATTTTTAATTGCTTCAGCAGATAGTCCCCATCCTTGCTTTGTTGACTCAGTCTGGGGCTTTTTGCTTTCCCTGGGCCTCAACACTATCAAAGTACAAATTACTGTGTGTGCTATTTGCTGACATTAGAAGAGAGGTCTGGCACCGAAAGCAGCTTCAGTGAGCTGAGATAGTGGCTGTGACAGATTAGTGCACCAGCAAAAGGAAAAGCTCTTCTTTAAGGAATGCAGGAGGCTTTTGTCCCTCCCATCACGTGCTAACTCAGTGACCTGAAACTCCTGATGATTCCTCAGCAGCCAGGAGAAYTGCATCCTCATGTTTTCACAGGGCAGACCTCTCCTTTCCAAACCCCTTAACCCTTTTTTCCTACCTCGGTGCTTTGCAACACCAAGAGGAGAGAAGCAGAAGTGAACATGCTCCAGCAGTCCCCACAGGCTGCTTAAACAAACACTGTGATTGCAATTTAGACAATCCGGAGTCCATTCAACATTAAATCCCCATCCCAGGCTACAACTACCAAACAAACAAAGCCTTCRTGGAGTACTTTACAGTGTCATTTACTCCCGGGCCATTGTCACTTGACAATCCAGAGGAGGAGCCTGCAAAGGCTGATGCTGCACCAGCCACATCTGTCAACAGGGAGACAGAGAGCCCTGCTAAGCAAACAGCCGTGATCCTGCTTGACACAGCCTCCCTTTGTCCTGAGCCCCTCTAATCTCCTCAGCCTATCTCCAGCAGCACAGGCAAGAACTTCTCCTGCAAGCAGGCAGACAAAAGGTGCCTTTCTGCACCCCTCTTTCTGCACTGTTCAAATGTTTGTGCCACTYCAGCTCCCTCCCTGCACCTTCAGCCCACGTCCCCACCCACTGCACGACCGGAGTGAACACTCGCTGTTTGTGACTGCAAACTCTGCAAGGGTTGTTACATGTGTGTGTGTTTGTGGGGACTCCACACTGAATGCACTACACATTTCACTCTCCCTCAGCTGTAAATTGTTCCAGTTATTCAGAAGAGGCACCCAGATCAAACTCCCACCCTGCTGCTTCAGGTCAGGACGAGCTGGTTTGGCTGGAGAGCTCTCATTTGTCTGCTTTAGAAACCCCCTGGGATTAGAAATATCCACCACTTCCAGAAACTGGATCCACTTGGAAACATTAAGGTAAAAATTATCAAGGCATATTACTCTACAAGTCCAGGTGGAAATCTTGCACTTTTCTCATAGCTACACATCYTAAATAAATAGCACCCAAGCAAAATCACCAGGTAAACCCATAGGATACACTTCATCTCARGGAACATGAATGAATGCAAGATTTCCAGCTGTTTCAGCATCAGGAACTGCCATATTTATTCTGGAAGGAGCAAACAACAGATGTAGCTGGATAGCRAGAGTTCATCTGGTTTTCAATCACACAAAATAAAACTCAATTTGCCATTATCATGTCAAAAGCACTCGATAAATGTCAAGAATCTGGGGGAAATCCTAATGTGCAAACCTCCAATTCCAATTGCTTAGCCAGGTTAGAAGGGGCCTCATAAGACAGAATCCTTTATCAACATCTGTTAAAGCAACTATCAGGAACAAGTGGTTTCCCTGACTTGTGAAATTCCCACGAAGTGTATTTATGATTTTTTCCTCCTTCACTGTGAGATGGAAGCTCTCAATCCACACCTTGAACTGCTCCTGCCAGGGCTGTGCCCCTGCACAAGGATGGGTGGGCTGGGTCCTGGAGCCTAGAGCTGCCTTGCAGTGTCTTGTGCTGATTGCCTTTTAAAAACCAGAGACAGATACTTTAATAAATGCATGAGCATTAATAAAGCCCCACCTTATCACTGTGCCACATCCAGGGAACCAGCAGTGCCCAGTGCTGGCTCCAGGGCTCGGGGGGCAGCACTTCCTCAGACCAGCCCACACTGCAAATTCATGAATTTGTACTTGTAAAACTGTAAAAAGGTAAAATTGTGCTTGGAAACCAGAGCCTTCAGCTTCTGCTTTGATGGTGTCCCCTAAAACCACAACGGCAGAGAATCAGAAGGGATGCACAAACCAAAGTCCTGGGGGGATGAGTTACTGCCATCTGCACCTCCCACCCTGGGACGCTGCTGTTTTCTCCCCACAAACACCACCAGCCACTGGTGCAGTGCATCAGCCCTGAGTGGCAGACAGCCCCGCAGAGATACAAACCTAGGGAAAAAGGAAAAACAAGGAAAGCATTGCTGGGTGAAACCTGATGTAAATGTACCTACACCAGGAGTGAATYGAGCTGGTTAAATATCTATTTAAAAATGTGAATATCTCTTTCAATCTCACATTCATCCCTCCACAAAAAGGGAAGAAAGAAATTCCATTATCTCAATAGTACTTGCTGYCAGCAGCTCTATTCTCTACTAGCAGGAGCACACAGCTCTCTATCCCTCACTATGAAGTATACTCCTAACTTTAYATCCAATTCTGTTTAGCTGAGTTTTGATTACTGTGTCTCTGCTGTGTTGGCCACTGCATTTTTTTCCTCCTCCTGCCTGTGAATTGCTCCACACAAATGGATTTTATCCTTGATTGTACCCAGGCACTACTTGCTTACAGATAAATCATCCAGAGTAAAAATTTACCTCCCTTCCCCTCGTGTTGGCACTCCCACTTTGTAATCCTGTAAGCTGAAGTACACCAGAAACAACMCAGTTTTCAGGCTGAGGTTACAACTCATGTTATACACTAAGGCCGCGGAGTCCACATCCCCTCTGTGCCTCTTGCCTCCCCTGCACTTGGCTGTGCTGTCCCKGCTCTGGGGTATTTGTCACACATTTCAAAGGCCCATGTGAGCCTTGGCAGGTCACAGCCAGCAGCCTGTGTGACCCCTGCCCTCCCACCCCCATCCAATCCCTTTTTTTTCCCTCTTCTTTTCTTCCTGCTCTGCAAACACCATCTTGCGTGCCCCTGCTGAGCCAGCGCAGAAATGCTCCTCACCAACATCCAGTGTCATCTACCACATGGAGCCTGCCAGGCCCTTGTGTTGTTATCAGCAAAATGTCCCCCAGGGGCAAGGGGAGAGGAACAGGTCATTCTTCATCTGTGGGACAGTGAGCAACCCTTTCCCTCTGGGCCGGAGAGGGTCCGAGTTTAACAAACCCTCTTCCCTGTCTCACTGCTGCTGCTCACTTGCACACCCTGGCAGCACAGGAGCTGGAGAATAAAGAGCACTTGCAGGAAAGTAGCAGCTAAACTTGGCTTAGCGTGCTGGAATTCAAAATAATTAAATGCAGAGTGGGAGAGGAGCCAAAAGTAGAGGAGTTTCCAGTGCAGAGGAGTGAAATTTGTCTGGTTTCCAGGTGTGATGAGCAATCCTCAGAAGGCTCTCGTCAGTTCAAAGAAGGCAGCTCAAAATGTGGGTTCTTAGGTGAACTTCAATCAAACTGTATCAATCTTTCCAATCTTCAAAAAGATCTAGACCCAGAGGTTGCTTGGAAATAGGCTCCTTCAGGGATGGAGTAATTTTTTTTTTTAACAAAGCAAAACAAAAACCAAGGAACCCAAACAAAAAAAAAAAACTTTTGGCATTTCTCATTATGGGCAAACCAGCAATAATAACACTGTGAAGTGTTCCATGACAAGTTAAAGTTTTTGGAGTTTAAAAAAAAAAACTTTTGGCATTTCTCATTATGGGCAAACCAGCAATAATAACACTGTGAAGTGTTCCATGACAAGTTAAAGTTTTTGGAGTTTTTTTCCCCTCCTTGGGATTGTAACTCAAAAAGGGATTCAAGGGCTGAGTCAATAATCATTTTGGTTGTG
This sequence comes from Cardinalis cardinalis, assembly GCA_014549065.1. NCBI lineage: Eukaryota > Metazoa > Chordata > Aves > Passeriformes > Cardinalidae > Cardinalis > Cardinalis cardinalis. Next base: position 466,798 of record JACDOX010000254.1, read on the forward strand.
GACATCTGCATTGGAACTGGCTCTTTCTSTGCTGCTTGGGCTCAGGCTCTCCTCACCTAAACACAAGAGAAGCGAAGCTGCAATACAAAATAACTCTCCAGCAGCTTGATGAAGTGGTTGCTGTCTATTTTTTAATTTTTGTTATTTTTTTTTCAGAGGCATCTCTGATGACTTATAAGACAGGTCAAGCCCAGCAGTACTCATGGCATTTTGCATGTCCTATGCAGACAGGTGTATTTTCAAATGAAACTGTTGAAAACTCTTACCCTGCCCACAGAATTACACAAAATTATATCAATGAATCACARAATGATCTGGGCTGGAAGGAGCCTTAAAGATCATCTGGTTCCAAACCCAAATCAGAGGTTTACACCGAGATCCCTCAGTATGAACCTCTATTAGCCTACAAAAGGCAAACAATATCCAAGACAGGACAAGTTCATTTTCCAATACTGCTACAGATAAAAAAATTTAAAATGCTCCTCTCATTAAAGCACTTCCTGAAAGGGCAGGAATTTAATTTTAACAGTTAGCCCTGAAAGCCAGAAATCAGTGCAAGTCAAAAATTCTGCTTTTTCCAGCTACAAACCAGTTCTGCATTTGCAGCAGCGGTGGCCTCTTATCTAAATCAAACCTCCAGCTTTACACAGATTTGAAATCATTCTCTTAACTAATTTCTGTGACACAGTCTTGTTTGATTTAGAGACATTAGGCAATAATATCCCTGCCACTGGTGATCTGGCCATAATGATGAGAAGAGAGAGAACTCTGCAGGCGCTGCTTTTTTTGCCTCCCCTTTCATCCAAGCTAGGCAAAAATCACCAGATGGGGTAAACACCAGGGTCCCTCACTCAGGGCTGCAGAGGAACACTCTTGCCTGTTTTTCCAAGTCCCTCACACAGGAACAGCAGTGTTCCAGCAATTCTAAATGCAGCCAAAAATTCTGTACAAAAAGCTGTAAAACTTTCAAGACCTTCCCCCCTCCTTCTGATTTTGAATCATCTTGGTACTCTCAGAGATGTCAGAGAGAAAAAGAAATTCAAAATCKATTAGAGGTGGCTCCTTGTGTATCTTTACCCAAACACCATCTTCCTCTTCACCATAAATCTTCATAAATCTTTTTCCTTTAAGTTAGAAATGCTTACAGTGTGAGAAGGATTGGTRGGGTGGCTAGAACAGCATGAGAACTTGTTTTCTTTCTTTTTTTCCCTTCACCAAAACCTTCTCTCAGCCTTTTGGCCACTTTTTTAGGTGATGCCAATCAGGAAGGAAAGCTCTGAGGAAATACTCTAAGCCAGTTGTCTGAGATAATAACAGAGCAATCAGGTTCAAGCTCTATGGCACCTGCAGGCACATTTTCTTGAATTGCAGCTTCCTGCAAACCTTGGCAGAGAAGAGCTCCTTATTCTCCAGCTGAGGATCATCTGCCCCTAAAATGATTTCACTGACTCCACTCAGACTGTTATCAAAAGATCCAGACCAGGCTCCAGACAGAGTGATAACCTCTCCTGCTTTCATTCATACTTTGCCATCCTGTCTTTGGACAGGTTCTTATTGCCACTCCAAGCTGTGCCCAACATGAACAGCAGAATGGAGAACCTCTTCCTGTTKTGTTCCAACCTCTGAACTAAAAGGGGAGCAGCAGCAAACATCCCTTTCCTTTCAGATGCACAACAGTTATTCCCACTGCATAAAACCTGAGAGAGAATGAAGCAGATGAAGGACAAAGAGCAATGGAGCAAATCTTCCAAAGGYGCTCCAAGCACAGGGTGGGCTGTCAGTGCTCCTCAGCCCTCTTCTCTCACTGGGAAGCAGAACTGATCTATGTTATTCCTGTACTTGTATGTGATTAACAAGCACCAAATTATTTGAAAAACAAAGAAACCCAAACACAAAACAAACMCCCAGGAAATTTTCCATCATGTTCTAATGGCAGAGGAGCAGGGGATACTGAGGGATTCTGCTGCACCTATTTACACCCCCTTTCCAGAGGTATGGCAAAGTTTCTGCTTTTCCATTCTGTCTACAACTGCAGCTCGTGCAGAAACTGTTCACCAAAGGATGTACTTGCTCATTTTGGGGGGAAAAATGAAAGTGTATCCTTGCTTTCTTTTACATAAAGAAACTCCTTATCTTTTACCTCCATTAAGGCAATCCCTTTGGAAAACAGATATGACTCGTTGAGTGTTAAAAGTAAACTCTAAAAATTGGAAAAAACAGTTCCATATTAGATGCCTTGAGTACTGGCAACAGGAAAGAAATTATCATGTTCTTGGTACACTAAATACAACATGAATGCTTAATTCTCAGAAAGTCCCACCTTTTAAAAATATTTAATAAAACATCAAAGCATCCTATTGCTTCTGAAATCCACACCAGATTCAAGCACAGATATGCAATTAAAAGCAAGAGCTAATTTCTGTAAGGAGGTGCTCTACTTTTAAAAATGTCTTTATGTAAGCAGTAATTTTTTCCTTCTGAATTCAAATCGTAACTCTGTGTTAAGTGAAGAGTAAAATCTCTAGCTTGGCTTCAAAATGGCAATTTTTAGTCTTAATGACCTTCACACAGCACTTTTGAACATCACATTAAAAAGATAAGCCTTTGAAAACTTTAAAATGTGGGTAAGTAGGAAATATTTGAATAAGTAATTACGAAGGCTAAAGAGAAGAATGATATATATCATCACTAGGCCATATTCAAAGAAATAGATTCAGTCCTGGAGAATCAGTGSTTCTTAAAAAGCCCCATCTCAGTAGGAATGTGTGCTGCAGGTAATGGGCACAGGCACACACCTCATGCCTAAAACTCCTCAAAATCCAGCAGTTCTGGAGCCCCTGATCCAGCAAAGCCCTTTTGTTCCAGCAGAATTAACCAGATGAAGTCATGCTCAAGTCAACTGTCTCATTGGAGGAGAGCTCTCCAAAATAACCACACATAYGCCATAAACAGATGTCAGCAGGGTCAGACCCAAGCTTAAATCACAGCAAGGTTTAACAAACTSCATGGATTCGGGACCTGGCTAACACAAAGTGCTTCGGGAGTCACAAAGGAGTTCTTCCTGAAAGGCAAGAGTGGAGCATTTCAGAATTCTGTACCTAAATGCCCAAGCAGTTTAAACAAAGGCCAGGGACTTCAATTTCCAYAGGCAGCTCAGGAAATTTCAGCCACAGTTCCTAGAAGGTTCAAGTCAGCACTGCTGTGGTTTATTTTGAGACACGGGGTGCACTGTGATTAGTTAGAGTTTGTTAGRTTTGTTAGGCTGCAAGCTGCAGCCTCCTTTAAATGAGATGTACGTGTGTGTGCTTGCATGATACCCTCATAAATGGGATTAAACACCAGTCCCTGCTCAACACTGCCATTCATAATTTAAGGGTCAAAAGGAAAGCAAAGAGATCCCTTTCTGCTGCATTTCAAAGCAGAAACAAATATTTATTTCAGTCTGCGAGCTGCTGTGCTGCCATAACAGCACATTAACAAGAAAGTATTCTGAAAAATGGTCCACATTTCTCTGTTAGGGGCTGCTGTGCATAGCTTGGGTCATTTGGGGCTTTGGTAACAGTAGAACTTTAACAAGGTTAACCAAATAAGGTTTTAACCGTGACCTCCAGGGATATCTAATTGACTCTACCTATCAAGGTTTCCTGTATAGTTTTTAATTCACTTTTAGTATTTCTACAAACTTAATGTTGTTCTGGAAACAATGGCTACATTAAAAAAAATACAAAGCAAAAAAATAAGGAAAATTTAAAAATGCTATAGTTAAAGTTAATCAATGTCTTCCACATGGGAAACAGTGAGTTCCCACAATATTTACGTACTTTCATATACAAAAGAACCTAAACTCCTCAAAGAAAGATAATCTATTATCAGCTCATGCAGTCAGACTTATGTCTAGAAATCATGTAATTTTCTGCACCATAAAAACAAAAAAAAAGCCAAGCAGACAGGATTTCTCTAGTAGCCTTAACAAGTTTTGAATGTCTTTACAGCGTGGGCTAAATCTCCCATACAAGATCTGGGCTTTAAATAAAGTTTGGTTTGTTTTCGGTGGCAGACAGATAGCTGCTTTGAGAGAGAGGCTTGGAAAARGAAAATGTTCCACTTAATTTCAAAATGGGATGGATCAAATGTTTTTGATGCCGCTCAACTGACTTTGTCTGGCGAACTGGGACACTGAATTATTTCATTTTCTTGTATTTTTAAAATTGTTGCCAAGAGACAGACTCCCTTCCCTCAGTGGGAGCTGCACCTATTTACACCAGCWAAAGGAGTCCATCAAGTCACATTTCTGAAGAGACATGAATGAGCAGCACATGAAAAAGAATGTGAATAGTGAATATGAATTTTGCATGTGGGGAACTGGCTTGTCAATTTTGAGATGTAACAATAAAACTTCATTGACTATTGCAGTAATTAATAACCACAGCACAGCCTAACTTCCAGCTTACCTAAGCCAACACCTSAACTTTAGAACTGCAGAGGGTTTAAGCCCAGACCAAACCCAAATTTGGATGTTTGGTTAATAATTAGTATAATAATTCATTTCAACGTTTACAGTAAACACGGTGGCATTGCCGGAAATCTCAATTCTAGAAATCAGTAAAAATTGCAGCACAATAATTACCCCCCCTTTGTCTGAGGCCTTTCATTCATGGCTTCTCCTACATAATCTCATGAGCTGCCCAGGCCTCCCCTCAGCCTGCTCTTCTAAATATCTGAGGATCATAGAGGTGAGGTCACTTCACCACTCCTCGGGAGGAAAGAGAAATAGAAAAGAAAAGGAAAGGGGAAAAAAAGGGGGAGAAAAGCAAAGCATCTGCTAAAATCTGACTTCATTTGATTTACTCTCCAAGACTGTTTTTTATTAAATATGTTTGACTGCTATCTCTAATTAAATGTAGAATTAATTTTGGCAAACTAACCACAGATGCAGTTTATGTTCAATTTTATCAGACAGATTTATTTATAAGCTGTCAACTTCTTGAAAGACTTCATTTTGGAGCAGTTTTAAATTGCTAACAGTAGCTGTAAATGGGGCTACTGTTCTCTGGAAGACTAAAGAAGAAGTATGCTATAAATGTCCATTCCATCTGCGAGGAATCATAAAACAATCACATTCCTTTATATTTTTTTTTTTTCCTTCCTTCCCCCCTCCTTCTTGGGACCTTTATTAAATTAGTTCAACTCAATTAAAAATAACTTCAAAAACATTTCAGGCCCCTTTGTTTCAGGGAATACTTGGAACTCTCTGCACGGAACGTCACCCTTTTAACTAATCCCTTTTGGGGAGCGGAGGAGAATGGTGGCATTGTGACTTCAGACAGTGCTTTCAAGGGTCTCTACTGTACCGAATTGAGGTCAGGGCCAGACAATGCCCAGCACCCAACAGCCTTTCAGGCCTTCTTCACAGCTCTATCAAACGTGCCTTTCTTCCCTGCGCGCGCTTTCTCTCGTGGCAGAGTCACAGGACAATGGAGAAAGCCTCCAGCACCATTTATGGTCACTATATTTGCACATGACAAAGTCTATTCTTCCTGGTTTGCCAGTTCCCTGGTAAAAAAGAATGAACCCTGGGTAGATTTTCCCACCATTACAGTTGTTCAAACTTAGCTCAGATTAAAAAYGGAAAACTCTTAAAAACAACAAAAAAACCCCGTCTAAGAACAGTGAGTGCTGTTTGAAAGGGGAGCTGCTCCACTCCTTGCTATTTTGGTATTGAGAGAGAAGCTGCAGAGATGGAGTGGAAGATTAAATATGCTACATTATAGATTGCATATGCACGGCTGAGGATACATTTCAGTGGAAACAAGGGGTAAATCAGAACTATTTTTCATCCTCTCCTCTAAAATCCCCGTTTGAGCAGCGGTACAGGAGCTCCTCTGCACCCCTTGGCTTTGCTGGGGACGGTTCCACTGCTCCAGTCACAAACAACAACAGCAGCAAACCAATTACTGCACATTTGTGCTGGCTACTGCTGCTATTTCTGAAGACCTACCTCAGAAGTTTTACTCTTTCAACAGATGAGGATGAGAGAGAGACAGAGTGAGAATGTTGCACTAGATACGGCGAGCTTGCTGCCAGGAAGGATTTTTTTTTTTCTGAAATTTTAAATATGCGCTACAGATACAGTATTCTTCACAACCTAAAAAGATCTGAATGAAAATGTGCTGCTGTTTAAAAAGACTGTTTATAACCAGTACTGAACTTGACATTTGCACTGCCTCACCCACGCACCTCCAAAACACACACATCTTTTTTTAGTTAGTTTTGAGAGATGGCAAAGGCCCCACCCCTGCCTGACACCAGGGAGAGCAGCAACCCAACCTGCAGCCAGGCAAAAGCCACCAAACCATGGCTGGAGAATCACTGCAGCCCGCTCCATCCTGCCATGGGGTGATGCTTTTTCTTCCTTTCTATTCCTGACCTTTTTGGCGATTTTGTTCCGTTTGGCACCGCGCTGTTTGCACAGCATTGTGTGGCTGCAGGCTCTTCCCAAAATCTGATCCCAGCCCTGTCAGAACCCAGGACATTCCTCTGGCTGCCCTGGAGGACTCGAGACCCTGGCAGGGGGCTCAGAGACCTTGGCACGGAGTCACAAACACCTGTGCCTTTGATTTTAGCCCATGGAAACAATTCCCAACTTTGTGTGAGGAGTTACAAGCCACAAGGGTTTGAATAGAATGACAGTGAATTTATCACAGGGTGAAAAAGTAGAATTTTGGGGATTTAGAATGGGAGTTTATGAAGCAAGATGGAGGAATCTGGGCATGTCCTGTCCTTCCTCCTGCTTCTTCTTGTCCTYATCTTCTGCTGGGATGGTGACACTTTTRGATTGGTTTAGGGTAGAGACAGACTGCCTAACATAGGTGATAGGTATTGGAAAATTATTGTAAATAAAGTACAYGTAGATTTTAGTATAAAAAGCCAACACCACCCCAAGGGCAGTCAGCGTGCCACAACCCAACCTGCTGGACAGACCTCAGCAGGTTAGAAGGACAATGTCATAGRTAAGAGCAAATAAACAACYTTGARAACCAGAGCTGAGGAATCCTGACCCCTTCTTCAGTCTCCCGGCTGGGAAAAAGAGACTTTCCAACACCTCAGAGTCATCTCGACACCAGAGACCCCRTCACAGCCTCACCAGGCAGATCCCCCTGCTGTTGGGGCTGCTGTCCTGCACAGCAAAGGGCCCTGCTTGCCCCTCTCTGCCCCTCCAGTGCTGGAAGGGGACAGCCAGAGCCAGGGCAAGGCGTGCTCTGCTCTGTACCTGCCCATGTGCACTGCCAGCCACGCCTTCCCTAAACCACACATCAAATTCAGCAGAGAAYTACAGAACAAGGGCTCCAAACTGACGCCTGCTTGGTGGTGCTTTGGGATGTTTTTTTCCCCAGCAGGATCTAACATAAACTGAATTATGACACTSAGGCTCCCTGGAGCAGTTATGTCCAGCAGCCAGTGTGATGCCAGGCACCAAATTCTGCTTTTTGGCTCACAAGGAAAACAACCAAGTACATAAATCCCAACCCACTTCAGGAAATCCCATAAGTATGGACTTCATTTTAAAAACCTCCCCCAGTGTGAATGTTCATCTGAATCAAAGGCTAAATGTCTAATTCAGGCTGAAACCAACGGTGTATAAAGATCCATCAAGAATAAATTACTCACTTAACTGTTAMACCTACATGAGATCTTTGGATGGAAAAAATCCTATAGAATGATGAACCATATTGTTAATAGAAAAAATAACTGTAGCATGTTCCACTCAAGCAGCAAAATGTTGGAGTACTGACTCATGGGTTCCAGACATGTGGAAAAGAAATAGCATTAAGTTACTTCCAAATTTGCTCCCCACATTCTGATTGTATGCAGACCCAGAAATGAGTCAGTGCCATTAGCACATTCTTATTTAATAGAGTAAAACTTAAATATCTGATTGTAGATGTGAGCATCATCTACAGGCTGATAGCCAAGGGTTTCTGCCTGCAAATGGGAGCCTATGTCAGACTGCAAAAACAAATTAAGAGGCCAGAAAAAGGATTTTCTGAGAGTTTGCTGGTCAATAGCATTTCTGCATTCTAAAAAAACCAACATAATGTGTTTAGGAGGTGCACTTAAAAAAGAAAGTCTCCGCAATGAAAGAATTCAAAAAACAAAATCTACTTTGCCAACACAGCATTTAACAGGAATATACTGTTTTGAACGTGCCTTTAAAATTGCTCAGCTAGGTAAATAAATGCTAGGTAAATATTTTCCCAATGTGTTTTACTTGAAATTGCTCACTTTTCTTCATAAAAAACCAAGATAGTATCTCATTATCTTCAGAAGATGGACCTTTGGAAGTTCCATTTCTGGAGGTTTTATATTAGGCTTTCTTTTAAGACATGGTAAGGACTTTATTAAGTACCTAGTGGATAAGTTGACTTTGAAATGTCTCCTGAACCCCCAAAACACAAGACAAAACCTTAAGTACTTAGCCCTTTGTGATCTACACTTTTACTAAATCTAACATGCTTACAGAAAAGGATGCATTAAACTCCAGCAGGTTAATCTGGGCACTACAAAAAACTTATGGGGCTCCATCTAACAATCAAAAACCAGAGGGACAAGGGGAAGAAAATGCAGGGATACATTTGGAACAGAAATCCAAGCCTCCTATGTAAGTTTGGTTTTGTTGGGTTTTTTACTTTTGTTTTGTTTTTTTGGTGGGTTTTTTTTTTGTGGTTTTTTTTTTTTGTCAGATTCTGATTGAAAATATTGAATGGCTCTTACAATATTTAGCTAAAAACATGCAACCAGTCCTTGTTCACTTAATCCTAGCCCGCAGCTCTGTCTATCCAGGGGAAAATATGCTTRTAAGTTCCACCCCAGAGAGGAGCTGCCTATTTTCTGAAACTCCTGGTGCTGTGCATTCCCAGGGCTGAGGATGCTTCTCATGTTGCAGGTGATGGACTCCAAGCTGCAGCTCCACCCCAGAAAAAGCCCCTGTTGGCAGGGCTGAGGAAGCACCATTGTCAAAGAAACTGCTGAACCTACTGATATTGTTTATTTTTGCCATCAAAAACTAAYGTGAACCACATTCAGATTCAAAGCACACAGTTAAAAAAGAAGATTAAAACTAATTTCAAGTGAACTAAATAAATACAGAGCCCCTTACCAATACTGTAGCTGCTTTGAGAACTCAGATTTTAAATTCCTTGTTTCARCTCCTCTTTCCATTAAATGCCAGCGCTTGACAAGTGGGAGGAGGCRAAAGTGAGGAGTCCAGCTTTGCCCCCTGTAGATCTTCAGTTCTTTGGAGGCTTTTCTGAGAGAGCAAAGCCTCAGCTGGTGATGCCTGGGCAGCTCCTGGGGAGAAGCTGCAGCCTGGCAGGGCAGGAAACGATGCTTGGACAAGACCCTCAGGTGAGGAAAGGAATTTCCTTGTGTCCCAGACTGGGGACACACTGCTACAAAAGGAGGAGTCTCTGCATTGCCAGGCTGAAGGGACAGGTCTAAACCACAGGGACCCATCTGGCAGAAGAAAGCTGACCATAAATCAGGTTTTCTATGCCATTTGATGTAATTATTCTGCTATGTTTTCCTTTTTTCTTTAACATAGCTGTATTTGTACATGTATATACACATATATATATATTTGTATATACACATACATGTAAGAAAAGGGTCTTTAAGAAAAAGTTTCCTGAAGAAAWACCTGGATGCAGAGTTTGAAAGCTTTTTCTACAACCCACCATTTTGCTTGAAAACACAGTCAGCAAAATCCAAGAGGATATCAAGCACCACCAGGCCAGACAGATTGGGGCACAAATTGATGCAAAGACTTTTTCACAGTGTCTCCATGCACAATGTCAGTGTGGCATGGAACACTGAGACCCCTTCAAAATCACACGTGCATAATACACAGTGATAGGTGAAGAAAGTTAAATTCTAGATTAAAAAAACCTCAAACCATATATTCTGGAGTGAAAAATATCTTTATGAGTGTCAGAAGTGCTTTTGGGCATGAAAGCCCAGCAGCTAAGCTAGAACAACATGAATTTCAACCCTCCACAATTAGAAGGTAACAAAGCTCAGCCTAAACTGCTTTTACTCCACCAAGTTTCATTACGGAGCTCTTGGGATGGGCAACCACACCCACACAGGGACCAACAACAACTCTGACAGGAGACTGGCTCAGCCTGTTGAGTTACAGCGAATAATTCATACCTGAGGACTCGAATATTTGAGTGCACAGAACACATCCACATCCCTGACCCATCTTGGTGCCTCCGTCTCAGCCAGGTTTTCAGCAATGCTTGATGWAAATGCTCCCTGGCACTGAAATCATCCCAGCTCCACAAGGGTGGCAGCATCTAATTCCTGCACACAACTTTAAAATTCATGCTTTCAATCCTGAGGTCTTGTTTTGCAACTGGATAATACAATGCACTGCTTATTCCTGCTTTGATAGCATCCAAAGAACTTTTGGACTCACTTTTAGGTTTCTGGAAAGCATCTATTACAGCCGACCTTAAAATATAAATTAATGTGATCCCCTGTAGAGAAAACACAMGAGATCATGAGTCCCCTTAATAACACAAAGGGGGCACCTGCACATAAGTATAAAGATATATTAGTGCTATGTTTTCTTTTTTATGAGAACAATTTAGCTTTCCCCTGTCCTTCCAGCCAGACTTGGCTGGTGTGATATTGAGAGAGGAATCAAATACCTTCAGAATGGCTGGCAGCCTGCTCTAGGCATTATATCTGAAAGCAAATCAGCAGCAGCAAGAAAATTGGCATTTAGAAAGAGAATAAATTACAGGACATTGAAATATCTCTACTAGAGCTGTAAAAAGTAGAAAAGGAAAAAATAATAAAAAAGATCACCTGATATTCATGGCAAGGCCAAGGAAGGGAAGAGGAAGATGAAAAGAAGATTTTGTTGTAGCCACCGTGTGTAGTCTGAAAGGACAGCATGATACYCCCCCAAAATGCTGGAAAGGCTGCAAAATCTGGCACTCAGAGGTTAGGACACAAAGAATAACAATGACCTACACCACCTTTGTTTAGCCCCAGCATGCAGATCAACTGCAATAACAATAAAATAATCCCAGATGATTTTTTCCACAAGATCTCTGCCCCACTGCCCAGAACAGATCTCCTGGAGGAACGAGCTGGGGCTCTCAKTGAGAATGTGCCTTTGGCTCCTTTTCTGCAGGCTCTGAAGGTGTGCTGGGAACGAGGTGAGGGATGGAAGGGAGGGAACAGAAGCTCCCATTAGCAGCCAGACAGGTGGATCCTGCTTGGGCAGGCTGGATCTCCTTCCCTGCCACAGGGTGTGAGGTGTCCTTGGTAAGTGAACTTTCCCAGGTATCCCTCAGCCTGTCTTTGTCCTCCCAGTGTGGGGGACACCAACCTGCCTTGCTGCTCTGCATTGTCACTCACAGGTGCCAYGTGCATCATTCCAGGCATCACTCTGAACAGAAGAAGTGCCAGATAATATTTACTGCTGAAAAGGAATATATAAACTCAGCAATATCTAAAAGGAATACATAAACCCAGCCGTAACCCCACTAGTATCCCCAGCTGTCCTGGATTCAACGTGTTAGCAAAATTCCTGCTTCTTGGTTTCCCATCTATGAAATTGGGATGCCCTCCTTTCTCAGGATCCCAACACACCCATTGTGTGAAGAGAAAGTTTGTGAAGTTCTCTTCCACAAACAAAAGCCTATGAAAAAGTATGGGATTGTATCTCCAGAGCAAGAATGATTTGTGACGGAATTGTGTGGATAGTGCTGCACCCTGTACCCTGAGGAGTAATCAGGAAGGATAAGGGAAGATTGAACAGCTGCTCATTTTTTTTTACCACCTTCATTCTTTGTGGTCAGKGAGGTTCCCTGTATAAGAAAAACTGATCACCTAAGGGCAGACTGCATCCTATGGACAGATGTGGGAATCCTGCAATGCAATGACACAGCAATGGAATTCRAGYGCTTGACTTTGCAAGCAAGGCTATKTGTGCATGCCACTTCCTGCATTTCTCAAAAAGGCAGAGGAAGCAGCAGTTTCACCACATTTATGGCACTGTCAACCTCTTTGTCACCTGGCTCTGAACCTCCACACCTTGCTCTTTGCTAATGACAGTAGCCAAGGGCAAAAATAAACTTGTGTCTGTGTAGGTCTTACACAGGGAACCTTCCACCAAAGTCTCAGAGACATCTGATGCCAGCAAAAGGGGATCCATCCCATGGCCCTGATAAAAAGTGCTTTTTCTGCCCTTTCCCCTAAATCCTTCCTATCTTATTTTTTCTCCACTTTTCTTCCAGTTCAGTCCCACCCTTCCTGCCTACCAGTATTAACTCACAATCTTCACTGTCCAAGACCAAATCTCTCCCTTTACTCCCACACCTCTTCCTCAGCTTATCCCAAAATCTCTTGAAGTGGTAGGTATGGGCACATGCTGCAAAAGTCATGGAAAATCAGAGTCCATCACTTGGGAAATTCTGTCTTTGCCTCACTGCTGTGGAACAGTAAGACTATTTGTAAAAAAAAAAAAAAAGCCCACTAGGTTTTTTTGTTTGTTTGGGTTTTTTGGGGTTTTTTGGTTTGGTTTTTTTTTTCAAATGGATGAACCAATTATTTTCTCTCATATCATTCAATATAAGAAAAGCAAACAAACAAGAATAGAAGTGGGAGGTCAGACCAAAGGTCCACCTTGCCCAGCATCTTCTCTATAATTCAGTGACCAAAGCAGATGTCTGGGGAACAGTAAGTTTAAATAAATCAATAAATCTGCCTAAGGCAGATATTCAACACTTTACAGTCTTATAGCAGGAAGTGTTTGACAACTTCAAAAATATTTTTCTTCTGCAGCACCCAATGAATCTTGGTTACATTCTGAAAATCCCACTGGAGAAGCCTTAATTCCTGAGATCAGATAATAACACACAATCAGAGAAAACAAACAAGTTCCTCAAAGAATACAGATAATAACACTTCTGGCACATTACCCATCCTCCTGGACTGTCATTTCTTTCTGCTTGTGCAAAACATCCTGGCAAGAAGTTACTTTCATCCAAACTCATCATCTCCCTCCCCAAGCTACACAAAATTTCACCTCATCATTCTACTCCCACAGGATTCATACCAGCCTGGTTTTAAAGAAAAAGCTTTGTTTGTCACAGGTCAGGTTGGAATCTCGTGTTATTTATTGAAGATGCAAACTCATCCAACACTGGCTAAGTGCTAAAATTGCAAACCTGAGCTACTGCTGCTWTTAGAGGGTTCTCAGAGGTCTCAGTTAACTCAGAGAGATTTCTCACCRAATCTGCCCTGCCCAGCAAAGAARAATACTTTTTCACATTYGCCACTGAACCTTCTTTAAARGAAATSAAGTAAGATATGTAAAGGGAGGTGRGTAGAGGAGGGGCTGTACCTGGAGGAGAAAGGAGTGGGAGGGAGAACAGCTGGCTCCTCTGCAGCCCCTCACAGGGCGTGATCACCCCTTCACTGCTGCCTCTGGGCCTTAGGAACTGTGGACATCCTTACAAAGAAAAGGTAAAACCATCCCAYGGAAGGCTCAATTTATTCCTTTTGTGCCAGTCCCGACCCAGGGGACCAGCTGGTATCGAGTTGTGTTTGATACTCAGGATACAGACACCTCACCTGGGGGGGGAATCCTCCCTCTCCCACACCACAGCTGGACCTTCCAGCCAAGAACTGCTCTGGTCCAGCACCAGCAGGTGAAGGTCAGCTTAAAAATCTGGGCTTTGTGTCTACCAGAGTTCCCAAGCTCTTTTCCTTTGGCAGAACAGTGTCCCCCATTTCAGGGAGCCAATCCTGTCGCCAGCAAACGCTCCTGCTTTCCTCATCACACTGCATCTGTAACCATCTGCCCACTGAGCAGCTGGGGTTTCTGTTTGGTGAGGCATTACCCAAGCAAAGCCTCAAGAGCCACTTTGCTGAACTTTTTTAAAGCAAAAAAGGCAAAATGCAATGTTCTTCTGCCAGGGTCTGAAGGAAGGGATTCTCCAGGGATTCCCCTGCTCTGAGTCCAATATCCATGGTGCGCCTTACCAAAAACCCCAAACCATGCTGCACTTTCTGAACCTGATGTCAGTCACAGTGTCATAATTACTGGCTAAGCACAAACAATTAAACCAAAGGGAGTGGATGGGGAGCTAAGATTATCTGTTAAAAACAAGAGCAGTGTCCCAGAGGAAACAGCAGAAAAGTCATTCAATGTAGAATGCCCCCTCAAGGTCTGAATCTTGGCCAGCAAAGTTTGTTCTTGGCAGGACTGAGCACAGGATCAAAGGGACAGCAAAGTTCACAGCCTTGACAGAGAGRGCATCAAGCAGGTGCTGCAAGGGGACTGAGAGAAATGTTACTCAGGGCTTCTCTCAGGCAAAAAGCAGATTTTAGGGATTTTAGGTCAGCTGGGRTTTACCCCAGACCTTCCCTTTTTGTTGCACCGTTTTTGTCTCCCTGCAGCTTACCTTTCTTTGCAGAAATAATAGCTTTTAAAAAGCTCTTCTGAGACATTTAAACAGAAACTGCAGTTGGAAATGGAGGAAATAGAGGAACACGTAAACAAGACAGTCACTTGTWTAAAAGAGGCAACTGCACCTGTCAATAAAGGATGATCTGAAGAAAAATAAGTGCAGGTCTTTTTGTCAGACTGTGAAACAAGAAAACTTTGTTTCAGATTTTCCAGGAGCCTCTGCACACCCCTGTAGATTTATTTCTGTGCACAATAACAACAACACTGAAGGAATGCAAATCCAGGCCTGACCTTTGTGGGTTTTTTCCCCATCCTTAAAAGCAAATCCATGCAAGCCCATAGAAAACTTGAACTTTGTGATGTGAGAGGAGGTGCCAGGGTTCAGGCAGCACCTGAACTGAGTGAGTCAATCCTTTGAGGCTGCCTCTTCTCCTCCTCTCCCACACTTGTGGTTGATATTTCAAATCTATCAGAGGCTGTGAGATACCATCTCTCTAACAGTGCTTGTGGCCACCAACTTTCTTTATAATCTCTCTCCATTTTTCCTATGTAAGAGTCTTAAATGAAGTTTGTTCCAGACTATTAACCTATGACAGAAGACTGCAGAGATAAGATTTCACTGACATATAGAACAAAGAAAAAGAAAGGGTGTGAAAATTGCAATGACAAGGTTGCCTTCATAGTTCAAGATGTATGAAATGAAATGAACTAAAATATCTGACAAATGTCTGGATAACACACGTTGGGCACTACTCCCTTCAGCTGAGTCAATCAGAACTGCATTTAATGGACAGCACAAAAGATTTCATTTACAAACACAACTCCTTAGCTGGAACATCTTACATTTATCCAATATTGTATTGCTTTCAAGAATAAGTGATGGAACCACTACTACCAGGACATTTATTCTCAAATCACAGCACTTCTGAACCAGGMAAAATAAWTATTCCAGTACACTGAGACCAATTCAGACTCTGTCTATATGAGAAAAGCCATGGCATAAGGAAAGCTCCTATGTCATGGTTAAACTGATCAAAAAGGCCTCATGGGCTGGACAGCACCAAGCCATCTTTTGACTGCAAGCCAAAAATTATCTCCCACCTCTGGCTGTGCAAGGAGCTTTCAAATATTCTAAAGGGAAGATGGTTTCAAGCTGAAACTGCCACAATTGTGCAGGAAAAGGAATAGGGCTGAARTTAGAGACAGACTGAAGGGAGCAGCTTTCATAGCTGCCATTGTGGAGCAAGAACAAAACACCAAAAGCAAAAGCAAGGGAAAATGTAAAGCCCTGTGTGCAAATATCACCCTCTGTGCAGAGTTCCTGTGGTAAGGCCCAGTGTGACACCAAGCTGGCAAAAGTCTCAAGTCCTGCTTCCTTCTGCACACTTAACTGAATACAACCACAATATAGAGCATGAACCCAACAGGGGTGGTGCTTCCATTTCCCTGAAATTTGGCCTCCCTTTCTGCTGCAGAATTAATTATGAATTAATTATCTGTCACTCAATGTCCTCCAGGCCTAGCTGGACACCCTCCTTCTGGGAACCTCCTCTGAGCATCACCCCCAGCAGAAATGGGATGCTCCAGGGGTTTGTGATCCACGAGGATTCCCGGATGCTCCTGCACTCTCAGAGATCCAATGTTCTCCAACTTCTGCTCTGCTTCCTCTTTTCCATTCCAGATTGTCACACAGCAAACACATAGAACCCCATGAAAAAACATATGAAAGAGAAAACAAGAAAGCAGCAAAGTAGCAGGATAGGAGA
The DNA here is from genome assembly GCA_014549065.1 of Cardinalis cardinalis. Taxonomy (NCBI): domain Eukaryota; kingdom Metazoa; phylum Chordata; class Aves; order Passeriformes; family Cardinalidae; genus Cardinalis; species Cardinalis cardinalis. The sequence goes on from JACDOX010000254.1 coordinate 483,052, forward strand.
AAACTACATTGTTTGTTTTTGTTAGGGAGCAGAGCACAGTCTGTGGCTTGGAACAAAAAAATTTAAAAAGGGGAAAAAAAWKGGRAAAGAAAGAAAAAAACCCCTACATGAATGGGTCTTTTTTTCCATTGTTGTTCATGACCATAATTTAGCAATGCATTTACTAGCCACTGTAATCATCAAACAGGCTCCGACAATTAACAAAAAGACCATGAAAATGAAAGTAGTGAAATGGAAATGAATCACAGCTTCACCACAGCAGAAAACATCTTTCTGAAGAAAGACAGACTAGAATGAACACAACTCCAAGTAAATTACATATTAATTAAATGAATTAGCAGTGTTGCTATTGTCCCATTTGGCCACTCGCAGACATTTTACAAAACAACCCTCGCAGCTTTACGAGCTTCTGTGTTTTCAGCACGTCCTTGTGCAACGCCTGCTTCCTCCCTGGGATCCCCGTTGCCAGCAGCTACTGGAGGGCAGCAAATCCCTCCATCCACCCATCCATCCCAGCTCCATCCATCCATCCATCCATCCATCCATCCATCCCAGCTCCATCCATCCCAGCTCCATCCATCCATCCCAGCTCCATCCATCCATCCATCCATCCATCCCAGCTCCATCCATCCATCCCAGCTCCATCCCTCCAACCACCCATCGCAGCCCCATCCATCCAACCCAGCTCCATCCATCCATCCATCCATCCATCCATCCATCCATCCATCCATCCATCCATCCCACACCACATCAGCCCTGCCCAGGCAAACTCCTGCAGTTATTGTGAGCAGTGCCCCTCATGTTTGGCACAGGGCCTGAATAAAATTCCTTCCACTCTGAGGACTGGGGACAGGATAATGCATCGTGACACACAAGGGGAGTGTGTTCCTCCTSCTCAGCTTTGCAGACTCCTTTTAAGATCTACATGCTTTCATTAGGAATCCATATTATACCACGAAAGTGTTAGATAAAACCAAATTCCATTTGAAATACTGAAAATGCCTGTTTTTTAAAAAAGTTCACAAGAATTTCTGGCTTATATAAGCAGTCATTYCTGTATTAATACAGAGTGGCAAACAACCTTCTGCAACCTGCTGTAGGACCCTGTGCATCATTGCTAAGGGGCCAGACAGATTCTTTGTGGTTTTCAGATATTGGAATGTATTATATTAAAGAGCTTGGCTTCAGGACCCTTGCACATAAAAAAAATCAAATGCTTAATGGGAACGATCATTTAAAAAAATGTTTAAAAACCAGGGGTCCTTGTACTGGCTGTATATCCAATTTCTTTGGTGTGTTGTCAACAACTTGTCAATAACAAAGGCAATACCAAACCAGTATTTAGAGCCAAAGGAAATAAACACAACCAAACATGCAACTTTGGAGAAATTTGCAAGCATTGTGGCTCTGCAGTTGACAGTTCTCTGAGGGAAATCAGCCTCCTGATACTGAGGACATGGGTGCGCCAATTACTACTCTGCTCAAGTAATTTTCATTCCAAAATATTGCTAAAGTCGCTGCCACAATGGAGCAAACATCAAATAACTTGCAAGAAAAGCTCAGGAGCATGCAGATGCCCTCCCTAGAAGAAGCCTGCCCATTTCAGCTCGCTTTTCTGCAGAAAAGGCTGACTGTGGATGAGCTCAGATGAAGACAGAAGGATCTGACTACTGAGCACTTAGTCCCAGCTTAAGCTGGATCTCACCCATGCCATTTATTACAGCACACAGCACTCCCCTCTGCAGCCCTGCTCCTGGCAGAAATGAACTCACAAATCACCGTTGTTTGAGATTATTAAAGGTCTTTCTACATCAGTGCTATTATTAGCATTTGGGTTTAAATGAATAGTCTGCCATTTTTAAGCTGCAGTCAAATAAACCAGACTCCTGGTTCTGCAGGGAAAGGCAGCCCCACACTGCCTCACTTCAATAGAAGGCCAACATGCACTTTGGGCTGTGCCTGTCAGCTTTCCCTGACTTGATAAAGAAAATTCAAATGCCTACAGACAAATTAAAGTGGGAGCATAATGCATTAAAGGAGTACYTGTGGGATGTTGCCATTCAGCTGTGAAGTTCACACCTTCATTGCATCCTCACGATGCAGCAGAGCGCAGTCCTACRTCCTGAATCCCAGAAACTGCAGGGAAGCTCACCAGGGCTGCCCCTGGGCAGCTCAGCACTGCTCTGGAATCGTTCCTATTTCATAGGAAGGAAATATCTGGGTTTGTTTTAAACATTTAACTCAGGCCACAGCACTGGTGTATTTTAAAAGACACCACATCCCTTATAGGCAACAGAACAGTGGGTTGGGGTAGGCTCAGTCAGTGTTTTACTCTTCAACCTCAATTCTCAGTTGAGGTTGTTGATAACAGGAAAAAAACCCAGGTTTTTTCTTCCTTCTTTCCTTCCATGGGCAGTGAAATATTCAGCAGCTTTTTCTGAGGATTTTTGCTCCTCTTAGACAACACCAAGAACTGCCAAAGAGTGTTTACATGACCAACAGTGAACTGGACTTCCTGGACCAACTGAGAAATTCCGTGCTTCTGTTTTACACTCCAGAAGACAAAATGCTATGGCAAGAAGTCATGTGCACTCTATACAAAGCAATTCATGAGCCCAAATGTAAATCTTGTTTCATCAGATAGCTTGGCTCTACAGCTGAAGTAATTAATTTTTTTGAGTGTTGTGGATGTGTTAGAAGGATGTGTTTCATATGTATAAATTACCTCCTGCCTTGTAAAGCTATCATGAAAATGAGATCTTGCTCCAACTCAAGCAAGCCCAGAGATAAAGGAGACAATAACAACAACAAAGGATATCAGCCCTTGCACCTCCTGTACAAACAGCCTGAATAGCCTCCTGCATTTCAAGGGTTCTTGTCACTGATGATCTTTAGGATCTTGTAGCTGAACTCTACACTTCAGCAATGAGGACATCCAGTGGCAATCACCAGTTAACTTATGTGATGTGCTTTCTGCAAGTCTGAATCTGGTATCTGACACTATTTTTGTGCTGCTTACATCTGCATGGGATGAATAATATTCCTTTTCTTGTTTGGTGACTATTTTTCTTGAGCTAAATTGCCTATTGACTCTAGCCTGAAGCTAAACAAAAAGGGCAAATAATACAGCAGAAGCCATTAAATAATGTATTTTTTTTGGCCTATCATTAACATGAATACCATGTGCAATTTCAATCCCCACAGAAAAGCCATAACAATCTCTGACACTAGTGTAGAGCAATTGCTGATGAAGACTGACTGCTCCAGCAGCACTTTTTTCTTTATAAAATATTTTATGCATTAAAACACCTGGAGAAAGCCCAATTATTTTCTGTAACAGACAAACAGGAGTTCYAGTGCTGTTTCATGAAGGAGGGAGSCAAGGCAGAGAGCTGAGGCTGCGGGGTGGGGTTAGAAGGCAGGAGACCTTCCCAGGTCACATCCAGCCAGGGCTGTGCTGGGCTGACACAGTGCAGGGTGAGGCTGGAAGGATGCTGCCCACATTTCATCATCATCCTCTCTCCAGGCCCCTCTGAGCAAACCCGTGCTTGGCACTGCCGCTAGGACTGCCAGAAGTTTCCTGTCTTAGGGAGGATCATTCATCCCTCTGTACCCACCTTGCTACTGGAGAGAAGAGATTTTTAGCTGCTGTGGAGCAGCCTTTACTTGAAACAGTCCCCACAAGGAGATTCTGGAAAAGTTCCTGCTTCTCTGCCCTAAACAGAGGCAAGACCTTGATGGGAACAAAGGACAGAGCTGCCCTGCTGGGGGGAGGCCAGAACTGAGAACAATTAGCGTGTTGATGTCAGCTTAAAGAGGGTCACTGAGAGATCAGCTTTCCCTGCATCTGTTCTTTAATTAAAGAGAGAAAGGTGGCAGTGGCCACTGCCCATCACTATGGAAACCCTGAAATGCCACGCAGCTGGAGCTGCTGCCCGCTCCCCAGGCCGGGACCGGCCTGCAGCAGCATCAGGGAGGCTGAGGAGGGTGAGGGAGGACCCTTGGCAGCTGTCCCACACCTGGGAGCCCTTCCCAGCTGGGGCTGCTGGGATKGGGCACGCTGCACACCCTGCCCTGCTCCTGCTGAAGCTCAGCCAGGGCTGCACCAGCTAGAGAGGCTGTTGGTGCTTTTCTGGCTGTGCACCAGGTGTATTACACACATATCTAACATACAGCTCCTGCTAAAACTCACCAAGTGCTGCACCAGCTAGAGAGGCTGTTGGTGCTTTTCTGGCTGTGCACCAGGTGTATTACACACATATCTAACATACAGCTCCTGCTGAAGCTCAGTGAGTGCTGTGCCAGCTAGAGAGGCTGTTGGTGCTTTTCTGGCTGTGCATCAGGTGTATAACATACATAATACAGCTATAACATACATTAATACAGCTTTTCTGGCTGTACAACAGGTATATAACATGCAGCTCCTGCTGAAGCTCAGCCAGTGCTGCACTAGCTGTGAGCTGTTGGTGCTTTTCTGGCTATATATCAGGTATATAACATACATTAATACAGCTCTTCTGGCTGTACATCAGGTATATAACATACATTAATACAGCTCTTCTGGCTGTACATCAGGTATATAACATACATATATAACATACAGCTCCTGCTGAAGCTCAGTGAGTGCTACACTAGCTGTAAGGTGTTGGTGCTTTTCTGGCTGTACATCAGGTATATAACAATACAGCTTTTCTGGCTGTACATCAGGTATATAACATACATTAATAACACCCAGCTGAGCAGTCTGAGAGTTGTAATCCATTGGCAAGGACTGAGCAAAGACTTTGAACGCCTCCATGCCCCCTAAAGCACTGACCCCCACAGGAAATTGTGGCACAGGAGGGGCTGGARCAGAGCAGGAGCTCTGTGTTCTGCCTTGTGCAGTGCCACAGTTTGGTCAAGAGAGAACACAGAATTAGGGCCCAGCATTTCCTCAGTGGGTTATATTGGTGTCATTAGTGGATTTTTTTACCTGAAGGAGCAGGAATGCCACGCCAGGAGAGGGGGGATGAGGGGTTTTGGCAGGYTTCTGCTGTGGTGTGTGCCTGTCACCCTCTGCCCACTGCTGCCTTTGATCATCCCCGGCACACTCATGCTGGGCCTTATCCTCTTCATTGATGATTTAAGTTGCTACAAAAATATTTGCCAAAACTATTGTTTGAGTTGTGCTAATAACAGTGATTATAGCATTCCTTCAATTAATTACAGACAGCTGCACTCCCAGCTTTTTCCACTTTCTCTTCCAAGTATTTCTTGCATTATCAGCACTGACAAGAGTTTTGTCCACAGAGATGTTGGTCTTAGGGGTTTTTTTGGGGGGTATTTTGGGGAGGGTGTTTCTCCTTCTGCTTTCAGTAATTATTTGTGCAATTGCTTTCCTTTTCTTCAAACTGCAGTTCACAAATAACAACACAAAAATGATAACAAGACCAAAATCACATGATATCAGTGCAATTAAAGTAAAAAATGTCTAATACATTTTGCAAACTAACTTACAGCCCTGCAGTTGAGACCTCACCATATATCCTACCTTAGAATTAAAATAATCTGTGTATTKTACTCCTTGAAAACTATTTCTGAACATCATTTCTTCTCTCAGCTTGAGACCTGTCTCGAGAATCAGCTATGGTGCATGTATAAATCCAAGAGTCTCTGGAGCCCTCTCCAATTAGATTCTAGGAACTGAGGGATGGAGAATAAGTTTCATTSCATGCCAACATGGCAAAGATCCTTCCATTCTTATGTCTTCACACACAGTTTCAACATCTTGCCTTTCAAATATGACAATACATTAACAAGATTATGGGAATCTATATTATCCTGCATTACCATGTGAACAAAGCAAAAATGATATTCCCTTCAGAAAGGAACCTGTTAAAAGCCCCTATTACACCAGAAGCAGAACCATGAACAATGAGTTAATGACTAGGTAAAATATAAAAGACATTTTCAGTTAGGTGATGAAAGGTCCTATTAACATAGATGTTTTTAATGAGCTATTTTAACTTATACCTGGCATTTCTCAGCTTAGATCTCTTTTAGATCTTCTGGTCATTTCTCTCTGGTTCTCTACAAACTCTTGGATCTAAACCTTGATTTGTTCACATTTCTTGGCCGTGGCTRTTATTATAACACCAAAATACTTCATTTAACTTTGAGATTGCATGTGTCATAATGWTTGAAACCTCATACCTTCCAAACAAAWAAGTGGGTTATGTTGGTGTCCTTGGAATTCTTTCACATCTTTTCTGCTGTGGAGATAGAGCAGGGSAGAGAGCAAGCAGAAAGGAACACAGCCTCCCATGTGTGGATCATAGATACAACACKAATGGACAAAATACTTATGCAAACACAATAATACTGTTCACTGTTCATTTCCTAATAACTCTTAGCATGCTGCTTGTGTTATTCATTGGTACTGCACAGGGAACTGACACTCTTGAGAGGAAAACTAGTTTACAGCTCACCACCCTGTATGCAAAATTAGAATTATTTTTCCCCCATATGCATTACTTCACAATTTATACACACAGATTTTTACCTGCCATTAATTTTTCCAACCAGTCACTCACTAATGTGAGATCCTTCTCTGCAATCTGTCTTGGTTTCAGCGAGATCCTTCTCTGCAATCTGTTTTGGTTTCAACTCCTTGAATAACCTGTTAGAAGCTGCAACCTCTTATAAATTTTCCCTTCTCAGATCATTTATGGTGTCTGTTGAGCAGCAGATACCCTAGCAGCACACTCATCCTGTGAAACTGCACCACTGGCTCCTCACACTGACAGAACTGTCTGTTCATTACTGCCCTTTGTTTCCTTCCCTTTAGCCAGTTCTTTATCCGTGGAGAGCCTCACTCCCGATCTCATGACAGGTCAGTTTTTCCAGGAGCCCTTGGTCAGAGACCTGTTGAATCCTTTTCAAATCGGAGCACATAACACCAGGGTCTCTCCCTGACTCCTCTGCGGAGCTGCAGCAATCTGTGAAACACAACTTCTGTTTACAGAAACCACATTAACTCTTCTGCAACATAACATATTTATCTTTGTGTTTACTAACCCTATTCTTTGCTGTTGTTTCCTCCAAATGGTCTGTTAGGGTGTCTATTTCCCATCTGAATTCCTTCACAAGTCACGGATGAATACTGCCTGGTCCTGGCAATTTGATGCTCCACATTTTGTCGATTTAATTCTCTCCTTTCCCACTGACAYTGGGAGTTAATTCAGCTCCTATGACACTTTCCCTCACCCCTCATTTTCCCAGCAGAGTTCTGGCAGACAACATCCAGAGTATTTTCTGTCAGCAGTACAAGCAGATTTGTGTTCACAGAATCACCCTGTAGAGTCTTATCTGGTGCATCCCACACACTTAGATAAACACACAAGACCTCCCCAGTACAGACAAAAACTAAATCTGGGTGCTCAAAATCGAAGCCCAGTTCTAAAATTCAAGGTGAACATTACTCCTGACTTTGGCACAAGCAGGATAGCACTGGTGGGAAAAGCCTAAAACCATGGAGGCTTTGTCATGCAGATCCCAGCTCAGCTCTCTGCACCAGCTCTATCTCTCAAAGTTTGTCTGTTTTCAGCAGAGCACCTACTGCAAAATAACACTGAGCAGACTGTATATTAAAAAGCCATCCCACGCATATTTATAACTAATTTATTCTTCATTTCTTCTGTGTTGAATAACTAAATTACAACAGTGGCTCAGTAACCCCTTTTAGTTTAGGAAAGGGCAGCAGCTTCATTTGAGTAATATTTTAGCCCAATTAGTCCATTAGTCTCCAGTGGAGACCAGAGGAGAATGGAAACCAGTGAAACAGGAGTCCTGCAGGATTCCTTTTAAGTAACAGACCTCTGACTCATCTGATATCATCTGGCAGCCCTCGTGATCCCTTCAAAGATATTTCCAATTTTCCCAGTGTTCCGCAGAGGCACGAAGCAGGCGTGTGCAAGGAAGGAGCAATGCATTAGCATAGGCCACCACGGGGAAATCAGCCTGACAGAGGAGCTGCAAACTCCTCATGTGCTCAAGAAGCTTCAAAGTCTCTGAGAATTTGGCTTCTACTCTCTCCCAAGCCCTGCAGAGTATRGGTTAGTCACAAAGCAGCACCTTGCCTTTGCTCAGGGATGTTGTCTGAGTGGACATGCTGGATGTAGCTCTGGTTTTACATAGATTTAATGAAAACTCTGGTTTTACATAGAATTAATGAAAAAGTGACTGAAATAAGACACACAACTTACTAGATGAAACCCAACTATTTCAAGGCTTGATTTAGACTCCTTGCCTTGCAATACATATGTGGCAGATAGAAGGTAGGAAAAACACAAACACTTGAGATGAAGAATCTGAAGGACTTTCCTGTCTAACTGACAGTCTGAAACTTTCAGTGACAATTACCAATTTAGTGACAAGTTTCAGTCAATTACCCYTTCAATGAATGCAGAGAAAGCATCCAAGAAAACCAGCACCTAAGGCAGGGAAAACTGCTTCATGTACACATCTGTATTCAGGAAAAACAAGCTTTAATTATTAGCTTAGCTTAAGCCCCTGGAAGAGATTTCCTGGCCCAATGAGAGATATGATACTTGTGACAAAAATGACATGTCAGTATCACACCAGAAGGCCTCCTCATTTCTGCCACCTTACAGCACCATAAACACGAGACCAGGAATGTTTTCTGTCTGTACAGGGAAGAATTCTAGGTCCCTAGAAGCTGAGGAAAAGTGGATTACCATCCTCAGCAAGATTTGGAGTACTGTCACCAGCCCCAAACGCATCACTGAAAACATCCATGCAGCCCAAGCCCTCTACTCTTGGAAAGGAACCTTAAGCCTTGGCATGGGAGTGTAGGTGTGCATCTGTGGTCTCACCCACATTAAACTGCAAGTTTAATACTYCAGGACTGCCCTTTATACTATAATTTCAGAATATTTTTCTATAAGAAAGTCTCCATATGCATAAGACTGCAGGCACACCTACACTGCTCCCAGCCCTGAGATAACAAACTCAGGGCTTGCAGGAAAATGCCACTTCAGCACAGTGACTGAAGAGGGGCCTTAGCAAGGGTTTGTGCTGCAGTTCTGTGCTTTGGTTGAAGTTTATACACAGAGCTTAAATCAGTAGTCACTGGCAAAAGGCTGCACTTCACAATAGGAATGAATTTTCAATTGGTCTCCTCTCTAATCTCTATCACTCAATTCTACGACCTATCTTCTCATCTGAACAAATGTGAGGTCTTTTGCAAATATATATAGCACATATACCAGCACTGAAATGCAACTCAACTAGTGTGAGGAAGAACTGATAGTCTCCCAAATAAAAATCATCATTGTTAAATTAAAGCATCAAGCAGGCCGATGCCAATGCATGAAAGATGGGATGCTGATTTTGTAACTCTCACTCAGAAGAAATGCTGGTTTTAAACTGCATGATACTGAATTTKTCTGTCCCATAGGGCTGAAAGGCTAAGTCTGTTCTGATGGGATTTGAGTGAGATTTTCATGGAGATGTTCATTTATTTAATAAATAAACTTATTTATGAATCCCAAACAGCATTTTTACTGGATGTTTTTGATTTCTTTTTCTTATGCTGCTGTTTGCATTTCAAATAATGAGATAGAGAGCAACTCTGGAAATAAAACCATTGTTAAAACGTTCATTTTTGAAGTACTCCCAAGCCTGAACTACATGTGAAGTTTCTCCYCCAGGTGCCTGACTTCAGGTGGCAGCAAGAGAGGGAGAAAGCACTCAGCCCTCATCTCCCATTCATCCAACAGCCCCTGAATAAGGGCTCTGAAGAACAAGAACACTCACTCCAGTCATCACCCAGACCTCCAGCTCCTCCCCACAGCAGAGCTCTGCACATCTCTGACAGATACACGTGTAGAGAGCACAGCTTCCATTTCAACTTCCTTTAAGAACTTGACCCAAATCCCACYCCAGCTGGAAAAGCTGTGCCTGCCACTGCTATTGTCACAGGCAATAAAACCTGATGTTTTGTCATCATTAAAATGGTACAATGCTATCCTTCTCTGTCACTGCTCATCCTAAAGAAATGCAAAGCATTTCCAGGATGGTGTGTAAGTTCTCATGGCACAAAGATGAGCAGAGGATGCTGCTCTTTACCAGAGGGCTCCTGCAGATGACAGGAACAGGTAGCACTTTATAGCAGGCAGAGCAATTAAAGCAGACAGATGACAGTCTGGAAACTAAGATACCATGCTAAAACTAATTTCTGGCACTACAAAAGCTGTAAAGATCACAAATCAGTTTACAAAAAGAATCTGCTGTTCAGTTGTATACATCTTATATTAATACTTAGATTACATAACAATAACCCTCTTATTTGATTAATGGAATGTGCCAATAGCTGTAGAAAAMCTTGTTTTCAGTATTCTTTGTAGAGTTATGGAAATCTATAATAATATCTTTTTCCCTTATGACAAAAGACTGTTTAATAGATAATTTATTAATTGTTTAAATTCCACAAAGGTACCTTGTCTTTCCCCTCAGAAAACACAGCCAGCACAACATGAACACTGGGCACTGGGCAGATTCAGCTCACCTGAGGCAAACCTCAATACTATTTTGGTGCCATCATTTGGCTGGGCATATTTCAGGGGGATGGGTGTGGTACCCCCAGATCCTCCCGAGGATATCTCCTGATTTATGGCAGCAGGTGGCTGGACAACAGCAACATCTTGATGGAGCTGCACATAAATATAACTCACAGCCTCCTCCTGCATACACAGAATGGGAATAAATAAAAAGAACATAGGTTGGCTGAAAACCAGTGTTTCTTACAGACATGGGAGCTGCTCCACACAAGTTTCTGTATTTCCATGGAGGGAGGCAGTGCACCTGAGAGGGACACAGCAATTACCAAGGGGAGATACTGACCCAACCTGCACATTGGGCTGSCATGGCAGGAAAACTCTGGCTGTGAGAGGTGAGCAGGCACAYTGAGGCACACCAATCCCTGTATCAATAAGGGGCTTGAAATCAGATTAATTTCTGCACAATTAACAAGGCTGCTGAAAGATCTGCTCTACAGCTGCCGCCGCTGCCAGGAGATGATGACAACTGAGGAAATGAAAATCAAAGGAGGAAACAATTACAACAATACTCGCTGAAACTATTTAGAGTTCTCTTAATAAGTCAGCGAAACAAGTAATTGAAAGAATGTATTTTATTGCTGATTAAGATAATAGTTAATTTAGGTCTTGTTTTTAAAAAGAGCTCAAATTAACAAATCAGGTCTTTCATCTGAGTGCAAGTGAGAGCTCCGTGCATTCTCCTCATATCACAGAGTCTGGAGATGCAGTGTGCTCTGGGAGAGAACAAAGATGGGAAGGAGGTAGGAGACACTTGGGGAGAGGGGCCAGCTGGAAAGAGTAAAGTGCCAAAATACTAATATATAACATATAACATAATAAATATATAATATATAATATATAATATATAATATATAATATATAATATATAATATATAATATATAATATATAATATATAATATATAATAGACTTTTACTCATTCAAATCTAGCAGCACATCAGTAACTACCCCTTGCTGTTCCACACATGAAGTTACATTAACTTTCTCCCACTCTCCAACCACACAAGTGGTAATGCTAAACCTTAACCTGACATCTAAACTTGTGGAACTTTAAAATAAAATGTTTTATAAGTAGGAACATTGCTAGCTTCTTCTTTAAACAGCAACAACAAAATCCATAAATCTTTTTTTTTTCTCTAAGTTCAYAGAGCCATTATGTCACATCTCTAGATATTATGACTGAGAGATAAGGAAAAACAAAACAGTTAGAAAAATATGTTTGCAGTGACTGTTATTTCTTTGAAACTAAGTGGAGTAGCTCAGTTAGCTGCCAGATTGCAAGAACAATGGGAGACACTGAGAGTTTTTTTTCCTTAAATTTCAAATTCAGTATCTCTTTTACTTTTCTACACCAGTATCTCTTTTATTTTTTTCTGAAGGATGAAATAAAATAAAAGCTGAAATGTAAAGAGGACTTTCAGGTTTGATACAGAAAGGTAGAWTTAATAAAAAAAGATGAGGATGGGCTTTTAAACACTATGTTATAACCTGATAGTGTTCCGAAAAACTCAGACATATAAAACTTAATCATAAAAATACTGGCAAACTTGCCTTTGAAGGGGAAGGCAGCAAAAAAATTACAGAACATCAGAGCTCAGAGGGAAAGGTAGAAAACATTGGAAAAGGGTTAAATTGACTAAGATTAAGAAGGTGCATGACAACCACTCTCAAAGCCCTGATCTGTGCTAACAAAACCATATCCTCTGCTTTTGATGAGACACTCACAAATGATTTAGCAAGAGGTGCTTTTGAATTATACCAGTGCATTTTTGGCAATAAAATGTCTTTTTTATTTGAGTTTTCATTTGTATCTGCCCTAAGCTGAAAACATCTTTGCTAGAAAATAATAACCAGGTTGAAAGTATTTTTTTAAAGCAAAATTTCTCTAAAAGGGAACTTATTGCAAATTTTAGCAAAAACTGATTAAAATAAAATTAAGAATTCAGGAAATACTAAATCTAAGCAATCAAATATGATGCAAAAGAGGCTCCAGATTTCAAGCCCTTTAAATCAAGACAGCAAGGCTTGGATTTCAAGGAGCTATGAAGCTTATGAAGGCAAAAGTTCTACATTTACCTTCTGGTAAAACGAGGTGATTTCCCTGCTTTTTCTTTTTTGTAYGTGTGTTTTAAAGTAGCTGCTTTAGAATATAAAAATACCTGTCTTAGGCTGTGTGTAATTAAAATTCAGACTGTCTTTGACATATAAGCTTCAGTCAATTTACAGTTAATTGCTCTAAGGTCTGTCCTCCAGTGCCAGCTGGGCTACTCCAAAGCCTGAGCTCCCATTGGGAAATTGCATCTTCCACAAAAGTCACTTTGCACCCTACAAAAGTGTAAAACTTGCCCTTCTCAGGGAGAACAAAGTGATGACTTTGCTGGTTATGGTCAGGAAAAACCCCAAACCCATCCAGCTCCTGCATGGTGGGAAGGAAGAGTGGGGAATGCCATGGGATCAACAGAACCCCATGGCAGCCCCACTGCAGCCCTAACTCACACCATCACTGAACACAGTGCATGATTCTAAGGAAAGCAGCATATTTTACATCATATTTTACAAATTTACATACTATGTTACATATTTACAAAATATTTTACATCAGCACCACCAAATTCCTAATCCAAAGCTCTGTGGCATTGATAGCAAAGCTCCCATTTCTCTTTGCCGCCCTTAATTTGGCACCAAACTGTTACATGGTAGTTACTGTCTTCAAGAAATGCCTTTTGCCCTGAAGAAAATACACATCTGAGTAATATTCAGGTCCCACATCTGAAACCAAACCTTCACATACAGCAAAGTGTTTCAGATTTCCATCTGCCAGGTATCCATGAAAGAGGAAGGTATGTGATACTCTCATCCCTACACTCCAACATCTACCTAGAGAAATGTCTTTTAGGTTATTAAAAACATTGCTGCAGCCCACTCACTTTCTGGTATCCCGAATCCTTTTCCGCTATTTCAAAGGACTGTTAAGTTTGAAATTCCAATTCAAGTTGAAAACAACTCAAATCAAATGAATAGGGACTAGCTCAGACTGAAATCAGAGGAAAGAATTCACTGGACTTAACAAGGACTTCAGTTAACAGAAGATACAGGAAGTTCAGAATGAGTGGAAAAAATACATAAGACAGACAAAGATACCCTAACCATAAACCTAAACCAGCAGCCTTTCAGGACATTACCTATTTGGGTAATTTCTGGGAATKAAATCATCCTCAGCACCTCTAAGGGTCAAAACACCACCAAGATACAAATGGCACCTTCAAGGGCAAAAACACCTAGCAGGAATCAAGCTTTTTCATGGAAATGCTCATGAYTGGTGGTTCTCTGCTCCTCCACCACCCCTGGAGCAGCACCAGTCTGGGACCTCCCTGTGCCCGAGACTGACACAGCCCCACAATGTGCAAGGACCTTGAGTGTGAATGCACAGGTTTTGCACCACAGAAGTGATGTTTTAAGATAAGTTGATAACAGTTTACYCTGTGTCTGGCAAAAAGAATAAAAAAAAAAATCTCAAATCTCAAAAAAAGCTCAAAAGTCAACAAGCTTTGATTAGGTGAAGCCATTTAACAAAGAGTAGATCTCTCAAATTAGTGAACCAAACCCACTACAACAAGGGTCCACCAGCTGTGCCCAAAATGTCCTTTAGCTGTGCAGGACACAACTGGAAAGTGAGAAGTAATACCTGTACATAGCTTTGCACCCACAGAGCCCAGTTTGGAGAGGTGGCACAGTGAGTACCACAGGACAACCTGCTCCGTTTTCTCCAGCCTTCTGCTCTGTTTGACCCTAAGATGGGTCTTTATCCACTCCACAGAAAACCTGCTCTGAGCACTTTCAGAGAAATGAGCTGGTTTTGATCCAGGCTTGCTAATTTTAAGCTGGTTTTGACCACTTTGCACAGTTTTCTGCCCTCAGCACGGCCCACCCTGCCACAGAGACAAGAGAGATGCACCCACCAACCGAACAAAGAAATCCCAATAACTCCTGCTCATTAATTACACTGTAAGAAATGTTGCCCCRGGAAAGGAACTGTGAGCCACAGAATGGCTCATTGGCTGTACACCAAAGATGTTGGTATACACCAATGCTTTTGGTGGGTCAACACTATCAAGYAAAATAATTAGCAGCAAGATACTGGATCTTCCATCTCTCGGGGAGCAGTGCAGTTCTGCATGCTGCTCTCCCCAGAGAGACTGCAACCATCATCAGACACAAAGAAATTAGGAGTCAAAGGAAAACCAAAAAAAAAGAAAAAAAAATGTGGAAGATTTCTTTCAAAAAATTTGTACAGCATAATTGTTTTATTAATTGTGAAACGAGAAGACATATTAAGCACCGTGTGGCCTGGGAGTGAGAAATTCAAGAGTATCTTCTGTATTTAGGGAGATAAAGAGGAGATGACTACGGTGTGAAATCAGGAGGAATAAGAAACTGGCTTCCCCTTTTAAGAGCAGCATCAATTAAACCCAGGGGAGGCGGGTGCAGTTTACTAGTTAATTAGTCCAGGGATGTGGTCCTTTCATGTGTAATTCAGAACAGGAACACCTGGTGTGCGGCACTTCAAAGCACGGGGGAGGAAAAAAGCCAAACAATGCAGGATAGGTCACAAAAGAAAGCAACAGCACAAGAACAAAAACTGTTTATATCTGACCTTCACCCTGCTGTAAATAAAGCAAGACGGGAGGGCCCCCTCCTCCCCGCCCGGGGAGAACAAACAGCTCTGGGCGCACAGGGGGACTCRCAGAGAAAGAGAAGGAGAGGGGGAAGAGAGAGACATGGTGGTAACTAATTGTTTTACAACCTAATTAAAAGGAAAACAGACAGCACGATATAGATAGGGATATAATGATTTTAATCACGTTCTGATATGCAGAACCAGAAAAGACGGGGAAGGGAAACGCGATCCTCCGGCGGTGGGAGGCTGGAGGAAATGCCACCTGTGGGCAGGAAAACACGGCAGGTTTGGGGCACCAAGCTCCCCACTGGGCCTGCACCCCAAGGTTTGTGACTGCCTTAGAATCTGGGTCAAGCTAGAAAGCTACAGACTAGGAAAGAGTCGTGATGTACAGGCCTGCCCCTCCAAACCCAGGCTGAATTCCAGCACGCTCCAAAATTTCCCCATCCCTGSTATTGCCCAGAGAACTCTTCAGCAGCATGCCTGAATCACGCTGAAACTGGAAGCAGATGCAGTGCGATAAAACTTTTACAGTGCTTTATCTCATCAAACACAATAGTACTCATTAAACCCAAGTAGGTGTTATTTCTGTCTTGCAGAAGGAAAACCAAGAGGGAGATTAATTCAGCAGCCAGAAGTGACAGAGCAATCAGCAGCAATGATCAGCCATTGGCTTCCCAACTTCCTCAGTGACTTTGCTGCTCAGTCAGCAAAACCCACCAGGAGGTGGCCAGATCTGGTAATATGAACCATGTTTTATTGGATGTGGTTAGCACAGGAAAATCTCTGAAGAGGATTACTCAGGAAGAGCACAAGCATGTGTATGGKGATGCAAGAATCTCACATAAGTCTGGCAACTTCAAAAAAATAATTTAAAAAATCTAAAAATCCCAATTTCTGAACATCTATTTGAATCAGATTCCTTTATTTTATTGGTGCTGATTTCATTCACTCATTGCTAAGCTTGATCTATCACAGTAAAGAAAGATGCTGCTATTTTCAAACACTGGACTGCAATTTAAGAAACATGATTTAGTCTTTAATTTGCTGCTATCTTTCTTAGAATCCCACAGCAATTAAGCTGAGTCTCATTTTGCCATCTGTAAAAGAGAAGTGGTGTGAAGAAACTGGGTTTGTGGGAAATGCCCCACAGAAGGGAGGCATTATTGCAGATAAAGCTTACTTATGTTTAAATAGCAATTTTTATGTTTCATGAACCAGTTATGAAAACCCTATGTCTTGTCCTAAACCACCGTCTGTTCCCCAAAAAATTTTTAAAAATTACCAAAAAATGGCATAATCAGGACTTTTTTGCAAAACTCCAACTTATGATAGAGAATTCAGGCCAGCACAACAAATAATACTTGATAACTTTCTGGACACAACACACAGAGCAGCACCATGTTAATACCAGCAACAGCACGGACACACTGTGTGACTGATAGTTTGGGAAACTGGGGGAATAAAACCAAAATAATCCCTCTTCTTCTCCCTTCTTTTCCTTAAGAAATAACTCAGATTAGCTTTTTTTCTTTTTCATAAGTAGAAAATGGGTATATTGAGCAGCATGCATGAAAACCCATTTCAGAATGGGCTTGATGTCAGTTTGGAATAAAAAAATAAATTATACCTATTTGGTGACTTGTCTTTGCTTACTTCTGTATCATTTCTACTCAGGTTGGATAACAGAAATGTGGCAGTATTTTATAGAATGAGCTTTCCAAAACAGCCTGAAGAACTCTCAAATTACTCCTCTTCACCTATGCTCAGATAGGAAGGGCAAGTCCCTTTATTTAAARAAAAAAAATAAAATTAATGAGCAGTGACCTCTCCAGAAGCTGCATTTGTCTTACTAAAATGTGGCCATCATTCAAGGTGCCATATAATGACAGTTCAGTACTGAAATTTTTTGGGGTATTTTGGGGTTGGGTTTTTCATTTTGTGTTGTTTTGGGAAGGGAGGGGGATTGCAACAGAATATCCAGCACAAATCTCATGAGAATAATGGCAATAAGGTGACATGAATGTTCAGTCAACAAGCTTTGATTAGGTGAAGCCATTTAACAAAGAGCAGATCTCTCCAAAATACTTCCATGCCTGGCTCACGTGCACTGCAGAACCAAAATCAGCACAAAACAGATTTTCTTGTATCTCTCACCAATTCATCCCAAAATCACTCCCACCCTGGCGCACCTGGGACATGGCTCACATCACCTCTGCATGACAGCCCATGGGATGGCACAGCAAAGCTCTGTGGGCTCCCAAGATCTCCCAGCAAAGGGCTGGGTGCATTTCTGAACCCAAGAAGGGAATAGGTAGAAGTAAGTGGAAAGCAGTTGGTCAGGTCCAAGGTAAATGTGGTCAAAAAAAAAAAAAAAAAGTGGTTTTGCAATCTCACAGCTCACAGATACCCTTGGCAAATCTGAACCAAGCAAAGTCACTGCTAAGTACACAAGACTGTRGACCAATATTTAATTCCAAAGAGGAGTAAGAGAGGAAGCAGGTAATAAAACACAAGGGCAATGAAAACTGAAGGGAATAATCCCGGGTCACAGGACGCTGCCAAGGCTCGAGTTCTCACCAGCCTGGGACTCTSTAGGTGACTCTAGGTTAGGTAAGAAGTCAACCAGCTACAGAAATTGCACATGTATCATTATATCCAGCTGTTCAGACAGAACTACAGCATTTATTTGGCTTTGGTCGGGGTTTTATTTTTATGATTTTCTGTTTTCAATTTGCAATTACAAGACTGTTATTAAGTTATTGCTAAATAAGCCCAGGCTTTGCCTTAACATGAAATTTGTCTGCTGTTGTGGTTCAAAAGGAGCTGGAAGAAAACTGACAAACCCTTGGCACTCCTGTCTCCCTGAATGCAGAGGCTCAGTGGGGCACAAGACCATGTTCTCAGAAACAGAGCCCTGAGCAGTATTTCCTTAAAATACAAGGAGTGTCTAAGAGGGCCTAAGAGGGCCAGGTGACAGCAGCTAGGAGAGGTTTCTGCAGAGAGGGAATAAACTGCAGCCTTTCCTGGAGGGAAAGAAAAATGAAGACCTGAAGGCACACCCCAAGAGTTGCATGTGTTCTTGCCAAGGGGWAATTCTCATACCAAGGGGTGAGTCTCATACCAACACAGATTTTTGTGGAGGTTATTATGCATGTAAAAGAGAAACATTTCTCTTTGTGCAATGCTTGACTCAGGCAATGAAAAACAAAACCTTCATCGGTTTGAAAAAAATGAAGAAAAATAGAGGTGACAATTTAACAGGGAAACTTCAGGTGGTGAACCACTGTGACCTGTGGTTCCTCAATGAGGATCCATTTGACTCCTCCATTGCTAAAACTGCCCAGGGAGCCATTCTGTGGATGATTCACCTGGGCTGCTTTAGGATCAAGTGCTGACTGGATGAACTCCCAGACTGCCTGTTCTCCCTGTGGATTCATGGGGAGTCCCAAAAGCCAAACCAGAGCAGAGGTTCCCTGCTGGGTTTGAAGGAAAGGTTCCTGATGCCAGGTCAGTGAGGACACCCTGTGCTGCCATCTGATTAACGCCAGTCCCTCTTACAAGCACAGGACCTTCTACAGGAGCTCCCTGGACACACACACAGTGCCCAAAGGCCCTGAAGGCATTTGTTTGGATGGGACCATAAATCAAAGCTAGCACGCTACATTTTGGACAAGTTTGTATTTCTAAACCATGGTATCTTCCTATGCCAAGCACCCGCGAGAACAAAACCTCTTCAGTGTCTTAMAGGAAGCAGTAGCACCTTCTAAACCATTAGCACCCTTCCAGCTAGCACAACCATGATAAATCACTGGGAATGAAAGTATGCACARCGTTTTTTCATTTGTGGCACTTCTATTTCCTTTAATGTGTGCCTGATAAAATGTTTTCTAAGCATTGCCTTTAGTATGTGTTTATCCCAAAGGGACCATTCCAGGAGGACAAAAAAAATGCAGCACCCACTACTGCCAGGTTTGCCTTCAAAGCCATGAACACACACTCCATTCACTTGAATAAATTTCCTTTTTATCTAATACATCCAGTGATGCTTCAGGCTTGTGCTTCATGGACGTGTCCTACCTTTCAGCAGAAACTCTGAAACAGAAGTTAAGTTAGCCAAGAACAAAGTTACCCTCACGAAAATATTTRTCTGGAAAGCTCATGCTTCAACAAGAAGAGTGTTTAATTTTTAAATATTCTTACTGTTAAAGACAGCTCAACTTTTTGGGAGCCAGTCCCTTGAGGTTGAGAGGTGCTAAGTGCCTTCAACTCTCAGCAAGGAAAAGGACACTCTTAAACAGGAGAGCTCTGCTCGTGCAGCTGAAACAAACACTTTTCTCCCACCTGTGTCTTCATTAAAGGGGAAAAAATGGTGAGGTCAAAGAGTACAAAGAATGTGGCCACACTTTCTGCTTTAACCATTTGCCAATTAATGGCAGAGCTGCTGCCTCAGCCAGAACAAAATCCTTCCTACCCCATCTCCAGCCGCTGCTCCGTCCGYGTCCCTGGCTAGGCAGCAGATTACAGTCCCCACTCCTTTAAAGAGCACCCTGATAATATGCAGGGCTAAAATGTCAGAAGCTATTAGAAACTCTCAGACACACAATATATCTCCATCCCCACGTTTTCCCCTTGCACTGTGCAATAACAGACAACAGGCATGCAAACTGCTCAGCTGCAACTGTTCCAAGTCGAATAATTACAACTTGTCAGAAAGAATTAATTTTCCCATTTCTCATAAAGATGTGTAAAAATTACCATGTTATTATACACTGACACTCTCTGGAGGCAGACACAAAATTTAATTTTGAATTCTTTCCGCATATTAAATTAAATCCATAAATAAGAGTTTAGGCATTCACTCGGAAGCATATGTTCATTGGGAGCGAAAGCCAACACGAGCCTGGCTGTAATGGTTGTTGTAATGTTTTAATAGCTCGCTTCTTCTAAGCACCAATAAATTTACATGATCATAACAGTCGTGGGCATACAAGAAGCCCATTACTGTCTGGGCACAGGCAGCAGCGTTAACAGGATGGAAAAATGGAAGGGGGGGGGAGAACCCTTAAATAAAATTAGGCAACTGCACTTGTCAGCTGCTCCATGATTGAATTTTTAATATTGTGGTCAATTGGTCAAAACAAATAATGGGATAAAATATTTTAATGTATTTAAAACCTGCTTCTGTGGTTAACAGAGTTTATCTGTCTCTTTCTGCGCACGGCTTCAGACTTGTCAGGCTGCATTTCCATCCTGAGAGTGTGCTGACAGGAAGAAGGCTCGTCCTGGCATCATCTCCCCAGCTCCTGCTGGCCAGCAGGGCTGGTCTGAGGCTGCAAAGGGCCTGGTGACAGCCACACCCCTTCCCAGCACCAACCATGCAGCCCCAAATGCCTGGCACCTGATGCCAGTGGATTTTAAATAAAACTCATGGAGAGGGTGGGCGGCAGTTGATCCCACACCCTTTGGGATGCTGGGCAGAGCAGCCCCGAAGCTAAGTGAAGAAGCAATCTCTGTATCTCCATCTCCTTTCACCTCCCCAAGACAATCCCTGTGTAAGCACAGCAACATCCCAGACTCCAGTGCAGGCTTTATGCACAAACCCAACCAGCCATGGGCTCCTTCAGCCCAGGCTGCAGCTGCCCTGCTTGCCTGCACTTGAGTGTGTTCCTCATGCTCCTTCCTTTTGAATTTCCAATGATTTGTCATTTAGATACCTCCAAAAGTGAAGCTGAGTTTTCCAACAGGGAATTTCAATGTGGTACAAAGGTTAGCTGTAAAGATGGGCTCCTGAAACTTGTTTTTAAATGTGGGCAATGGAAGATTACAGCTAACCTTATGCTCTGCCTATAATCAGGCCACCACACACTGTCTCTGCTTTTCCTACATGTACAGTCAGATGGTTATTTGAAAACTTGATTATTTTAAAGAAAAAAATCCCAGTTATCTCCAAACCTCTGCTTGCCACCACCAAAACTGGGAACATATTTTGTGTGTGTGCACAGCCACACACCCCCAGGGAGTGACCCACCCTGCAGGGTGAGAGGCAAGCCAGCTCCTCCAAAAACCTGTGTTTGTTACAAGCCTTCACAACATTTTCTTTCCTACCAGGGTAGGCAATGCATAGAAGTCAGTATTATCTCTACAAGCACACATTTGTTGAAAATAAGTTCTTTAGTCCCTCACAGGCAGCAAAAAGCACAGCCACAGATAGCCAAGCATTTTTCATCTGCAATCACACAACATTTTGAGAACAGCACTGAGAACCCATCTCTCACTGAGGCCAACAGAAGAGTAGCTGGGGTGGGAGCTGGACAGGCTCCTGAGCCCTCACCTATCTGCCCAAGGCTCCACTGATGCCCAGACACCCAGCTCAGCCCRTTTAGGTCTGTGTACCTCTCCTGGGGCACACCAGCCCTGATGGGCAGCCCCAGATGTGGTGCCAGGGCAGGGACACACCACGAGCACCAGCACTGGCATCTGGAGCAGGCAAGAAGAGGCCAGCAGCCAGCAAAGCACAGGCATCCTCYCTCATAACATCACTCACTTCTAATCCTCAGAGAGAGTCAATCCAGCTGAGGTCAACTACGAGCRAAAAAAAAAAAKAATTCTTGTGCTTTGAAATCTGCACACAACCCAAGCTGGGGTTGTCAGGCTAATTTCCAGGAGAAACCACCATAAATACTATAAATACCCAGGCAGACAGCTACAGGTGATGCTCACACTATCAGAGTGCTGCCTGCCTCGCAGCTGCTCCCAGTGCTCAAATTTGCCAGAATTTCACTGCCCCAAGTCGAGCCTTCAATAATTGGAGATAATGGGATGGAGCTAAAGAGAGCCCAGCAGCAGTAATGCTGTTTTGGAGAGGTTTAAAAAAGTTTACAAGTAAGCAGAGATGGCTTTGTACAGACTCCTCAGAGGAGCAGGTGATTCAGAAAATGAGTGTGGCAATAAAACTAGAACACAGCTCTTTGAAGCTGAGGAAATGTGGAGKTTTTCAGTGTTGCATTTTTGACATTGTATTTTCAGTGCCTTGGCCGCAAGATCGACCTCTGAAACCAAAACTTGACAGATTTTGAGAAAGCATCTTTTGGTGGTGTGGCAGCACYAGTTACAGAAACCCAGGAGGCACCAGGATTCCACTTTTCACTGACAAATCTGATTCTTACTCAGAGGTGCAGAGACTGAAACCCTTCTCACCTACTGTGTAGCAGCTTCTCTGAAATGAATTTGCAACCTCCGCCTAGATCCTAGTGGGCAAAAGAAGAAAAAAAAMCAAACCACCCCACGAGGCAAAACCCCCTAAAGCACTTGGTATTAATTGGCCATCCTGGCTGGTGGTCTCAGGACTGAGCCATGGGCATGGAAAATGAACAAGCTCCTGACCTTCTTCTGATCCTCTCCACGAGGGCTGAGACAATGCCTGGGCTATGCACTGCCATTTCCTATTTAATTAAATGGCTAAATGGAAGATTTCCTCTGTGGCTAAATGGGAGGTTTCTTTTTCCAGTGCTGCTCTCAGTCTAGTAACTTGCAGTCGTTTAGGTTGACTGTAACRTTTAAAGGAAATAATTCCCCCCTTCAGCTTCCCTAGAACAAAGGAAAGAGTCCTGCACCAGAGCTGCAGCYCAGCTTATGGAGAGACAGATTTATATGTGTGTCCTTTGATTTGCATCATTCTTTTCTTTCTAAAGGGACAACCCATGTCATTATTCCCTTTAAAAAATAAGACAGGTTTACCTCTAAAGCCACTGTAGAGAGAACTTCTGAAATGTGAGAGTGAGTTGCCTCCATGTTCAGATGTGCAAACTTCAGCTACCTGATGGTGATGATATATGCACATTATATAATACATATATGTGGAAAACAGCCTTGATGTGACAGCTGGGTCCYGAGGCATCGTGGTAGTCACTGCATTTGAAAGACAGCTTCTCTACCAAACCACTCAAACAGTAAAATGAACACAATATACTCTCCAGCTAGAACTATGCCCTTAAGCTTCAGTTGGAAGAGGAAAAGAAAACTTCTCATTGAAGTCTACTTTAATTAGGGCTGCAGAGAACTAGTTTGAATGAAAGCCTGCCTTTTTTTTTTTTCCCTTTTTCTTTTTCCTCCTTTTTTTTCTTTTTGAAACCCAAGGTAGAGTTTAAAAAAATCTTGGGTGGGGTGAAAACCAAAAGAAACACTGAAGTAAACTTGCATTTGAACATCCTTTAGCTGAAGAAATTCCTCGTGAAAACTTGGATTTAGGGATGACAAAGAGAGGATGGGTTCTTATATTCAGTCTGCTTCTCCCATATGATCTGCAGACTGGCTCTGTCATAAAAGCTAGAAAACACTAAACAAGTTATACAGCATTTGCTTAACTGACAAAATATTCACTGATTATTACTGCCATTAGCCTGTTCTTTTTGATTTCCCTATGTATTTGTTTCTCAGCTATTTGGATGTTTAGTATCCTGACATGATGTGTCTCCAAAGCTCTGTCAGATGCTATCTTTCTAGATTAAATACATACAGAAGGAARTGCCTCATGCTTGCCTGTGACAACTGCCTTGCCTCAGCGTGGACTCCCAGGAAGGTCACAGAMCCTGCATCCACCTGTGTGAGCATCAGCAGCTCCGTGGTACCTGCCTGCCTTCACTCCTGCTAGATTTAATCACCAGGAGAAGCTGGAATCACAGCACAAATAGCTGCAAGCCTCCTAGGTGGCATGAATCCACCTGCCAGCCCCCGTCTGGAATACCCTTCAGTAYTTCCAGCAAAAGGGGTGGAATACCCTTCAGTGTTCCAAGCAGAAGGGCTGGGATATCCTTCAGGGTCTCAAGAAAGAGGGCTGGATACCCTTCAGTGTTTCCAGCAAGAGAACTGGAATACCCTTCATGTTTCCAGCAAAAGGGCTTTTCCTATTTCCCTGCCTGCCCCAGGTATTGACTCACCTCATGTTCCTGGGGGCTGTATGCTGTGACTTTAAACACAGGCACCTGGGCTCAAAGATTGTGAGTTCATTGCTGGGCAAGCAGAAGAGATTGTGAGTTCATTTCTGGGAGCACAAAGCCAATTTAAGCAGATGCAGAAATGATTTTGAAACAACAATGCTGCAGAATTCAGTGAGGAGGCGAGAGAGCTGCAGCACCAACCCAGCGCAGGCATAAGGAAACTGTAATCATATCTAATTAGAGTTAAAATAATGTTTCCCTTTGAAATGTTTAATTAGCTCTGTTTTATTACATAAACATTCTTGATGCAGAGCATACTGAGCTAGAAGAGTCTGATGAGTTAAACAGAGCAAAGTGCTCGGGCGCCCAGTGAGGGGCAAAACCTGACAAGGAGTGGCTGTTGTTACCAGATGTCTGGACCATCAGTGGAGCCATGATGCTTGCTGCAAACAGCAGGCTATCATTTCAACCTTTGTTGCCTCTACTGAAGCCTCCCATCGTGCTTTCAATTTAACAGCATCACAAGGAGACAAAGACATTTCTTACAATATGCCTTTCAGTTCAGAGACAAATCCCATTTAAACTTGTTCAACCTCTCATAACGTATTAGTTATTGTTGCCAGCCTGCATGTCCTCTGGCTACACACTAGTTGTTCTGGAAAAGGGAAGCTTTTTTTCCCTCCCCCCACCACCCCCCCCCCCCTTTTTCTCTCTTTCTTCTTTTTTTTTTTTTTTTTTTTTTTTTTAATTCTTGCCCTTCAGTTTGATAAAGCAAGACCAGATTTACTGGCAAACTTACAGCATGCTTGTCACAAGCTTGCAGCAAATTTAATTAACCTTATTACAAATATGGTTTTCTTGAAGATTACATCACAATCTGGTTTCACATCGCCTGCTGCTGATTCAACATATTCTGTGCTTTGGAGAATATGTTCATTTTCTGAAAAAGGTCAAAATGTTAAAATAGCTAAAACTTTGCTATTTCTTCTGAGTTCCTGTTCAAATCTTGTGGTGTACCAATACTTTGTCTTACAAGCAGCATTCTCGTGCCAGTTGTAGATGGGTTCACTTCACAGGACAGTTTATATCCTTTTAACAACAGGGACAGCCAGATGATGGGAAATTTGCTAGTTTACCCTCTCATTAGCACACTGGGACAAAATCCCTAAGAATGCATAACTAGAAAGAGTTTTGTCCAGAAAAGAGGAAACAAGTAACATTTAGTTGCACGATTTGGAATTTCGGACTGAGTCAAGGTATTATTTCTGCTCAGGAACACTGACAGTGAGAATGCATTCATTGGCTAAGATTAGCAAAATAAATTAGTAACTTTTTAATTCAGCACAATTTTTTAAACCCTGAAATGCTTCACTAAATGACTTTGAGGTCTCAGTTTTCAGAAACTGGAACAAGAAATTCCCTGTGACAGAAATCTTGGGCCAGCATTCTCTATCTGCACACTTCAGACTTTGAGGAGCTGGATAAACACATCTTGATTGCTTCCTTGAACTACACCTGAATTTGGAACCTTTACTATTTGCAGAGACTGAGTTAGTCCCCTTGAAAGTGCATGCTCTCTCCTAAAACTCTGGGAGAAAGATGATTTCTTACATGTTTAGTTTTCCATTTAATGTCTAGAAGAGAAATGCCCTTGTCTGTACTGATGCAATAACAAAGCAAGACTTCACAGGCTGATATTCTCTTATGGTGTGGGAGGAAGCACAGGAAAACATTCACAACATCTGTACTAAAAATGCTCTTTAATAAAGCATAAAAAGGGAGTGTAAAAGAAGGACACCTTTGCTAATCACAAACTCTGTAATTCTATTAGCACACAGGTGTTATCAAATCAGCGAGCAGTGGATGCAGGAAAGATTATGCAGAACAAAAACCCCCAAAGCAAACATTAGCACAATAGCAGGGATCTAAAAGCTTGGCACATCCCAGATTGTCATTCCACATCCCATTCTGGCTCCCACACACCACACAGATGAGGTGGAGGCCAGCACAGGGCAGGTGCAGCAAAGCCAYCCCATGGAGAGCAGCTCTGCTCTGGGGGAGACAGTCTGCAACAGCACAGTTGGTACTAGAGTGTGTAAATACGGGGTTAGAACCAGTACTAGAGTGTGTAAACAGTGGTTAGAATCAGTACTAGAGTGTGCAAACTCGTGGTTACAATCAGTACTAGAGTGTGCAAACTCATGGTTACAATCAGTACTAGAGTGTGTAAACACAGGGTTACAATCAGTACTAGAGTAAGCAAACTCATGGTTACAATCAGTACTAGAGTGTGTAAACTCATGGTTACAATCAGTACTAGAGAGTGTAAACACTGGTTACAATTAGTACTAGAGAGTGTAAACACTGGTTACAATTAGTACTAGAGAGTGTAAACACTGGTTACAATCAGTACTAGAGAGTGTAAACACTGGTTACAATCAGTACTAGAGAGTGTAAACACTGGTTACAATTAGTACTAGAGAGTGTAAACTCGTGGTTACAATCAGTACTAGAGTAAGCAAACTCATGGTTACAATCAGTACTAGAGTGTGTAAACACTGGTTACAATCAGTACTAGAGTGTGTAAACTCATGGTTACAATCAGTACTAGAGTGTGTAAACACTGGTTACAATTAGTACTAGAAAGTGTAAACTTGTGGTTACAGTCAGTACTAGAGTGTGCAAACTCGTGGTTCTGGTGCAGTGGCTTTTGCAGATGCCAACTCCCCCATGACTAGGAACAATATTCTTGCTTTTACACCTATGTGTAGATCAAAAATATTCGGGGTTATTTAACTTCCATATGCTTAAACCAGGAGCTCTGAAAACTCCAGTGAGAACACACCCAAGAAAGACAAAAAGGGTTCCCCTACCAAGGTCACTTTTTCCCCCTTGCAAGAGAAAAACAAAACAAAACCACCAAGYTTTCCATCCTGTCCCAATAACCAAAACCCTCCCCACTGTTCKGCTAAACCCAATTAATCCATAGGTTATTGCAGAAGCACAGCTTGGACCCCAGGAGAGCTGGTTTCAGATTGTTCTGGGATTTGCTTGTCAGGATCCCAGGGACACTGCCCTGGAAGGCAAAGGGGCTCAAGAAGAGCTGCTTGATTTCCAAACCACAAGCTCCTCTAAAGARAATGCAGTCCATCCCTATGTGCAGAAGGTCAAATAAGAGTGGCAGAGGGCCAGCAGGGCTGACAGAGAACTCTTCAAATGCAAAACAAGGTCTAAAGATAATGGAAGAAGGTACAAAGAACAAACTGAGATGTTGTCTAAGCACACAGGGGGTTATAGATGTGAGATGGAACTAGAAAAGGAAGTGAAAGCTGCAAGAAGAGCTCCTCTAAGTCCCTTAGAGAGAAGAGACAAAGCCAGAACCTTCTCAGAGACAAAAAGCAATAGCACAGGAGGCAATGGAAATGTCAGGTGAGTATAAGATTTTTTGCCAGGAGGATGGTCACCCCTGCTAGCAMCTGAGCTGGGGGGCTGTGCAGCCTCCAGCCTTGCAAAGATTGAAAAGGCAGCTCCACATCCTGCTGCAGGGGTTAGACAAGGGCTCCCTTCCAACCTGCGCCATGCTGGGATCCTACAACAGCATGAAATGTGAATCAGATTGGTCTTCCACCACTTAAAGAAACATTCCATCATTAACTGAATTGTTTTGGTCCTTCGTGCAGTCTGCAATACTTCCAGCACTGAGTGATTTACTTGGCATGTTTTTATTTCTATTTCTAACAAGTGTTAGTCCATCTGATCAACTCACATCCTCTGTGCCTCACACTGGTGCTGTACACCAAATACCCCACTGAAAATGGGGTAACATAAASCTGAATACCATCCCAGTACTTCAAACTCATTTACTTCTGCTTGCTTTCATCCATGTGTCGGCCATGTAGGTTATAAACCAGAAATCTTTCTCTAGGAGTCTGTGCCTGGAAATTGGCTGCTCACCAAAGCTCTCCCTGCCCCCTACTTCTAACATGATTCCCTTTCCAAAAGCCCTTCAACATCACAGGAGTGGATCCTGCTCTTTGCAAGCATTAAATCCTGTTTAGATGTGTGGATGGTTTTGAGAAGAAGATTTGCTGGACTGAGTGCTGCTGGCTATCACCTCCATGGTCCCTGCAAACCCACACAGCTTTTGCCAATGGGATGGGAAGGCTTCTGGAAACTTGTCAGCACATTCAAGTACTGTTCCCTGCAGTAATTCTGCTTCCTCCATACAGCTTTGARCTCTTCATCCTCCTCACAACCTTCCAGGCAGCCTGGCAAAGGGGAGTAGAAGCAACCAGATTAAATTCACTGAAGGGGACAATTGCTGCCCAGAGATTTTGGGTTCCCCCACGTTTGGATGTGTGACCTGTGTGCAGGAAGGGACAGGAAAGGGAGCTTTTTCTCTCTGACAATTCTATACAATCCTCTGGAGTACTGTAGAATGAAAGGCTTGATATTATTATAAAACCAGTAACATCACCCCAAAAGAAATACTCAAGATTTATATAATTTCTGAACTCTCAACTCTTGGAACACAACTGGAGACCTTTAAATTATTTTCCTGCTACTACTGTTACCAACAATCCTAAAAGAGAAGCCCACTACTGATTGCATATAAAACTGCAACCCCTGAAAGTAGCAATCAGCTCTTATCACAATCCTCTATGGACAAAGCACCTGTTTATGCTGTCAGCAAATTAAAAAAAAAAAAAAAAAAAAAAAGACATTTTCTCTTGTTCAGTAGGTCCATGCATTACTACAGTACATGACAGACCTGCACAAATTTTTTCTCAAAATTCCCAAATTTAGCTGGGTAGGGAATAACTTCTCCATTCTTCAAAATCCAAGTTCCAAAATGGGAAAACGCCAGCAGCATTAGAAGCACAACATACACGAGCAAGCAGATTAATCAACTGCCCTGGCAGCAGCAGTTAGAGAACTCACTTTGAACATAAGAGAACCTTTAAGTTTCTACCAAAATTGATTCAGACAAAGGCCTTTACCTGAATCACATTTTGGGAGCATCTGCTGGGTCCCTTGGTCCCTTCCCCTACAGCCAAACAAGTGAGAGATAAAGGCTTTTATCTGGTGTGAAGGAAAACAAAAAGCACTTCTAAAGTTTGAATCAGGTAGGGCAAGAATTGAGCCAGATCAGTAAAGCTACAGTGACTTCTCAGAAGATTAAAATAACTTACAGATTTTTCTCATCTGGTTTCGATGAGAAAATAGAACCTGGAGATAAGAAACTTTTCTCCACAGAAGTTTCATTGGACTTGACATATTCCAACAGAAACGTATGGTTTCACTTGAAAAATTCCAGAGGAAAATAAGTTTTATTGGRAAAAAACCCCAACCTTTGACCACCTCTAAACTTTAACCCTAACTTGTGGTAGATAATGGTTATATCTGCACTGATGCACAGAACAAAGTGGAAGTGAACATGTTTAGGGGTGTGCAAAGAGGCATTCATAACTCCCTAACAGTGAGCTGAAATGAAGACGGACAAGAGATGAATTGGAATTTTCAGTGAGTGCWCATAGCAAATTCCAGAAGTATCATGGACATTCACGATGGTGGACCAGAAACAGGAAACCTGAGATGAAGCATTCTCAAGTTAAATGTCTTGGTTCATATAAAAGGAGGAGAAAAGAGTCAGAAGATCACACACAAAGAGGGAATCTTGTGACAGTGGTCAGGGGGGAAATTTTCTGCCCCAAATTTGATGATCTAAACAGACACACAGACAAAAACTGTTTTGCACCACTCACTGATGTCTTCAAAGGATGGTGCATCTAATAACAGCTCCTCTATCCTAGGTCAGGAGATTGGGAAATGCCCCACATCCCATCAGAGATGTTCTAGGTTAAATGGGCTCCAATTTCTTTTGTGTGCAGCATAAACGTGCACTGCTCCCACAGCAATCTGAATGGTGCCAATGCTCATGGAATTTCTGGTCATTCAAGCAAAAAGGAAATGCAAAATTCTTGTTTTCTGCTCTCTCATTTGGTCCCCTCACAAGCCAGGCAGTGCCAGAGCCCAGCATTCTTTGAACAAGGCACCCCGATTACAAGCGAGACAGATTTGTTACACAGGCCACACAACACTCCAATATCTACTAAAAGGAGAACTCAGGAGAAGCCCATCACCACCCAGTTATTTTCAATAAGTTTTCCAGCTAATGGAAATAAACAAAAGTGATTGGATGGCTGCAAGAATTGCTTCAGTGACATATGCTGCACATAAAAGCTGAAGGCTGAAAGTGAAGATAGCAGCAGCAATTAATGGGGAGAGTTGGAAAACCAACATCTCCCAAACTAGGGAACACTGCTTTTTGTGCAACTGCATTTTTTATTGCATGGAGGGTGCATTTCCAGTCCAGGAACTGCAAATACCTAGTTGGAGTGATTGTAGCTGCTACCTGGGAATGACATGGCTGAAGTTTGGGTAACCAAGAGTGAGATGGCTTGTGACCCATTGCCCTGGGAGACAAGAGATTTATAAAAAATATCAGTATTGGGCYTCGTGTGATGTTTGAGCAAGATTTGTAAGAGGTTTGTCTACAAAAAATCTGGGAAATTCTGATGAAAACTTTAAAAATAGGGGTTAAAATAAACTATAAGCTCATAGGAATAAGAGAGAGAACATTCCTGACACAGAACTTCCATGTTCATTCAAAAAGCCACTACTCTTACATTTCAGGTTACTGCTTCAAAAGGTAACAGTGACAATTATCCAAAGAAACAAAAGCTTTTCAAAATTGAACACAGACAAATTGGCAATTTTTCTGTACTCCTCCAGGATATGTCTGGGATGAAATTTCAAAAGAAAAAAAAAGACCAACAAATTTGAGGTACAGAGGAAACAGTTTTGCACAAATTTATAAACTTCCAATCAGAGCTTTCCAATATGAACAGTTTAATAAATAAAATTTAAAACCCCCMAAAAACAGATAAAGAGGCACTTTATCCATCTCTAGATTAAAAAAAAAATTCCTTTTTTCTCTTTCTCCACTTCCATTAGTGATTCCATCAAAAAAGCTAATCTAAATTTTCTCTAAAAATTTGGTAATTCTATTTTGATATTCAAACAAGAAAACTAACCCTTCTAACAAGGACTTTAATTTTTAAAATTTCTTCTCTATTTTCACAAGAGCAGCAATATGCCTCAAACACAAGGAAAAATGTTATACATATGTAAACTGATACTGTTCTCAAAAAGCTGTTTTGTCAGGAAAATTCAATAGCTCCAAGGGAAAGGCTCTCATCTGAAGTTTTCWGGCCCAGTTCTTTGGGACCATGGAATTTACATAGAGTAAATAAGGGCTGTAAATCCACAAAGTACCATCTATTTATAGTAGAGCTCAGTAATCTTCAAGCACTTCTCATTAACATGACACTTACATCACCTTTGATTAATATTTTTGCTATTATTTCCAGCTCCATTTTGCTGAATAAAAACCTAACATCAGTACCACTTTGGATTTATATGACATCTCCCATTGCAAAGCGATGTTAGCATGCTTTAAAAAAATATCCATTATATATTCTTATCAGCTCAACTCTGAAATGAGCCACCTGTGGTGGGCAGGCAAAGCACAACACAACACAAAAGTGGAGTGGAGAGGGAATGGAGATTTTTGTTGACATTAAAGCATGACCTCAGTGTGATAGAACAGGTCAAGGATTTTTAAATCCCCTGGAGAACAGGAATCTCTGGCTGGAAGTCTGGGCACAGGGAAAACAAACCAGCTGAGTCACAATGGCAAAGGTAAGCCACGAAGGGGACTTGCACTTGTTGCAATCTGGGGTTTGCTGCAAAAGCCTCACATTTTGCTTTATGATGGTTTGACACAATGAAATGAAGCTCTTAAAAAWTTTTTAAAATTCCTAAACACTATAATTAGTTTTTAAAACGCAGGAGTGGGAACGATACTGCCTGAATGAGTCCTTGATGTACAAGACTTGCTGTAAGAGTGCTGCACACTTTGGCTTCTCACTGATTGTGGCAGCCCTCCCACTTTAAACCCACAGCTCAGAGGCAGGGACGGGGAGTGTGGTCCCAGCAGTGGGAAGGGCTTGGACGCAGGGCTTCAATGGTTACTGAGCTCCAAGGGCAGCATCCAGCCCTTGCCCTGGGAGACACCAGCCCTGTGATCACTGCGACTGACAAACTCAGCCCTTTATTGCTCAAGAAGGGCTTTTTTTACAGCTTTTTGTCTCTAATGTAGGCAAATGAGGTCTGCAAATATTCACCAGAGCCAGGCATGCTGTGAGCATCCTCTTAATGAGACCATAAGGATGCAAGCAGGAAGAGCCATTTCAGCAGGTCTAAAACATAATACCCAACAGTTAGATTTCCTAATTCCACCTAAGTGTGAGCAACTGAAAAGTAGGGGCAGAAAGCATTTAAACCCAGGAACGAAGCAATACAGGAACTGCCACCATGGATTTAAAGAAGGCAGGACAGCTTTCTAGAGCTGACTGAATCAAGCAAATGCCCCAAATAATCCCAGCTCCTTTCCTCTTTTCCAAGCACTCTGCTTTTAGAATAGTTTTCACTGTTCAAGAAACATACTGAACATTCTCTACCAACAATTCTCTCCACATTTAATGTTTACCAACAGGCAGAATATTATTTATACCAGCAATCTTATTTGCTAGACAGCACAACGATAACTGGCAGCCTTGACACCATCCCTGTGTGGCCAGGCAAAGTCTCTTCAGCTCCTCCTTTATAATTCCCAAAATTGTGTTTACCTACAGTTTATCAGAATGACTTATTCTTTCAAAAGTAGCTGAAGTTCTCTTTTTGGTAGAATTCAGGATTTAATGCAATTCTCTTCATGATAATTGTGAACATTTTTGCACAGAACTACCCAAAATCTCATCTGCCTTTTGACCAAAAATAAAGTGAGGCTACATATATAAAAGCTATAAGAGCTATATAAAAGCTATTGTTTTCAAGATGTTCTGTCAATCAAATTAGCTCCTCTGTGGTGTAATTCAAGTGCAGTTGCACTACAGATTGTTTTCCACCTAAGGATCTCAGGTGTTTYCCAACCAACCCATGGTGTATTTTGTGTCAGGAGCACAGAGAGCAGATGGGAGCACAGGGCTGGTGTAAGGTCACACAGCAGGGCCTGCCAACACTCAGTTCTGTGACTTAAACATGGCTTAAAGATGACTTAAAGACACTTTTTCCAGCCATGCTGTTGGTAGGACTTTGTTAGAGAAGGCTCTATGAAAAGCAGTATTTTACTCAGCTTAATAACCTCAGGTTCTCATCAATATCCTTGCATAAATAGAGAAAGAATGGCATCATTGTGTCTGTACAAGCAAGATCTCATTTATGATGAAATGTATCAGATTAYTGTAGGGTCAAAATGTGCACAATTATCTCAGATAAAAAGAACAGGTGCTTTCTTGGTGATTTAATAATAATAAAAAAGAGAATTAGGGAAGGATTTTAAGGAGTGTTTTTTAGAAAATAATTAAGAAAAAATACCTCAATTTTTAAACATTAGTCTGAAAACTATACACATTATGGTAGAACACAGTCATGGTCAAGCACATGAAACCTACCATGATACCAAAGGTGCTGGCAGATCATTAAAACCACTTATGAACAAGTCTGCTCCTCTAAGCTGATTAACTTGACTAGGCTGAAACAAAGCCAGCACACAAATTATRCCAGATCAGTAATAAAGTTTGATTTTTCAATGAATGACAACGTATCAGCAATTTCTATTTACTCCTTTAACCTGCGGACCACTAAATACAAATAAACCTTTCTGTTGTAAAACTTAAATGGCTGAACCCTGTGACACTGTTTCAGAGACCTTCACCAACTCCTCTGCTGCTAAAGTTTATTTTGTTGGCATTAAAGCCACCACAATTGAAAGCTGACACTCCTATGACAATGAACATTTTCTCACTCATCTTTTAAAATAATGCAGGCCTTGACCTTGGCACAACTATGAGCAGTGTAAACAGATAACCAAGAAACTATTTTTTAATTATAACTAACTTCCAAGAAAAGAAAGGAATTATCAAAATCCAGTATTTCAAAAATSCAGTATTTCAAAATTTTCAGACTTATGCAAAAGAAAAACTCCAATTCCTGCTAAACACCCAAAGTTAATTKAAATTTTAYGTTGGGTTTATCAAGTCATGCCCTMTCCTTTTTTATGTTTTTAATATTTGTTTTCATTTGGGTTGCTTGTTTTTAAAATCATTCTCACTCTCAGGGCAAACCAGTGCAAACTCTAAATTCWCTCTCCAAGAACACATTTCCCTCCAAGGATACCAGAGACAAGGGAGCACTCAGCCAAAGGCTTTGACAACATTTCAGTAAATCAAACTGCCTGAGAGACACCAGCAAGTCAAACCTGGGCCCTGCCCAATGAACACTTTCCCTGCAGCATTTCCCCRCCAGGGAGCCAAGTTCCTGTGTTCCCACATCCCTGTGCCCAGGGACATCACCTGTGCCCAGGTGTAGCTACAGGATGTGAAACAACATGATGAGAACTCACTGTTCTTTCTGAGGTAAAAAAGGGACTTTTATTTTTCTGACTCCCAACATTTATAGATTTCCAAAAGTGACAGTGGATTGGAGGGTGACAGTGCCACCTCTCCAATGACACTGCACAAACCAACAGCCCATCAAATTTCTCTTCCTCCATAAAATAATGCAAAACAATAAGTTATTTACACAAAGTGTGTGAAAACGTTTGTTACAAGAATGTAAACATCAGAAGGCTTAGAAAAACTTAAAAAAATCAGAGCGACACCCAGGAACATCCCTGTGAGCCCAGGGACATCACCTGTGCCCAGGTGTCACTATAGGACACAGTACAACATGATGCAAACTTGCTGCTCTTTCTAAGGTAAAAAATAGGCTTTTCTTTTTCTGACTTTAACATTTGATGACCTAAATGTGATCATAGAKGTCCAAAAGTGACAGTGGATTGGAGGGTGACAGTGCCACCTCTCCAATGACACTGGACAAACTAACAGTCCTTCAAATTTCTCCTCCTCCATAAAATAATGCAATACAATAAGTTATTTACATAAAGTGTGTGAAAACGTTTGTTACAAGAATGTAAACATCAGAAGACTTAGAAAAACTTAAAAAAATCAGAGCGACACTCAGGAGCATCCCTGTGAGCCCAGGGACATCGATGATCGCAGGGGACATCCCTGTGAGCTCAGGGACATCGATGAGCCTAGGAACATCCCTGTGAGCCCAGGGACATTGATGAGCCCAGGAACATCCCTGTGAGCCCAGGGACAGCCCTGTGTGCTCCCAGCCATCAATCTCAGCCCAGCTCTCAGCTGAGAGCCCCACGACATGAAAGCAATGTCTGCAAACAAGATGGTTTCAAACCGCTGCTGCTGACCCTGAACAAATCAGGGCCCAGTTCCTTTTGCAGCCTGCAAAGTTTCTGCCCTTCAGTCACTGGAGTGGGCAGATTGATGTGACACTGCAGAATCAAACTGAGCTCAGCCTCTCCTGCTCTCTGCTCTTCTCCAATGCCTGCATCTGTCTGCCCAGGCACAGCACAAGCCCAGTGCTCAGGGTCCTTTGGGTGGCAGAAAAGCAGCTTCCCAACATCCAAAGAAACAACCTCCAGCACGCACACAAACACACTCTCAATGTCTTGTATTTTCCTGTATTATTTAAGATTTTTTTTCTTTTTTAAAGCATAAAAAGGCAAACATCTAAAGCAACGTGACCCATCCCTCCATGAATGGAGCAGTCTAACACCTCAGGAAAACASAGTTAGAAAATTGTGAACTGTAAAGTCACCTTAGAAATTTCTAATTGCAAATTCACGCTAGAAATTTCAAATTTCTGATTCGAAAATTAGAATTGCACACAGCTGAACTGAATGCTCTGGGAACGCCAGAGTATTTGGCACAGAGTGAGAGATGGGCTTGAGGATTCCCTTGTTGGAATCCTCTGAAGCACCTCCACCTTCCAGTGCTCTTTGAAGCCACAGCAGTTCCTGTACTCSTCCTGCCCTTCTGTGGGGGCACAAGCAGAAAAGCTGGAAGTGATTTAGCACACACAACCCACGGCTGTGGGTAAAGAAGACATCAAATGATTTAATGGTGATGCTTTCTCATGGCAGAGAATGACCATCAATCCAGACATCCTAAATCTCAGGGTAATAAGCTCTCTCAAGCAGGCAAAAGCAAAGTTAGGTAGCTGGCAGATAAGTTAGATGAAGAGCAGATAAAAAGCCACTAACACAACCAACTGCTGAGCCTTTAACTGCTATCCTGTTCTTTCTTCACAATTTCCTCAGGATGCCACATAAAAAGTAAAAAAAAAATAAAAGAGCGAGTACAAACCTATGTATTTCTTCACAGAAAATATTTTTATACTTACAAAATTTAAATATTTCTACTCTTCACAGAAAATATTTTTATACTTACAAAATTTAAATATTTCTACTCTTACAAAGGTAGACATCGAAATCAATGCAACTAGAGAGTACAGGGATGGCATCTGATGCCCCAATTGTTTCTTTGTTTTCTATCTTCTATCTGAAAGGCTGATGTTGAGGCCCTGGTGTCGCAGGAGAGCATTGGGAAGTTTTCCCTCACAAACAGCTCTTCTCCAGCAGGAGGTGACTGACATGGTGCTCATTGCTTCAACATGACCATGTCCCACTGGAAACTCTGATTTAATATTTCCTACTGAAATTTCCCAAGTATAATATTAGCTCTAAAGCTCCTATAACATACTAGAATCCCTAAATCTTGTGTCTGAACTGTGTGACATTTCCATTAAAAGATTTACTAAATTTAGAGCTGATGTGATTCCTATGCAACCCTTATGCCTGGAGAGATTTGCACTTCAGTATTCCGATGCAAGTTCAGAATATTTATACTGATAAATATTTTAGAATGAAGAATTTTCTCATCTCTCTCCTTCTTTTTTGCATGTTAAAACAGAAGTGGCAATGTATGGATAGATTTTCCATTAAAAGTAGTCAAAGTTCCTCTGCTCCTTTGAGTGTGAATTTGCCCCAATAATTTACACTCTCAGGGGTTTTTTTTCTTGTACTGCTTCAGCTTGTTTTATATCATTGTTTGCACTTTGCATCAGTCTAGGGGAGCCTGAGAGATCCCTCCCATATTGTCCCAAAGTTGGTTCTGTGCACCCCACAGCAAACACACACTCCTAAAACACCCCAATGAATACAAAGGCCAGGAAAAAGCTACTAAGAGGGTGGGGAAAAAAACCCCAAGAACCTCAACAAGAAAACCAAAAGCATTGTAACCAGAGATGTGGACAGAAGAAAGTTCTAGTGGCTTGCTGTACACAAAAAAAAACCCAAAAGGAAAAAACCAAAGAACATATATGGCATATGCAGCCTGCTGAGAGGGCTATTTTTCAAATGTCCTCAGCCCAGAATGGCCTATTTGCTGCTTTGAACTTATTTAATAACATTAAGCAAGAACACTTAACTATCTAAAAGAAGGATCAGTGGCATAAATCAGACATCATTTCACATATTTCAGGATCAAAGCTGCAAGGCAACATGATTTGTGAGGACATTTGAACAGCTCTAATATATCACAGCTCCTTTTGAAGGATACTTAGGCATATTAGTTGCCCAAATGATGATTTCTTTGCGTAGTTGTAGCCAAAAAGAAAAGAAAATTGAAACTTTTCATTCAGGAATTGGTTTCGTCTATAACCTTGATTTATGTAGAGCATCAAACAAAGCAGATGAAGAACACTGTGAATTTGAATTATCAAAATTAAAACCAGGAGAGTGAATTGATTTTTTTTTCCCAAATGATCAAGGCTAATCGAAGTGACCAGCACAGAAATTGCATAATCAGTAGCCAATATGAGTTAATAGGAGCTGTATAACCAATGTCCAAGATTGCCATCATATTTCATTCAAACTTTCATGAACCTGTCAGGGTGGAGCAGGGCCTGCAGAACTGTTTGATTCAGGATAAGAGTAAGCTGTACTGCTCCGTTTTAAAGCTTTTTCTTTTTCTTCACACCAAAAACTGCCTGCCATGGTGGACTGCCCCGAAAATAGCTTATCTTAAAACTCTCTAATGAGAAAGGCTGGATGAGATGACTTTTCAAGCTCCCTTCTAAATGGCATTGTTTTGTGTTTCTCTACAAATGGTAATCATAAAACTGATTACACAGTAACATTTATTGAAACAGGACAACCCCTGTGGCAGGGGAAGGTGATGAGGAGGACTCCATCTTATCAGAAGACTAATTAATTACTTTATTACACTATATTATTCTACTYTGGCACAACACAGGCACAGCAAATAGGATAAGAATTGTGTTTCCTTTCTCTGATGTTCAGAGAATATGAAACCCAGAAATATTCTTGGGAAGAATYGTGCCTTGCTTTTCTCTGGGAARAGAACCRTGGCGACAGACATTTAAGATCAGAATCAAACTTTTCAGGCTTGTAGCTGCTGAAGGTGCAGTTATAAATATGGAATCTCAGCTTTTGCTAACTCCCTCCCCTTCTCAAGAAAAAGGTAAACCTCTTCTTTGGGCGGTCTTTGAAACACAAGCCAACGCAAGTCAATCTCTTTGGGCAGTCTTTAAAGCACAAGTCAAACTGTGTGCCAGTCCCTGGAGTTAGAACATTGRTCACCCATTTCCCCCAAAACCCAAAGATTCTCTGTTTCTCCCCCACTTTTCTGCAGTGCACCGGTGTTCCAGGTTTAGAAGAACCCACTGCCAGGTTTTGGGGAWTTGGGAGGAGCCGCAGCTGCCACGGTTCCCCTCTCAGGATTTACAGCACCCCWTGGCATGGGGCTGCTGCAAATCCATCACCAGCTGGTACCCTCGTCCTGAATCCTGCTCACAGGGAGCATCTCCTGCTCATGAGGACAGAGGTAAAAGCCCCAGGGARAGGGGAACAGGATTGGAAAAACCAGGCACCGGAGCAGAGCCAGAAATCCCCAACCTCTGGTGTGTGGAGGATGCATTATCAGGCAGGCTGAAATTAAAGCAACAAGGAGGAGGCAAGAAAACCAATGGGAAATTAATATTTTCAGAAAATGTGTTTAATGTTCACAAGACATAATAGCATTTAATGCTTTATAAAAGTCTGTTTAGCCTGCAAGTTATTTAAATTAGCAAGTCTGGAGTCACAATTCTAATTCCCTGTGAAAAGGAATTCCATTTCTTTGTTAATAAGTAATCCCATATCCTTTTCCCAAGACATGCACATGTACACAACCTTACCATAAATAGCATTATTCAGTAATTACAGCAAAGAGGAACATTGAGGAATACCTGTTTTCCTCATGATCTCCATTCCATTAGCATACAAACCCTATTACATTCAATTAACATCCAAAACATTTTTGYTAAAGAAAACTAAATACTCTGAGCTTCCACATTCTCAGAAAACTAAGAACAAACTTCTGCAGYAGCCAACAGTAATCAAAGCTTCTGCAGTGCCAGAGTATTCTTAGAKTTGTTTGGTGTACTTTTTTTAAAATAAAGYCTTTGACACTGAGGCCAGATCTTTSAAAGAATTGTWGCTAAATCTGAGRATCAGYATGCACAGAAATCTAGAGGATGACTATTGTGGAGGAAGGATGTCTGACATGGGGCCTTCACARCCATAGGCTGCATCTCTGTGCTTAGCAGTACTCTGTTAAAAGTTCTTGCCAGAACTTTTACTACTTAGAATATCTTGTAACAAAGGGTACCAGAGTACAGATCTGCTAAGAGCTCTGAGTTTCTCTGCAGACAACATAAAATGGACTTCTGAGGGAAAWGATGTACACAGGGAAACCTGATTTCCATGTTTAACAAAACAATACCCAGGTTTGGTATTTGTTTATAGAACAGCACTTGGAAAAGCTTCACTTTCATAAATGGTGCAGATTGAACTCTGCCCTTTGCTGAGCATCATATCTGAAAGGGTTTGCTGCAGCACAGATCTCAGATGAGTGTTTAAAATACGCCTGACATATGGGGAAACTTTCCACAGATTAAATGATACTGCAAATAATGACTAAACACTGAGTCAGAAAAAAGAAACAAGAAGATATATGCATCCCCTCCATCGTTCCACCCAGCCACCCTAAGCAAGATGATAAAGAAAAGATAAATTGCACTACTCCATAAATTAGAAGAATTACAGAAAGGTCAGATATCTAAAAAGAGAAATTATATGCTGAGAAAGAACTGAAAGAGTGTATAGCTCTAGTACAGCAGTTAATATTTTATGTTACAATAACTCAGAAATGTAAGAACCTTAAATTTTATCTGGAAATACAGCTCTTGGGATTCAAATAAAAGTRAAAATTTCATCAGTTTTGGTTTCTKTTTGAACAGGAGGAGGTTGGAGGACAGGCTCTGACCCTCTGTTATCCAATACTCCAGCACAYGAGCAGTTGGGAGGTACAATCCCTCTCAGAAAAAACATCTCTGCCTGAGAARTAAATTCAGCACGTAGGTAATGCTAATTGTTATGAGTCAGGGCTCAGCATAAAAAATCCAGCCAAATCAATCCTGAAAGCAGTAGAGCAATATGATGTTCCAAGAATGAAATGGTAGCACCATCAAAAGCAAGGGTGTTTTTGTACAGCTTCAAAAAGACATATTTTTTGACAGATTTTAGGAGGTATACATAGTAACAAAAAGGAAAGCAAAAAACCTCAGTATCCTCATATAATAACTTCAGCAAATTCATATTTTAGCACTAACAATGCAAATCTAGAGAGGTAGCTGGGCAAAAAGCTCAGAGAACACCTGAATTTTTTGCAGGCACAGACAAGACTCAGAAGATATTTTAGATGAAGAAAGAATTGCAACTGTGAAGATGCCGCCTTCAGTGGGCAGATGTCCCATCCCTGATGGCCAGGGCTGACCAGACACAGTGCCCCAAGCATCCCTGATGATAGCCAGGGCTGACCAGACACAGTGCCCCAAGCATCCCTGAGCCCCTGCCCCATGGGGAGGAGGGCTTGGGAGCACTGCAGAACCTGGGGAAGAGGAGTTTTGCCATCTGGAGCTCTGGAAGAGGGAAAATATGAGAAGGTACATGGGGGCTACTACAGGACAGAGTGAGAATATAAATTCTGGAATCAATGGCTTGGAAGAGCAAGGGTAAGACTAGCARAGAGTGACAGCATCCACTGAGAGGTGGAGATCAGAACTAACAGAGTGGGGGAAAAGGCATTAGAGCACGGCATCCACCACCCTCAGCAGTACAGACCAGCCCTGAACTGACTGGTGGAGATGGGCAGACAAGGAAAACCACTCAGACAGAGCAGTGCCCTCCCTGCCCAGCACTCTGACAGCTCTGCCCCTCTCCAGGAGGGTGAGGGGGCAGCAGCCTCTGGGCAGAGAGGGGCAGGAGTCAGTGCAGCTGGAGGGGAGGCTCACAAGGGCAGCACCAGAGAGCCAAGGTGRTGGGCAGGGTGACATTTCTCCTCTTTTTCCCCCCAGACATACATAAATACTACCCAGGCTGCAAAGTAAAGAGTCAGGAGAGAGAGCTGTGGTATTTAGGCGCACTGTGCAATCTTAACTCAGTTGTCTTGTGCAGATGTATCATGGTGGGATATAAATATATCACACCAGTCTTTTTTCTATCAAATGTCACCCACAGGATAGAGTCTGCTTGCTTAACAAACAGCCACTTCATATTGTGTTTATTTTCAGCACTTGTTGGAAAGCCTGGCCTTATTTACTCTGTGTTGCACCGACTCCATATTGATAAAGCAGCTCCTTTTTAGCTTTCCTGAAGTCACCCATCAGCATAATCTTTATCCTACATCAAATGAAGCAGTCTACAAACAAGCTTAAGCACTAAATTAAGAGGACTAAATTAAGGTAGGACAAGTTAATTAAATTATGATTTTCCCCCTGCTCCCTCCCCCCAGTTTCTCAGTGCCTGGGCTTTGTGTCTGAGCCATGCAATCAGCACTGGCTCCTGTGGCTCATCCCTGAGCATCACTGCCATGCACTGAAGCCATGGCTCCTTTAGCTACTGTAAATTTGAGATGAAAGTTGCATTAAGATAAGAAACAGAAAGGAGGAATAAAAACAGTAATTAGAAATGTAGATTACATCCTTGGAATCTACACATGAATTACATTAGAACAAGTATCACGACTATTCAATGGTATAATAGTCTTTGGAGCACACACTTATAAAGAAATTAAAAAGCAGCCCTATGTTTGAGTGTTTAATGGTATAAACAGATCAGACTTGCAAAGAATGGGAGGCAAACAGATGGAGAGGAAACTCAGGGAAAATACCACTGCACACTCCCAAACCCCCAGAGCAGGGCACTGGCAGGACTGGGTGTCTGCAGTCCCAGAYCAGCACCACCCAAACATGAATTGTGGGACAGAGCCAATCTAATCAAACTCCCCTTTATTTTAATGTATAAGCAGTACTAACATTCACTTCCCACTCTGATGTAATGATATTAAACTTATCATTAAACTACTGCTACTGGTATTAAACTTATCATTTTATCATTAGGATTATTGTTTTCCCTGCACATTTGCAATAGCATCCATCATGACAGCATTGGAGAGCTTTCAACATCTCCATTTCAGTGAAATGAATTGCACAAATTCTCCTGTTTCTACAGAGGCCAAGAGGCACAGGGGATGAGAGGTTCTTAGCAGGTAAAGGTGCTCAGCTCTACGGAGTGAAAGATGCACWGACTCTGTCCAAATCGGATTCACTATCCTCAGTAATACCAAGCAGCAAGTATTAATGTAAAATCTTTGAAAAAGAAAATTTTACCAGCAAAGAGGAGCATGTAACTTTGACTGTTTCTATGGATTTTAATTGATTTTTAATCTGCTGCTGGTAGACTGTAAATAACTGCTGAAAGCACACACGAGTGCAAGTCAATGGGAAGTTTTATTAGTTTGCTTTCAGGGAATTACAGCAATGATGGAAGGACTCTCAGGCAGGCAGAGGCCCAKGCCCTGAATGGTTTCTCTTCTCCTCAGAGGCCATTTGAACACTGCCTCCATAAGGGTCCAATTCAGCCAGAATTTACACCTGACTTCCACACCATGGAGCCCAGGATGGCTAGAGGAAGTGCTCAGGTTATCATTTTTTTGGGTAGAATAGAGCCCTAATTCATTGGCAAGGCAGACAGTTAAAACTCTTGTACACAGCACACCTTGTCTATAAATCCTTTCAGAGCCCCAGAAAAGGTTCTGAAACAATCTTTTTTTTTTCTTTACCAGAAGGGAAGGGTTTTGCATGTAAAATTTTTTTTTTCCGCTTGTTTTCATCACTTTGAATGTCCTGCTGATTATATTTTATACAGACACACTCTGCAAGTGTTCCCAACACCACACTCACTTGGTTTTCTTCACATCAATTGTCTTGCTGACTTTTAAACTTTTAGCCTGCACTATTTTTTGCACAGAGGACAATCAGGACCCCAGATATATTCTAAGGTGGCACCCAAACCTCCACCTCTTCCACATCCCTCTAATCTCATTCTGCCATTTGAAATGAGGTCAACAAATAAATCAAGGTCAGAAGAGCTAAGCCAAGAAATGCTTTGCTTTCAGTGAAGCCAGGCTAGGAGAGGAGCTGACAGAGCTCCCTTCTTCCAACCAGCCTGGGCAGCACCCCT
This sequence comes from Cardinalis cardinalis, assembly GCA_014549065.1. Taxonomy (NCBI): domain Eukaryota; kingdom Metazoa; phylum Chordata; class Aves; order Passeriformes; family Cardinalidae; genus Cardinalis; species Cardinalis cardinalis. The sequence goes on from JACDOX010000254.1 coordinate 526,920, forward strand.
GCTCCTGCCCCTTCTCCCCGGCAGTGACAAACACACACAGCTGAGCATCTCTGAGAGCAGGGATCTCCTGCTGCACTCCCAGCTCTATGAGCATGGCACTTGGGACTTGGTATTTGTGGGACTCACCCAGAGGTAGAGAGGAAGGGAACGGCAGAATTTACTGTCAGCTCATCAGCCACCCCAGACCCTGCAGAGGCTGCCCCAGCYTCCTGCCCGTCATTATAACTGACTGCAGGAGGAATATTTGCATACTTGGAAAAAAACTAARCGACCCAACAACAACAGAAAAGAGAACCCCCAAAAAACAAAAAACCACAAACAAAAAAACAAACAAACGAAAAAACCCAACAACAACAAAAAACCCACAAAAAACAAAAAAAAAACCCAAAAAAACCCCACCAAAAAAAGCCAAACTACAAGCAAAACCAATAGTCAGTTTTCTTAGCTGACCTAAAAAGTATTTTAAAGACAGTGGCACCCCCATCATCTGCTCACACGAAAAAATAGAAAAGGGAAGCTCTTCACTTAAATTTGTAACTCACAATAGCTTAGCACAGACAAATGGAAGGAAATGGCAAAACACAGTCATAAAAACTGCATGCACATATTAAGTGCAGGATATTTCTTTGAGAGGATTTTAGAAGTAAGCCCAGAAATTACTCACTCCACTGTCCATCCTTTAAACAGTCAGCTCTACCTGATGCATGGGTCCTGTGCATGATCAAATTTTGGATTAATTCTGTAGCAGTGCAAAGAGGGCCGAAATCACCCAGTCCTCCTTGTGCCACTCACATCACCAGCGATAAAATTCACATTTACCCATTTACATGTCCCTCACTGTGGTGGAAGGTGACTCAATTTATCAGGCATTACAAAGGYACAGGGCTCTTTCAGGCAAAAAAAGGGAATCCTACCATCACAGACAAAGCATGAAATGGCAAACCAGAAGATATTGAGATTAGATTATTACCCACTTAATCTCCGTTATCAAGAAAAATGTGCTGCCTAACAACACAGAAAGACAGCATCTTGGTTCTATGCCTAATTTGAGAATATTTGAAACAAGTAATATTTATGAAGCTACAACTGGCCCAAACTAGGCATGAGGGTACCATGAGGGACCTGGCACACTTCTGAGGTGAACTGCAAAGAGAAAAAGCAGTGACATCCTCACAGGTTCAGATGATTTGCCCTGGTGTACTTCTCGAGAATGCCTTTTTAGCTGGCCATTGTTAACAGATCTGGCACAGCAAACTGACCCAAAGAGGGATTTCCTTGGGTGATTACCTGGATGCTACGGCCAGTGAGGTTTATTTCTGACTCCTGACTGGTCAGCACATACCCAGGAGGAGAACTCCACACACAATTCCAGCTGAGAGACTTCCCAGGGAATTCCTGATTCCWCCAAAGCCCTCCTCAATTTCAGTGCTGGTGGCTGCTGCAATGGTCACCAGACAGCTGCCAAACCCTCCCAGACTGCAAGGTCCTTGAGTGCATGTAAAAAACCAAACTCTTGGGACAAAATAACCTCCTGATGACATTCTGCATTATTTGATGGTCTCAGGTTAATTCCTYGGATGGATTCATGCACACAGAGACCCTCCAACTAGCCAATTATTCTTCTGTTTTGACTATGAAATAAATGGTTAAATCCACTAGTCACTGGCTCATAAAACAATCTGTTGAAATAATGAACTCAAATATACTAATAGGATACAGAGGTTCACCATTAATTGTTTAATCCATAGCTGCATAATACTGTACTGAATTATTTCCCCCCCTTTTACCCTTGCTAGGAACTGACACAAGTACAATAATTAAAATAAATTTCAACACAACCATTTGGAAAATTGCCAACATTCTCAAGAACTTATAATTTTCTTCCTTCCCCCTTTTCCCAAGATAAAATACAGTTTTGACATCTTGGTAAAAAAACAGCTGCAAACTGTTACTTACAATTTAGGAAAAAATCACTGTTTTAATCATGACCTTTCATCTGTCCTTGATTTGGAGCGAAAGGGTGGGGGAAATTGGCCACTTACAGAAATAATCCTACTGGGCTTTCGTCTCACTGATTGACAGCCTCATGTGGCTAAACACATTCACAATTAGAAATAAAAACTACCCCTCTCAAAATGGCAGAACTTATCCTCCATCAAGCAAAGATGTGCTTGGAGCAAATATAGCTTTTAGTGGGGATGGTAAAAATGATCTTTGAAAGATGGGATAAACATCAGTTCTGCATTGTCCACCTCCAAACCCATTTCACAAAAGAACACTCCCAGTAATGATTTGTGTAAAGCCCAGAATAGCTAAATACTGCCCATGTCATTAATACACAAATGAAAAACACATTAATAAAATCCACTGTTAATAATATGGTAATAAAATGTGCCAATAGGCTTTTTTCAATTTGCCATTCCATCTGAACGTGGGCTATTGGAAAAGCACAGCTGCACTATTGGCTGCAGCATCCTTACAGATATTTCCAAAATGTGACAGATCACATTTGCTGTCTAAGACTCCAAGCCAGTGCCTTGTTGGCATTTGTCTGAGCTGCCAGAGAACCAACTGAGTGAGCTAAACCAGCAGAAAATGCTTCACTGCTCCCTGAAGTGAATCTCACACCCCTCTGCAACAGGCAGACAGGTGGATGCACAGCCTAAAGCTGTGAGGGYGACTTGTGAACCAAAGAATTAGGTGACATGAGCTTATCTCAGACTCCTTCCAGCCTTTCCCTAGACACTTACTTCCAAAGCCAAAAGCCCAAACCTGAGCAATTTGGCAGAAAATCCTGTGTAATGATCACACACACCCCAGCCACTTTGCAGGGAGAAGACCTGCTCTCCGTCCCCTTTGGTGATGTCCCCCAACCACCTCTTCCTCTTCTGCTCCTGGACCAGACCCACACCCAGGCTCCAGGCTGGAGGGCACACAGGAGCTCCTGTCACCTTCATATTTTCTGGAAAAATCCTTTGCCAGGATTTCTCTCCTGGGAAGCTGAGAACCCTCAGAGAAAAAGGAAAACAGTATCATCTTATTTGCTTTTCCTGTGTTTTRCTGCCTTGGAATGTGGTTTGGAGATTGTTTATCCAACAGGTGGCTGTTTGATTGGTTTCCTGTGAATTGTTTTAACTTAATGACCARTCAGGGCCAAGCTGTGTCGAGGCTCTGGAGAGAGTCACAAGTCTTTCATTATTATCTTGTTAAACCTTCTGTAAGTATTCTTTCTGTATTCCTTAGTATAGTTTTAGTATARYATAATATAATATCATATCATATCATAAAATAATAACTTAGCCTTCTAAGAGCATGGAGTCAGATTCATCATTTCCCTCCTGCCACAGGGGTCTTTGAAAATAGCACAATTTTCTCATGTACCTTGTACCATCACAGGCACTCCCAAAGCTCCCCWGCCCAGCCTGACTAGCAATAACACTCCTGTGAGCCTTTCCTTGCCCACAGCTGGCACAAGGGATGAGCTTTGCTGTCTCACAGCAGGTTSAGAACCATCCCCAGCCTTTGGGGACAAGGGCAGGGGGTTCCCCTCTCGCTCCCAGCAGCAAGGGAGGCACCCAGCCCAGCAGCCTGGCACAGGAGCAGGGCAGGAGCAAGGCTTGTCTGGCTAGGTGAGATCCCTGCCAGCCCTCCTGCTAAAATTAGAAAGCTGGTGGCAGAACCTTGGCTCCTGGCACTTGCTGGAGACAGATCTTTAGCTCTTTCTGCAGCCAAGGGGTGGCATTTTGATTGCTGCCTGCCAGCTCCAAGTCGTGGCAGTGCCTTGCTGTCAGCTGGGCTCTTTGGTGGCAAAGCCCCTGCCTGCCACCAGCTGCCTCTGCTCTGTGCCCATCACTGTCCTTCCCCAGAACAGCAGAAGCTGAGCATGGCTTGAAACAGGCAAAATTTCCACTCAGAAATTAAAATTCCAGCCTGGGTAGGTCCAGAAGTGAATTCAGCATGCGAACAGGAACGCTCATAATTCACACAGTTAGAGCACTATCACTTTTTGATGCAAAGATCTCAACCTCTTYCACATAGATCACAAACACTAAGTGTCAAAATATTCCTGTGACAGAGCAAGAATTATTGTGCCTGCTTCTGTTAAAAGTATTTAAGTTGATCTATCACCTGTGTAGGTTACAGATACATCCTACTGCCACAATCTCAACCACACTGATCCTCACAAATCTTCTCTGAAGCTGGGAAATGCCATTTTCACCATTTTGGGTAATTGCAAACCATGGTGCAGCCCACGGCCAGATGCAGATGATCTAAAAATCCACCTGAWCCTGGGCCCTCCACTTCCCATTGGCACTTCTGAAGGCACAGACACACCCAGTAAAAACCCTCTAGGCTGGGGATTAGGTGGAATCCAGGCCTAAAAGGGATTGAAAATCGGCCTTAATGGACTTGAGTATCTTGCCTGCTTTCCCTCCTTGCAGCCAAAACTTGCCAAGGGGCTYCTGGCCAGAAAGCGAGGCTGCAGCCCAGCCTCACAGGGGACAGCCCTCAAAGCAGCAGCCCTCCCCTTGTCCACACTGAAACAGAACATAAAAATACTCATAAATAACAGGAATAATAATAAAACTTCCCATTGAAACAAAATGGCCATCCTTTCAGTTAAAGACCTGAAACAGAGATGTTTCTCCCTCAAGAATAAAAAAAAAATCTTGTTCTCCTCCCTTATTTGTCTCCTCTTCCACATAAACTATTTGAGAGGTTTACACTGTAGAAATGGTGCTGAGAGAAAGGAAACACAGAGGCTGAGCTTTTCATGTAATTTTTGAAAATGAAAAATCTTGTGGGTAAAAAATTATACCACTCTTTGTCTTAAGCAATATATGAATTGAGGCAGTTAGGGTTTGGCTGTGTCTGCATGCACATTATAAAGTTGCCACAGTGTTATGTTTTTATTGACAAATCCCCTCAAAAGAATTGTATTTGCTGTCGACTCTGAAATGCAGCATGTTTACCCAAAATAGAAAATATAAAGATGCTCTTCACCCTACTGTTTTAAATCCACATTTTAGGAAACTATCATTAGATTGTTATTTTACTATAAAAGGTTGGAAAACAAAATGCTGCTCTCAGAAAATTATACAAAGCCCACGTTGTGGTGGTTTTTTTAATATATATATATTCAGGTCCCATTTACCCTTATATTTGACACAAATGAAAATAAAACAGCGTTTTAAGCTCCTGGAAATGACAGTATCATGTTATCTAGATAAGTAACACAAAGCTATTATTGAAATTCTGATAACATTTGGTTTACTGGTAAAGGAAAATTACCTGTAATGCATAGTTTAAATAATTACTTTTAAACAAAAGCTTCTTTTCTACAACACTTATTTATCTTCTGAGACTAGCTCAGCAGGGTTGTGTATTTTATTCAGATTGCCTTCAGCCTGTTAATGGTGGGGTGTGTGTGAGCAGAGGAGCAGGGATGCCCGTTTGACCCTGCTCCTGACTCTGGGATCTGGTCCAGGCTCTGAAGAGGCRGAGCTGAGCACTTGGATATGCCACAAACACTCAGCCTGCCTCCCAAAAACTGGCAGCAGCATCTCAGGGCAACGGGCAGGCAAACTGAAAGCTCTCACTGTGCTTAGGACAGCAGCAGCAAACACCACCAAACCTGAAATACTTTTCAGTTTTTATATTTCAGAAAAATATTTCACTTGGTTTCAGGTCTCCCAATGTGAAATTATTTTGTTTGCTCTAAGTCATCATTTCTCTGTTCTCTTTTGTGCTCAGGATTGGGTGTTCCCTGTGTCAAACCAACAATATAACTATATAACTAGCACATATTATATATTTTATATGTATATATTACATATATATGTATTTTATGATATATAGTTCTATAGCTGTTATATAATATGTAACTATTACATATTATGTATCCTATATATGCATTATATATTACATATATAACATATATACACATATACTTATTATATATTTATGTATTATATATTACATATTATATAACAGCTATATAAATATTACATATTATATATGTTATATATGTATTACATATATATACACACATATATATGTATTATATATTACATATTGTGTAACAGCTATAGAACTATATAACTATTACAGATGATGTATGTTATATTTGCATTCTATATTACACATATAATATATACATACACATATATGTATTATATATTTATGTATTATATACTACATAATATATAACGGCTATATAACCATTACATATTATATATGCTATATATATATTATATATGTCATATCTGTATTATGTATGTTATATCTGTATTATATATTACATATATAACATCTATATTACACATATATACATATATATGTATTATATATTACATATTATACAACAGCTATAGAACTATATAACTACCACATATTATATATGTGTTATATATTACATATATATATATTACAAATACACATTATAWAACTACCTACAGCTCTATAACTGTATAACTATTCTGAGGTGCTCCGTGGYGAGTTTATGTGGCAGATAACAGCACAAATCACCCAGGTAATTCTTATAGACAGAGGGTTCAGCTTGATTTGGTGTCACCATTGCCACCAAGGCTTCCYCATGAAAAACAGGCACATCTATCTTCTCACATCCTTACAACAACCAAGTCAATTTGCTTTATTAATTCACTCTATTTTTATACATGTTGACTTACTCATGTGGCCCCATTTATCTGTTTCATATCTTTGTGYTTAAAGGGATCAAAATCCTAGAAATAAAAAACTATGATTTTTTTCACATGGGCAAACACCAAAAAGGTGACTTACACTTCAGAMCTGAAATTGCTAAACGAAGTGGTCTCTTTCCTTAGCTGAACTAATATCTGACAAGAAGCAGAAAAGGARGCAAAGACTTCTCAAAGTTATGTTATGACACTGGCCAAGAAGAGACAGCAGGATTTGTCCACTGCATCAAGCCTGAATTTTAGAGAAGCTCAACAGCTCCACAGAACTGACATTTGTTGGAATATTAACTAACTTTGAAAAGATGTTTAAAGAAAACCATGAAAAACGTTCCCTAGCTGATGTTCCCAGGTTCTGAGGTGTCCACAACACCTTCAGAAGGAGATCTAACTCATCTCCCCAAGCAGTCCAAATGCACACCRTGTCCTGGCATCCTGGAACACCTCCCAGGGGAATTTACATTACTGAACAAGCATAGAAAGCAGAGCAGACAAATAGGCTCAACCATCTATTTTTTTCTTTTTTTTTTCTTAAATAAAGAGCATTTCCCATTTCAGAAAAAGTGAACAAGAAGTGAACACCCACGCACAGCCTCAGAGGCAAAGAAAAACAAAGATTTCCAGAAGCCCTGCCCTTCAGCTGGCCCAGACACAGCAGGAACAGTCAGATCCTGCAGATCAGCACTGGGAACAGCAATGGGACTGTCATAGGAGAGCACAAATTAAATACCTGAATTTTTTACTGCTGATTCACTTACTCCTGCTATCTAAAGAAAGAAAGGAAATGATAAGCCTAAAAAAAGTGTACCATGTACAGGGCACACGTGTATATAAACCCCAAACTGGTTCACAGGAGAATGGCAGAGGAATCACCTATCATCAGGGACAACTTGGCTTTTTAATTGCAGATGTTTTTTTGTTTGGAAAAAGCCTTTCTAAAAAGCAAGACAGAACGTTACCAGAAAAGTTACCAGGAGTATTCAGACCTAAACTGAAAAGGTAAAAAGGATCCAGCCAAGCACACAGAGAATTGGTTCACAGAGGAAGGCAGGAACAAGCAGATGAACCACWGGGCTATAACTCCAGATCCCAAGCAGATTCAGCCAAGGCAATTCTAGATTTTCAGTATTTCTCCAAGACTCTGGGGCCACCTCTCATTCCCAATCYCAGCTGCCTTTTCTCACTGCTTTTGGGAAGGGGTAACATTGCATCAGTTGGCTGTTTCTGGAGCTACTTGATTTTCACTGCTGGTGATTTTTAGGCAAGATGCTGGTCACCCACCCTACATAATGATATCCAAACTCATGCAGAATATGTTAAAGAATCTAGTCTTGGTTGCATTGAAATTTTTGTGTAAAGGGAGAAGCAAACCYGTAGTTTCTGCTTGTCAGAAGAGGCAGAAAGGACATTTCACACATGCTGCTGGTGCCCTCAGCTTCTTCAGTTACCATTTYCTGTTTCATCCCATTTTCATGGATATGTGGACAATGTGCATTATTTTAACCTGTGTTATCTGGGAATATTCATCCACTGATTCTCAGTTACCCAAGCAACTGCCGGGTACAAAATGAAGGCASAAAAAACCCTTTATCCTAAGCCTCTTCAGTGCCATTAAATCATCCTAATTCCCTCTTAGGTGACAGTCCTTGCAGCTGGCATAACAGTAAGCAAACTGACATATGAAAACTCCAGTAAAACACTGCATTATGATTTGGACTGCTCCTTCAACATACAAATAATCCTCTTCAGACCTGGTGGTTTTAACAATCACTCAGAGGTACCCACCCAGAAGCTCTTCTTGCAAACAAGCCTCAGTCGTGGATTTTTGCAAAAACCAGCAAAAAAGCCCCAAAAGCAGAGCCATCAATGCAAGTAAGAGATTCAGATGTCAAAGTTCAGGATGACACAGAAAATAAATGATGTGCAAGAACAGGGGCTTCCTCCCTCTCACACCCATGCTCAGAAGTGCATGCAAATATTGTGAGCTTGTAGGTCACCAATTTAGCAACTGGTTTCATTTTGAGACCTTTTTGGAGGGGAAGTAATACAGCAAGAGCAATTCCTCCCAACCCACTTCCCATTGTCACCACACAAACAGACTTAAATTCTCAGGGTGACAAAAACCGTATCTGCAACAGAAAATGGGATTATCATCAAAAATTGCCCAAGAAAATGTATATTATTTACCAACTGGGAGTAAGACCTGAGGCAAGAATACAACCTCAGACAAACTCCCTTTCCTTGTTTCATAGAGCTACTCTYTCCAGCCCGCACTGGGTGTACAAGTTGCAGACCACAGAGATCTTAGAAGCTTTACCACATTTGTGTGGAGGAGGTTTCTGCAACTCCACTGATACTCAACTCTTTCTCATCAAAATCATATAGAGGAATAAGTCATAAATATTCCTACTTTATTTGGAAAAAGGCTGAATAATTTCTTTTTAGCGACTTTAGGACAATCTATGCATTAAAAAAACACCAACATTCCCACTCTTTCAATCTCTGGCTGCTTTTCCTTTTTATCAGGAAGACAAGTTCTGCCACATGGTTCAAATTTTTTTATACATTGATCTTCCTATTGTAATTTTTTTCTATGTGAAACTAAACTGCAGGAATAAACAAGGGTATCTCTCTCTCTCTCTAAGTACATTTGTATATACATGAACATGCTGTATTTGACAGCTGTCTTCTCCACCTTTTCCATGTCRTTTCTTACCACTCAAACTGCAATGTCTTTCTAGTCTTACCTGCACTTCCAGTTCCAATTTGATCACAGTTTAGAGTAACTTGTTTACATGCTAAGGAACTACAATAAGAAATCACTCACTGTCCCTATTGTATGGGAAGGCACATCTACAAAAATCAAAAGCAGTATGTGAAAAAATAATTTATAAATAATATTTGAAAGTCGAATGTATGGTGATCAAAGGCAGTGGAAACAGAGGCTGAGCCTAAAGAATTATCTGCAGCTTGCCATGCTTTAACTAGCAGCTCCTGCAGACAGCTGAACTGCTGTGAAAAAGCCCAGAAACGGAGCTTTAATGGTAAACACATGAGCCAGCAGGGACAGGGAGACAGCCTGATGCATTCCATGGTTTGCTTGGAGATCACATAACTTCACAGCAAAAAAACCACATGCCAATATGTGGGCTCGAAAATTGCAAAAAAACCAAGAATGCACTGGCAAATAAAATAACCAAACCAACCCAAATATCCAAACMCAGAAGATTAATTCTTCCAAGTTAAACATGTCCAACTTGTCACAGGTCAATTAGTGACATACACTGAAAACACAAACACTTTATTCTCTGACAAAAAAATTTTGCAAGTAAATCTCTATTTATAATACTGGTGAGTCTTCTCATAAGTGTTAGGGACCAGACTATTTCAGACTAAAAAATGATTTCTTCTCTTAAGAGCCACAAAATTATTTTGATCTGTGAGTTTGAGCCAGGCTTGCTCCACGTCCCTGCAAAYTCTCAGTCAGGGGAGTTTGGTTTTTTTCCCATGACATCTTCCTCCAAGCTTCCTCCAAAAAGCAGCAGCCCTAAAGGGCTGTGTGGATGGGTGAGGGAGGCATTTACTGTCCCACAGAGCTTATTATCCCAACACCAGACAAAGCATGACAGGTGGACCCAGCAGGGAATTTCAAACAGGGCAACACTTAGTGCTATTTACATCGTTGGGGCCTCTGAATATTAAAATTTAAATGCATCCTCACAGATTTAGAGGAGGGGGAAGMAAATCCAAGATTCTGAGTACAGTGTGCCACAGAGGAAAGGCAGAGAAGCAGAAACAGATCAGCCCCTCCCTGTTTGGGTGAGTTAAGAGAGCCACAGCACTGCAGTTGCACAGAGTCACATCATAGGTATCAATAGCTCTGCCTCCCTGAGAGCCCAGGAAAGGCAGCAGGACAATTTCTATAATTGACTGGATCAGCAGCCATACCTGTTATTAAGATTACTTGACACAAGAGATTAAACAACTACCTGCAGCTGCTCAAAGCCCTCCAGTACCGTGCCACTTGAGTTATCTCTGGTGCATGAGTGCCTCAGGCTGTGTGCTCTGGAAATGGGACAGCTTCTCCAAGAACAGGGGTACAGAGTATTACACTGAAAGCTCTTCAAGCTCCTCCTCTGAAAAACACTTTGGTGCTTCAGCCTGGCTGTGGCTTTTGTTCCCATGAAAAGCCTTTTGTCCCCAGATGTGCCTCAAGTGAGCCCTCAGGAACTGCCTTTGCAAACTGCAGTTGTCCAGCGAGGGGTGCTTGGCTTCCCAATGTTGTCATTGTACTTTCAGCGTGGYTTTTATGTGAACGCAAGTGTTGGATCTTGCTTATACTGTATTTCACCTTCACCCCATTTAGAGGCATGTAGAACAGGAAATGAGAGTAAAGTAATCAAACGAGGCTTCAAAGGAGATAACGCAGTGAAGTTACAGATAGCACATGAGTCCCTTAGCAAAACATTTCTTGAAATAATGCAAACACCAGCCCAGCTGTGCACACAGCACAGCTGCTACCCTCAAACCAGGCGCCTTTGTCCAAGTAGCTCTTTACACCAGCTCCTTACTCGCCAGCCCTTCCTGCATTTCTCCTCAAGAAAATGCATTTCTCCTSCTGCCACAGGGAAGCCTTTCTGCCSCTGCTGCAGGTGAGGGACCAGCAAAGCAAAGCCTTGGACACAAAAAGACTGAAGGAGCAAGGAGCTCAGCTGGACTGTGCCAGCCCTGGACCAGGCTCATCCTCCAGAGCAGAGCCAACTCTGCCAATTCACATCAGCACCTCCAGAAACGCCTCCCTGGCAAGGAACAAAACASACCTCTTACCTGCCAAGTCTCCCAGCTTCAATTCTCAACTCCTCTTTGCTTCCTTCTGCTTCCAAGTGCTGATGGCAGCAAGGGGAAAGAAAAGAAAAAGAAAATAATCAAAGGACRAGTCACAACTATCTCATTCAAAACCCTTCCCATATTTACTACAAGTGTCCCGAAGCTGGGAAGTTTCCTGGGGTTTTTCTGCTGAGTTTTCTACAGAACTCAGATCAGGCTCGTAGCAAAGCTCCCCCTAAAACGTGAGATGCTGAACCTGAGACCAACACCTGTGGCACAAGGAGGAAAGGGAGCTCTGATGAAAGGAAAACTAAGCTGAGGGAAACAGTGGGTATTAAGGAAAACTTGGGGATTAAGATTGCAGTACAGCAAGGTGCTTATTCACAAAACTGTAGGAATACAGGTAACTTTAATTAATCAGAGCACAGCCTCACACAGAACCCTTCAGGTGCTGCAGAGGGGAAAAAAGGAGGCAGGGACAAGTGGGAAACCGAGCCCCAGTGAGCTGAAATCCATAGTTAGACTGACAGCCACTTCAGGGGACTTTGGATCACACCCAAAGTGGCACAAGAAAAAAAGGTGCAGCAGGAACAGGGGAAATAAATGAGGGAGCAGATTAATAAGTCAAATAAATATTATTAATAGTACAACTTAAGAACAGCTGAGGAATTGCAAGGGGAGGAAGGACAGATTTTGCTTTCAGGCTCATAAATGGTGGCTTCCTCTCTCAATATCAGCGGAGCAGTTTTAGATTTACATCAGTGTAACTAAGAACAAAGTCAAATTAAGGAGCACAGAGTAACTGGAGACAAACCAAGCCTTATTGAGCATTCCAACACTGGGAGGCACTCAGATACTATAGTGCTGAAGGCCATGCTACCACATTGATTAAATGTTTGATCCATCAGTAGGAGATTTATCCAATATGGGAGAAAACAGAGCTCTCACTCTAGACTACTAATCAGCTATTATTTATATTTTCTGCATGCTATAAACATATACAGAGGAGATGCTTTATAGAATTTGCAGTAATAATAACTCATAGTTATTCCCACTCCCGAGATTAGCTCTAACAGATTTCTCCAACATTTTAAAGGTGTTCRGTAAAATTATTTTGAAAGGAGTTCTCGTAACAAAATGCCAGGACTTTCATTCCTGCTTCCATTTAGATCCTAAGGACTGGTATCAAACACTACAGAAACTAAGCCCAGAGCCATTTATACTGTTTTTTCCTGCATGCACTATTTTTCTTGGACAAACAAGGGAGAGTTTCTCTACGCCTCACTGCCAGGCTCGTCRGGAGTTTTATGTGACAGTGTGAAAGTAGCAGTTTCTTTTCAACAGTTTCATGCTCCCACAAACACAGACTAGTTTCTTTCAGACACCTACTTTCACTAATGCACTGCCATTCTTTATGTCATGGCACTCTCTGTTCWAAAACCACAAACCTTAATAAAAATTAAAGCTCTGACTCAAGTAAATCTTCCTTTTATTTGCTTCTAGTTTCCCTCTAAAAGCACTGCAATGATGATATTGTAACCTAAGTCCTCACCACTGGGATTTCAAATTACTTGAACATAATCCATTTTATTACAAATAAAGAAATTATTCCATCCAGTCTGCCCCTCATTTCCACTGACTCCACAAAACCCTCCAATGTGTAACGATGCCTAGAACAATGCCAGTCCCATTTTTGTGACACTCTGTCCCCAACACGTACGCACATTTTKTCACTTTTTAGTGGATGGCCTACAGGCACAGAGAAGGGTGCTGCTGCTAACATGGGGAAATCTATTTAATCTCAAAGTGTAGAGATTTATGTTTAAATAAGTGAAACAAGGTTCCATCTAGTTTCTGCTCCCACAGGTAAACTTTGATTACTAGCTCAGTCCTTAAACTCCAACTAATAATGAGACCGTTAAAAAAAAGAGACGCGTTTAAACTTTTTTCTTTTGAGAAATGTCTTAAAATATTTTTTAAAAAATTAAAATTCAAGTGTCTTTAAGGAAGAATACTGATTTCTTTCCAGAGAAGATGATGTCCTTGGCTGGATTCTAGTCCAGTCGGATCCATCCAGACTGTTCAAAATGTCCAACTTTAACCAGAAACAGGAGGGAGTTTTTCTACAAAGCTGGAAGCTGTGAGAAGCTACACTTCCCATATGGAAGGTCAGTTTGTCTTTCAGATATGAACATTTAAAACTTGTGTTGAACAGATCAGAACACACAAGACACTGTCCAGCTTGGAAAATACTTGCATCCTCTTCAAAGGTCWAATGACAACAAGTGCTATTATTATTATTATCATCATCATTATTAACCCTACTCTTAAATACAGTTTCAGAAAGAAACAAMATTTTCACAGCACTGCCCTATGAGTTAGATGCAGTTTTGATTCCCAGTGCTTGGTTTTAGTGCTGTCAGCAAAGGTATGGTCCACAACACTGTGGAAAGGAATTTCAGAAGGTCCACATTTATTTGAGAGTGTTTGCTCAATGTCACTCAGAATCAGGCTCTTAACTCKATTACAGCAAATTTATTGTGATTACAGGTTAGTAAATAGGCCACCAGTGCATGCAGGATCAAAAATGAGAGCTCAGTGTCTTGGGTSTAGCATCATTTGTACTTGAGATTTATCATCTGCTACATAGAGGAAATGGAGCAGAAAAACTTGTCTCTAAGTCACTATTTGCCTTTCTTCCATCTCCCAAAAATAAAACAACTTAAAGACATTGTGAAAGCTTCACAGTAAGACCCATGCAAAACTTTTGCCACAAAATGTAAAAATCCCTCATGCTTCATTACAAATCTGAAAAACAAGGCAGTATCTGCAAACAACTTTCACACAATCAGTATGAGTGTTAAAACAGAAACTAAAGAAAAGCTCAGATATTGAGAAAGAACTATGCTTTTAAGACTAAATTATTCAAAGTAGACTCTTTTCATATGTTGTGGCCAAAAGGCAGGGATAAATTATTATTTTCAGAAACTGAAAACCATCTCAGTGGACGAGGACTCTGACAAATGAGTAAAAAAAGTAGTTTACACATCATTTTGCATAGTCCCAAACTTATGTCTAATAGAAATAGGTCTTTATCTTCAGGTGGAAACATCTTGCCTCAGCAATTGAAAACATTTCATAATTCAACAGTAATTCAGAGGTTCTGGAAATATTTCAGAATTAGACTACAACGTATTCGATATTAAAAAGAAACAACACAAAGCAAGTGACCTACACTACCCATCCACAAATATACTTTGCATTCCTGGCTCCGTTTTTGTGGTCAGCAATGAACGTGGTCAGCCATTCCCCTCCCAGACAGGTCTGTGGTTCTCATTTTTATGGTCTGAAGTYCTCTACAGCACCCTCCAAAGGGCAGGGACTGTTCCCATGCCTCCTGTCTGGGCAGTGCCACCTGCAGCAGGACAYATGAGCATCCCTCAGGTTTGCACCTCCTCAGCAGGGACAATGAGGATTTCAGCAGCGCAGGAACAAAGCTGGACCCTTGGAATCACAGAATCATCTAGGCTGGGAAGGACCCTGGAGGTTTAGGACTGGACTCAGGTCTAACACTGCCAGTCCACCACTAAGTCCTGCCCTCAAGGGCCATGTCTGCACATCCTGTAAGAACCTCAGGGGATGGCGACTCCAGCATTTCCCTGGGCACCCTGCTCCAGTGCTTGACAAAATTCAAACATGCAAAAGCCTGGAAGAGCRGCTCAGGAGGCACAAACTGCACTGCTCACCCAAAAATGACTGTAACAGGGCTGAATTTTAAACTGTTTCAAGACTTGTTCATGAAAAAGGAACTCTTTGTACAAAACACTGTCTGACTTCCCACTCTGATGTTGCAGGCATGTGGTATTTGTTTAACCTCCTCCCTTCTGACAAGAAACCATCCTGAGGGTGTACAACAACCACCCAAACAAGAGAAGGAGGAATTCGAGCCCCTCAAGAGACTCCTAAAATAACAGAAGGGTATTTACACCCTTTAGTACCCTCCCAGCACAGAGGAGGCAGTTGTACAGAACATTTCTCAAATCAGATATGGCAGAAGCACTAATATTGCATTAGCACTCTGGGTGAGCTTGGATAATGGATTCAAGGGAGAGCAGAAGCAAGCCACAGACAGCCAGGTTTTTAATATCCTCATCTTTTCTAGTAATGCTGTAACTGTATTTAATGTTTCACTTTGTTGTGCATTGTATTGTTGAGACTTTAAAATCATCTGGGATCCCTTTGGGATATACAGCACTATATAAACGTAAGTTGTTATTATCAAATAACAATCAGTGCCCATTTAAGTTATACAATAGCTACCTGATTATACTTAACCAAGTTAAAGCTCTAATAAGGAATTTTTATATATAACTAAATTAAAGATATTTTTTGCCAGCTCAAAGAACCCAAAGTTTTTCACACTGGATATGCAAGTGTCCTGCAACATCTGAGTACTGWGATCACTTAGGACTTCTGCTGCTGCTTTCAATGGAGACTCCTGGCAGTGAGTTAAATACCTTGACAATTCAATTTTACTGAAGCAGCAAAACCAAGATTTATTTTGTTTCYCACAGTTATTTGAGAGAGCATTCACCTGCACCTCCAGTATTGATCCTGCAGTGTCTATAACAGTKTTTTTGGCTGTATCACCAGCTATATATAGGTTGTAAATCTGAGACATTATTTCAACCCAACACAGGGATCTCTGAGCTCACACTCAAACAGCAAACTCTGTGTTTGTCCTGTCAGCTGGGCACAGTGTGGAACACACAAAAAAGCAGCTAACCTTGCCTCTCTGAGCTCAGTGTGGAACACACAAAAAAGCAGCTAACCTTGCCTCTCTGAGCTCAGTGTGGAGCACAACAAAAGCAGCTAACCTTGCCTCTCTGAGCTCAGAGGTTCTGACCTGCTCCTGTGATCCAGCCCCAGGGACTCAGCATCCCCAATATCCACCTTGGGCATGAAGCAGTCCATGCACCCACAGGAGATAATTTGGGGTGCTGCAGGCTCTGAAAGTGCTGTTGCCAGGCATGCCTCAAAATCCCCACATCCTGCAATCAGCAACAAGGTACATTTAGCCAAAAATTCTTTTAGGAGATTATTTGCTTGGCTTGGAACTGTTAGAAATCACATCCTCAGGCTTCCAATCCACTGGGGAAGAAGCTGAAAGCCCAAAATGACTCTAGGATTTAAGGTTAAGAGAAGAACCTTATTTTTTTTCCTTAGTAACAGATACCATGAGACCAGGGCCATGGAGTGTGGGTGGAAATTAGTCTTTCCTGGCTGACTTTGGGCATCTCCTCTGTGGAATGGGGACAATGGCATTAACCTTGGCATTGATGAAAAGCACTGTAGATGGGGCTGTGTTACATTTCAGTGAAAACAGCTCATCTTGGGGACCTCTTAGCATCAAAAAAATAAATTATTTCCAGAGGCAATGACCTGTTGAGATGTGATGACCAACCCAACTCCAAGTCAGCTGGGTTAAGAAGGCAGCCCAGGATCTCTCCAGCAGAGAGGGACAGGCTGCCTTAAGGGCTGCAAAATCCTAATGGGGATTGAAACACTCCAGTTCTAAAGAGGCAGGCTCAGGTGACACTGCTCAAAATCTAGCAATCTCAGAAAAGTGATTAACATTAGATAGGATGAACCTGGAGCTGTGACCTTGGTTTCAGTCAGTTCTAGATTCTTCTGAACAATTACAAAAAAAAAATTAAATCTAAGGTTTGGCATCAATTTCTCTCCTTTTTCTGCTTCCTCCCCAAAATATTTTATTAAAAGTGAGAAGTTGGTGAGTTGATTTTAAGTGAAAAATTTACAAAGAAGCACTGATTTCAAAGCAACCCCATGCATTTCTCCCAACAAAAGTATAAATATTTTGCTCTGAAGTAGATACTATTTTTTTAAAGAGTGTTCAATTTTCACATTAAAAAATGTTCGTTTTAATTTAAAATGAAAATAACTGAAGTGAGGAAAGACTGCACATGCCTGAGAACTGGGTGCTAATTCTTCAAGGCCTGGGCTGAGATCACAGTGGCTGAAGATTCCCTCTCTCCAGCCATGCAAACAACAGTGACATGGCACAGACCCTTGCCATCCACGCCATGGCCTCAGTGGCATTGTGCCAGCTTGTACCAGCTGAGAATCTGGGACAGGAGCCCCAGCTGAACCAGGCATGAGCCACACACACAAAGCCACAGACAGCCCTCACAGCACGGTCTGTAATCCAAAAGGACAGCAAAACCAAGAGATGAGAAAAAGAGATGACTATTAAAAGGGAGTATAAGCATCTGTTGCAAAGGGACAAACCTGAGGAAAAGCAAAAAAGAACCAAGGCATGGATTTCTTGAGTTCTAGGCTCCCAGCTAATAATTTGCCTTTTCGTGGAGTCAGGATGGAAGTAGAAATTTAATAAATTAATAAAACCCCAGTAGTGGGGGTTGATATTAGATGATAAATCAATTCTATTATATTTATTTATAAATTATATTAAATCTATTATATTTATTTATAAATTATATTAAATCTATTATATTTATTTATAAATTAATTATATTTCTATTATAACGTAAATTAATAAAACCCCAGTATTCTAAGAGCACAGCAATGAAAATTTTATTTTACAATTTTATTTTATTTTAAACAAATTTTAGCTAAATGATAATAAATTTTATTTTAAGCTGTTCCCCACTAGCGTCTCCTGCTTGCTGGAGCACACTGCCAGCAGTGCTCGGGCTGCACAGGGTGGTGGATGATGCCCCCCCTGTCCTGAGCCATTTGTGTGGCAGAGTTTGGCGTTTGCTGCAGGGTGTGAGCAGAGCAGGGGTGCCATCCATCCCTGCAGCCACACCAGGGAGCTGCTGGCTGGGCCAGGGCGACATCCCGGGCCGAGGGGAGCAGGGCAGGGGGGCACGAGCCCCATACTGTGGCTCCTCTGGGAGGACACAGCCTGGCACAAGGAACTGCCATGGACCTGCACCAGCAGCACAGCCAGGCTGGGAGCAGGCAGGGGGGTGACAGGCAGCACTCGCAGGATCCCGTAATGAGGGGGCAAGGCTGCTTCACCGGAGCCGCTTCACTCAATTAGCGCACGGGGCTTTCAATGCTGCTCTGCACAGCCACAGCAATTTTGATTACTTAGAGCTAAGTCTCCATTTAGAACGAGTCAGAAGCTGAAACATTTTTTTTTCCCCTCTTTCTTTTAATATAATTTATCTCCAGAGTATTTGAATGGCAATAAGCTGACTGAAGGCTGGACACACTAGGCTCTGTTTGTGGCCAAGTGATGTTGAAATATACTTCTTAAAATAAGTTCAAAGAGTATCTATTCTAGCAAATGAAACTGACAAAAAGACAGCAAGTCATCAATATTGTTCCAGAAGTAAGGGCCAAATTTTGCTCTTTTTCACTGTAATTTAAGTGAATCTTTGAGAGAGAATCTTGGTAGAACAGCCAGAATTTCATGACAATACACAAAGAGCAGCAGCATTCTTGGCTCGCATCCCCCTGTGCTAGGTTTACAGCTCCTAACGTGATTGATTCAGTTAGCCAAAGACCAAAACTGGATTACCTCGTGAGTAGGAGGTAAAGCTTTTTATTTTTTTTTTCCATTTAGTATAGATTTTAGTTGATGTTTAGGAAGTGCAATTTAATCCCAAGAAACTCACAAAAACCTGAGCAAAGTCTGATAATATTAACAAAGTTTCTGAGTTATTTTTGCTACCTTGGGTCCAAACCTGAGTTTCCACTGTTAAAAGGAAAATTGTACAAATAACTGCGGATTAAGGAAATTTTTGCTGGGCAAAAGAACATGCTGCCAGCAGTTTAAAAGTAGATCCTGTGAACAAGATGCTACAGTCAAACCCTCCTTACAATTGCACCCCAGGGATTCAAGTATTCACTGAGATCAGGACCTGAACTTAAATAAGATTTAGAACAAGGACCTGTGTGTGCACCATACTCATACCTGCCCTAACCAGGATGTCCTTATCAAGCTTTTCAGCCCAAGTTCTGGACAAGCCCTTACCCATTCCCTGGCACTAGGAGTGGAGCCCAGAGAGCTGCTCCACAGGGAATAGCCTGCTCACACTCCTACAGAATTATTCTATTCCTCCTTCCATGATCATCTATGCATGGCTGCCTGTAATGAGGGACTAAGAATGGCATGCAAGGTGAAGAAAAATTCCATCCAAGACCTTCACTTACTTTAGGAAGGAAGAGATAAGAACATGAGTACCTGTGAGCAGCCCTGAGCACTAGACTGTACAGTTAATGAGTCTTCTTGGAAATCTTAAGAAATCAGAATACTTTGTTTCATATGCATTGAAACGAATCATTTTGATGCTCAGAATTTTATTTTCATCTTTATTTTGGCTGAAACTACTCATCAGATTTGACCCAAATTCCTGAAAAACTTCCGCTGCTTAGAAACTGAATTTTTGGATGCATAAATTTGTTTCTGTGGGAAAAATCTTTACCAAATATGCAACATTTCAGTACTTCATCAGGATTTCTTATGAGTGGGTGGAGGGGACTGGGGGTGCAGGCTGCAGCTGAGAGAAAGGGATTCCTTACCAAAGAGCCAAGAGGGATTATTTATCACCCACACTTCTCCATAGACCTGACCCAGTGCAAACTGTATTTTTCCACTGGCCTCCAAAGCACCCAGCACCCAAACCAACAAACCAAATGTCTGCTGCATTAAGGACACAGAGTGGATGCAGGCTTTGCCTAAAGCACAGAACCAGGAACATTTTCAGCTGCTTCATTTCCCAGCTCCAGTACAGCTATGTATGTATAATTTATTTAAGATTTGACTCGGCAGGGTAGCTGCATGCAATCAGCATATTGTTTTTGTGAAGGTTCCCCCCTATTGCCCCTTAGACAGATTTTAACTGTCAGTATATTGGCCTTTTGAATTTTTGTTTTCATAATACCATAAGCTATTTGAACATACATTATTATATACTAATCACTGCTTGTCCAATTTTTTTTTTTTTGAGTCTTACAGGCAACAGCGGAGAACAAGAGATGCAATTTAGTTGGAACTTCAAAGCAATGTTTCACTATCATCCAAACTGGAGGTCTTTAATGCCTTTCTCACTATTTGGTTTTAAAAGTGAAAGGAAACCAGTTGCTTAAATTTGTCCTTTCAAATTTGCACCCACTTCCCACTCTCAAAGGAGGGGCTTTACGATAATAGATAGGCTGATCTTGAGATCAATCACAGATAGAGATATATTTACTGTCCTCACATAGTCATAGTATTGCTTACATACATGAATTAAAGATTGCCTAAATCCTGCCTTTGAACACTTCCAAACTTTAAAAAGATACAGATCTGTATTTGAATTTCATATCCATCTCATATCTCTATAGTGGGATGAACAAAACCACTCAATTCAATCACACCTGAGCTCTACAAAAACTGGATCTTTCAAGTTCCTATCATCATGTGGACTTGTGCACATAACACACCAGCCCCAAAAAGCTAATACAGAACAGCTCCACTCCACACTCATCCCTATTTCTTTTCAGGAGTGCCTCTGTACAGCTGAGCTTTGCTTTTGAAGTGGATTAAGGTACACTCCACATGGCATTTTTAGTGGGGAAGCAAAGAGCCACAAGAGGAACCAGTGCAGGAAAATATTCAATTGCATAGCCAGGCTTGTCCATTAATGGCCTAATACAGGGCAAGCCTGAATAATGTCCTCAGTTACAGTGAGATGCTGGGTGCTCAATTAAAACATTGCAGTGAAAAATTCAGTGGTTCACAGGTGCAAAAGGTTCTATTCTTGTAGATGTTAGGAATGGTTACTTTATAAATTTAAATCCCCCAATTGGCCAGATTCTCTATTTTTAAACTTAAATCCCTGTGCTATACATGCAGTGGGAACAGCATCTTAGTCAGGAAAGGCATAATGGACTTCCACTTTCCATGCAATGGCTCTCCAACCATTACCAGCACCCTGGTTTCCCCTTCTCCTTCAAACCTTCCTCCCTTCTTTTTGAACAAAAAGAGCCCAGTCTGGACACGAGACAGCTCTTGTTAAAATCCACTTAGCTTTGTGAAAAGAAAAAGAAAATAAAGCCTTCCAAAGAAAATTTTTAAAAGGAAATCAACAAAGCCTTAGAGATTTAACTAAGAAACTTTCAATAAAGCAAAACTGTTTTAAACTTTGACACAATAGGAAAAGTTCATGCAGGTGGAACAATTGTTAGTGGAGCAGAGAATGAGAAACTGAAAAGGTTAAGGTTTTGCTGGACAAAAATCATAACTCACACACACACTCAGGGGGACAGTTATACATATGCTTTTGAACAAAAACTCTAACCTGGCATGATTAATTTTGGCCTTAGCTTTGTCAAAATATTGAAGTCCATATGGCACAAAGCAAATAATTTTACATTTTTATTTTAAACCCCTGTGTTTTTCTCGTCTAGTCCCTTCCCTTCCACCACACACACTGGCAGCCGCTACCAATTCGCCAAATGCCAAATCAACCCTGCAAGCTGGCTGGCACGAGAGCTCTACAATGCTGGCACAGGCTTCCCTGTGCAGGGGGATTCTCCCTGAAACCCTGTGGCACATCCAAGCATCCCTGCCTAGCAGCTGAGCACCCTGTCTGTCCCACTCACCGCAGCAACAGGGTGCCCTGGCTGGGAGCGTGCTGCCCATTTCATCAGCCCAAATCAAATCAAATCAAACGGCTTCCCTTCGCCCCAGTGCACCCATTCCCCTCCCAAAGATTCAGTGCCCTGCATTATCCCTGTGCCCAGCAATGGACAGGGATTGCACCCACTCCCCGCCCAAAGAATCAGTACTTTACACTGTCTCTGTGCCCAGCAATGGAGAGGGGTTGCACCTATTCCCATCCCACAGACTCATGGCTCTGTAGTATCTCTGTGCCCTGCAATAGAGAGGGGTTGCTGCTACAAAAAAACAGGATGCAAATCACTGCAATGTAAATAAGAAAAAGGAGAAAAAGACATCACTCAGCCAGGCTGAGCAAACTCCTGCAGCTGCAGCTACCTCCACAGAACACTGGGCCTTCTGAGGAACAAAAGGTGCCACTCCTTTACCTCTTATCCATGGAATCTTCAGTAGGCTGGAGAAAACTCAGGAACACTGAAGGCTTTGCTGACCCTGTCAGGATCCAAACTAGTATTTGAGGCTCAAATACTAAACCATTCTCTTTGATGGCCCTGTTTGTGTTTTCCTGTAGGGATCACAGCAGAGGCACAACCAACACCGAAGAAGACCTCAAGCATCTGCAGCTCTCAATTTCCTCCAGCCCTTTTATCCCCTGATGCTCATGCCCTGCACCTGTGTGCCCTCTGTGCCTGGTCAGTGCCCCTGGGCACTCCATGGCTMGTTCCCTTCAATGCTGCTCACCTGTGCTGCACAGCTGGGGCCAATGGGGGATGATTGGGCACAGCCCCACCCCATCACCACTGACTCTGTGCCCACAATGTTTTCCCTATGGTTTTTCTCTGTATTAGAGCATGTTTCTTTAATATATGGCATTATATACATATATGCATATTAACATACTTTAGCTAGTGTTTCTTTAGAATATAAGAGAGTAGATTCTTTAAATAAGCAATTAATACTATTTTTAGACAAAGACTGGGAAGTGGATGCTCTAGAACGCTGTACTGAACCAAAGGTTCACATACATTCTACATCATATTCTACACGTGTACACTAAGTTCATGGCCAGACATTAATCCCACCTCCTCAGCAACCTCTGCAGCTACAAGAACTGTGCTCAGGACCTTCCACACAGCCCTGAAGACAAGATCAAAATAACACTTCATTTTCCCTCATAGCAGACAGCAGTGACTCCTTCATCTGTGAGAGGCTGTGTTGAGGGAGGTCTGGAGCATTTCTGGCAAAGCCCCATTTCTGGAGCTGCAGCACCCAGGCTGGAGGAGACTCTGGGGAAAGGCTGTGCAGCCACAGTTGTTCAGAGCCCTCACCTCAGCCCAACCTCCTTCACCTGAGGATAAATAACCCCACCTGCTGCTGCTCCCCTGAGATGTGCCAAAGAGCCAAGGGACTGGGTGAGGGCAGCACAGTGACCCATCACTGAGGACACAGCCTGCCAAAGCTGGCACCACCTGGAGATCCCAAAGTGCTGGACTCTCCCTCTTGGGGTGATTCCACCTCTCTGCAGCCCTGCTGGAAGGTGACCAAGGAGCAGGTAAGGCGCTGGTTGTGATCTGATCTCTCCCTGCCACAGCGTCGTGGCCAGCCACGATCGCTCCATCACGACCAAGCTGGGAACTCCTCTGCAAAGTGGAGAGGGGAAACTTTGCTCTTTTGTCCCTGCACAACCACCAGACATTCTCTGTGCCTTCCCACACTACCAAGTTTCTGTTGGAGCAGCAACTCCAGCTAACAAATGTAACTTTACCAACAGTAAAACAAGCTAATAGCTGTGCGTGCCGGGGGGCTAATGCGGTGAGCCATTTAACGCTGCACTAAATAGCCTGGCTTGGTTCTCCCTGCCAAGTGCTGAACTGAGAATTGCAACTGCAGGAGCAGCCCCTGATTCGTTACTTAAAGGGGGTCATTGCTCATAGGGTGGGGAAGAGGAAGGAAGGGGGGAATATCAGACAACTCTAAACGTTCAAAGCCAACAGAAGGTTGCACTCCTGAGAGAGGCAGTATTTAGTTGAAAGCCTGACAAAGCTCTGCAGCTGGGAGGCCTGTGGTGGTTTTACTCCACACTAAAAAACTTGCCATAAGATACTTGTAACCTGTATAATAGGCTTGGTGGAAATGGGGAAGCTGGGAATGAAAGGAAGGTGAAAACATCTTGCTAATAATGCTGCGGTTTCGTTTCAACTGGCCCTCAAAACCATACACCATGCAGGCTGCCAGCACAGCAAAGCAGCAGCGACACAAATAAGCTGCTTTCCCACCTACTCTTCCTGAAAAAAAAAAACCACCAAAACTCCCCGACAGATCTGATTGCAAGGGACATCACTTAAAAACTTAAAATGATACAACAAAACAAGCCCAAATTTACAGGGCACCTCTGCAGAGGGAGAGCTTTATTCCTGGATGTTAGAACCCTAAACCAACCGTTTTCTCTAATTTCTGCCATCACTCAGATTGGCCTTGAATTACCTCCTGATAGGCCTCCCATGTGCTTGCAGATGAGAGAGTGTAATGGGGATCTGTTAATTAACTAGAAGCAAAGTTGCACGGTGGGGATCAAACACTGGATGCGTCCTAAAACTCCCACAGAGAAGATGAAATGCAGCGCAAACTTTAAAGACTTCCCGTCATTAGCCAAGACCTTGGCTGCTCCTGGCCCAGACCCCTCCTGTTCCAGAGAACAATGAGGACAATGATGGCAGGAATGAAATAGTGCAGCAAGGAACAAAGGAATTAGCTATTTACCCACAGAGAGAGAAAGGAACAGAGGGGCAGGGGGGAAGGGGGAAGGGAACTTGCTTTTTTCCTAGGGTTTCTGTCTACTTTTAATTAATTTAGGGCTGCCAGGGACTTGCACGCAGAGCACGCCCAGGAGCATTGTGTTAGAGCTCCGTGTTAATGCACGGAGCATCCACTGTTCGCTGCCAGGCAGCAAGGAGAAGGAGCTGGGGCACAGGGGCAGTGGGGAAGGAGGAGAGGAGCTCTTCCCTCTTCAACGCTGCTTGAAAGAACCAGGCAGAGATGAGCAAAAGGTTGTGCAGCGCTCTGAGTTCTCTGAACCTGCTTCCATGCAGGCTGTTGTTCTCTACAAGAGCTGCAGGTAGGGCGGATCACTGTGGGCAGGACTTGCTCTGGGCACTGGAATGAAAAGGGAGGGCTCCAGGACAGGGCCGTGCAGGTGAGGTGACAGCAAGGGCCATGGAGCCAAAGGGACARGTTTAATGGGCTTCCCCCAGTGCCCCAGATGAAGGGAGATGGGGGCTGGAGGCTCACAGCCCAGCAGGGCTCTGAGCACACAGCCAGCCTCACTGCCCTGGCCTTCCRCAGGGCGCCACAGGGGCAGCCAGCCCAGGCAGCAGTGCCACAGATAAATGCTGTCCCCAGCTTCCATGAACTGAAATTCCAGCTGTGGCTAAGCTGTGCCTGTCCCTCAGACAATGGGGACATGGCACCAGGCTGTGACCTTGCCATAGGGACACCTGGAGGCAAGACTGGATACCCTAAAACACCCAAGCTGGCATGGTAGGCCTATGTTTGAATGGCTCACCTGAGCAAAAAATGGTAATTTCCTTCATCTTACCTTGCATCTAAAAAAAAACCCCAAAAAACCCCAAACAAAACAATAATAACAACTTAAAAAAAGAAACAACCAAAAAAACTCACTCAAACAAAACAAAAGCCACAAAAAAAAACAAGCAAACAAAAAACTCCAGAACATACACATACACAAAAAAGCCCCACCAAAAAAAAAAACAAAACAAAAAAACCCAAGAAAACAACAAAAACCCCACCAAAAAAACCCCCAAAAACCAAAACCCACAAAAACCCACAAACAAACAAAAAAAACTCAAACAACCCAAAAATCCCCGTTTGTCAGATGGCTGTTTTCATGGAGCTGAACCCCAGGATGCAAAGCAGCCCTGCATTTCCACTGAAAGCCTGGAAAAGTCACACTGCTCAAGGAAACCCTGCATTAAGGCTTTGCAGCTTCTCCCCCAAAACCACCAGACCTCAGAGAGCGGGGCAATGGGTGCATCATGAGAAGCTGAAGGGAGCAGCCTAATCCTCCCAGCAGGGTCTTTGTGAGTGTTTCTCTTGAAGAAGGAGCAGAGGAAGCAAAGGCTGCACTGAAAAATACAAGTCTGCCTCTGATCAGGTTTATTCTTGGCCTAAACAGCAGCCCTAGGCAGCAGTGGTTTCAGTCTGTGCTCTGCACATGACTGCTTTTGATAAGGAATGAGATCAGGAAGGGGAGCCCCAGGTGAGGATGAAGCATTTAGACTATTTTCTGGTTGCTTAGGAGAATATTGGTGGAGGTGTCAGTCTTTCTCAGAGGTAAGAGCAAATTATTACACTACTACGTTTTGAAAACAAGAGGCACAACCAGTTGGTTTCCAGACAACCTGTTCAGAAGAATCAGTGTGTGCCTCACAGCTCAGCAAAAGAGACACCACCTTCTAGGCTTGCAGTTAACAGGACCAAAACAGCAGCTAAAAAGCCCACAGCACATCAGGCATGGGAGAAAAACACAGAAATTCCCTGGCATTTGGTCCCCTCACAGAGAATGAGGGCAGGGACAGGGAGAAAAAGTCCTTTGATACTATAGCAAGTGTCTTAGCACTGTCCTACCTCAGCCAACTCCACAGGTGGGAAAGAAAAGGTGAAGGGAAGGCTGGATCATTTCATATCTGGTCTGAAGCATGATAAAATATAACCAGCTGTGTTTTCAAAGGGGGAACTGATATCTACTTTTTCAGAAAGCATCTAATTCCTGTGTCAGAGAGTGATGCTTTCACATAACCAGCAGCATTTATGATTGCTTACATATCACTCAGCCCTAACTAAACTGAGCTACTCAAATATCGAACTCAAATATCTTGGAGAACATCTCACTGCTCCTTCACTCTTCTCTTCCAGCAGCTCTTGCTTCTTCCCCCAAAAATTGTTTCCCATTACTCAGAAGACATTGCCATCATGATTTCTCTGTGCAATTACGTTTTCCTCTATCAAAGATATCCAGAAAACCACCTGGATATAAAAAGAGGGAATAAAAGGGACTGACTTTATGGAATTTGTTCAGATCTCAGGCAGAGCACTCAAGATTGTCACTCCAAAGGGAAAACTGCTCCAACATGGCAAAAATACATGAGATTAATCCTTATTTAAAGGTCTAAAGCAAAAAAGTAACAGAGTCCAGGTTGCAAATTTTTTGCTTTTATGCACCTCTGACAGGAAAATGACTGTGTTAGAATAAGTGATTTTTAAAAATCTGTTTTATTAATTCAGTTGGCTTCTAACACAGAGAGAATCATCCCATCACAAAATCTGCCAAAAGGTTCAGTTATTATTAGCCTCTAAGATGCAAGCTAATTGCTTTCTGTGTTTTTCACCAAAACCAGCTGGGATCCTGAGGTTCACCAAAAGGATACTGCACATGCTCAGAAATTTGCCTGTCCTGAAGATTTTTAATTACAAATTTGACATTATTCTTCCCCAGTGTAAAATCTGAGGCTTGCCATCTTACAGACACTTCTCAAGCCTGTGACTCTGCATGTCAATAGTCTTGCTGAAGCTAGAGAGACAATTCATGTGCATAAACCAACATGTGAACTTGCCAAGCCTTTGCAAAATCACAGCGAATACTATAGACTTTGCCACAAGTGCCTGAAATGAAATCCCTTTTCCAAGAAACATACCTGACATAATTTTTGTGGAGAAATAGTTGAGTCTCTCTTCTTTAAAAAAATTATCGAAACAGAACTCCAAATGTTAGTAGTGCTCAATCTCTCTAATTTTATGTATTTCCTCCCTCCTTGAAGCCAGTTAAGGATGAAGGTAGTCCAGAAAAGCAAGAGGGTTGACTTTTACACTCCAGCAACTCTCTGCTGCCACTGCTATTTCTTGAGAGAACAGTACTTCACGCAGCGCACTTTGAAACAGGCACTCTCTGCTCCCGTTTATTCTGGGAGCAAGAGCAGGGAGAACATGCTTGATGCCTGCTCAGGGCTGGAGTTCAGCGAGCTGGTTCTGCTCAGGGCATGGTCAGAGAGACACCAGGGCAGGCTCGAGTGACAGGCACAGCTCTGGCTGGCACTTTATTGTCTTTTACATCAAGGAGGACAAACGTGAATGGTTTAATCCTGACTGACTCATTTTACTCCTCTAGTTTGTCTCTTAGAAAGAATTGGTGAGAAAGAGAAGAAATTAGCTGCACAAGGAGACAGTACTGCAGCACAAAAGACAGCAATGGTTCACCCAGCTTTTCCAGACAAAAAACCCAGCACTCCCATTTTTAAGGGTGTGATCTTCAGCCTGCTGACATCCTCCAACGAGCTGAGGACTCTGCCTCATTTGTCAGCACATATCCTGCACAGCAAGGCCTCACATTTGCTTAAGCAATATATTCTGCACACCTTCACATGAACATATTCTGATGAACATATTCAAATGAACATATTCTTCATTTCTCTGTAAGTGGAAGCAATCCCACTTTATAAAATCAGCAGTACAGAGGTCTCTTCCATCTCTAAAACAACAAATCACTACAATGCCAGTCTTATCAGCACCACTCCCCATTTCCAAGTTATCTATTCCAGCCACAGTAGCTCACCAAACTTTTGCTGGCTGGTTTGGAAGACAGCCCCTCCTTCTCCCTTTGTGTCTTGAGCCAAAGCAATGCTGCAGAGGTACCAGCAACAGGGCATTGTGCCTCATTTTCCTGTGCCACAGGCAGTGATGGGCCTGAGCTTTCAGCCAAGGTTTTCCACAGAATCATGGAATGATATCAGGTTCAAAGGGACCTCAAAGACCATCTCATTCCATCCCCTCTGCCACGGGCAAGGGCATCTTTCACTGTCCCAGGTTGTTCAGAGCCCCATCCAACCTGGCCCTGAACACTCTCAGGAATGGGGCAGCCACAGCTTGACATGATCTATATGAACCCCTTATATGTCATAGGGCTGGATGGCAAACTTGCACGAACTGTCCCTTTTGTAACTAAGTAATGTACATTTCATTAGAGGTGAGCAAACATAATTCTCAAATGAGAAAGGGCCAGATTCCAGGCTGACATGCAATTTCACCTTCTTTTCTCTCCCCCAAAATCTTTTTCCAAGTGAGAGTATTGCCATGAAAAATTTTTTGTTTTGACAAACACACAAACTCCTTTAAAACAAAAATATGTGGTTTTTGACTACTTGACAGCACTGCTTATAAAACATTGCCATACATTTGCTGCAGCTACATGTGGGCCTAGAACTAAATATAGAGTTTATTTTTCAGAGTTGTCAGTGCCCACCACCTCACCCTCTCCTAAATGCGGAGGTGAGCACACACTGCAGCATGGTGAGCCAGCTCACCCATGCTGTATGTGCACTTCATCATGGGCAGTATTTATAGAGCACTGCATGCCTCCAGTGACTTGCTTCATCTTCTCCTGAGTCTCATTTTTATAGGGCTGCTGAGAAAAAAACCAACCCACCCAAACAAAACAAAAAAAAAAAAGCTCCAAAAAACCAAACCAAAACCACAGCTTACAAGCACAGGGAGAGACTATTAAAGGCAGAGGTCTCTCATATAAGCACAACATATGATTGGATAATATTGTCTGGATTAGCAGCTTTATAACCTAGCCAAGCCCCAGGGCTACAATTATCTGGTTGCATTAAACTGAAATCACCTGCAAACATCGCAGTGAATGAACCCTTGGAAGTGTCTAAGCTGCTGGTTCGCACTTGCAGGCAAAAACAAAATTCACCAGTGGTGAAGAGATGAACAAACTCCACAGTGCGAGATTTTCAACTAATGCTTCTAATTTTGCTTCAAAAGGAAGGTCCTTCCATTGCTGTTGGCTCTTGTTTGAGATACTTTCCAAATATAGCTTTATAATAAGCAAAGGATAAGAAGATGAAAGTCACAAAAATAGCTACTACCAATTTGCCTTTTTATAAACATTTTCATGCCATTAATTTTGGAATTAAGGTCTGTTCTAAGGAGGAACCAGATTAGACGGCACTCCTATGATTCCTGTTGGTCCCATTGCAATTTTCAAGAGAAACCTTCCAACAATAATTTCTTCCTTTGTACTTCCATCTCCTTCTCCTAGTAATTGACCAGTGCCACAGAAACAGGAAAAAGCAACATCTAGTACCTGAGGTTTTTGCTCCACAGAACTTCCACAGCCCTGCAGTCTACCAAATAACCAGACCCAAAAGGAATGGTCATTTTGGACTCTCTGAGCAGCTCTCACTTCAGGCACTCCCTCCCTTTTCTCTACAGTTCCCTCTGGTTACACAGATGGACACAAAGAGCTCGCTCCACCAGCTGCTGTAGATCAAGATTTACCAGGAGTTTTACTCAAGTGAAACCGTGAGCTGATGGATGGAACTATAATCAGGTCACACAGATAAGAAGGAAGCCAAAGATAAGAAACTCAAACTTGTGTGGTCCTAAAAGTTGCCTAAAAGATTGAGGCTCCTCTGCCCTAGAAATGGCAACCACCTGGGGCATGTGAGCAGAGCCCTGTATTTTAGGGAAGCACACAGACACTGAGCTACCTCCTCGACTTCTGCACACCTATAAGCAAAGGACACTTCTTACAAGAAAATTATGTAAAATCATCAATAAAGCCGTGAGGATGGACAATTACACTCATGTTGTAGGATGAGTGTAGTTACCTACACCCATAAGTGAGAGTACGGTGGGTTTATTACATATCATAGCATGAGAAGCTCGGCTAAAACACCAGTAAAAAGTCAATAATTACAGAGAAAGTGACATTTGAGGAACTACTCAGGTACTACTGTGTGGGAATTAATGGTACTATTTTTACTGCTGATCTCTGTGAATCTTCAATTTCTCTGGGCTGGAATATGCAAGTGGGAAGAAAACTTCTAACTAAATTAATTTCCATGCAAAGTTTGGAGACAGTCTGGAAGATGTTCTTTAAAAACTAACAATGAAATTTGAAATAACTTAAACTGAACTAATTGATTTTGGATTTTCTCCATGTTGAAAGCTATTTTTTGATATAGTGTTGGGAAGAAACGTTTAATGTGGATACGACTGGTAAATGCTACTATACTTTTATACCAGCATCATGTTTTTTTTCTTGAAAATTAATTTCTTGCCTGAAAAGGATTAAAATAATTTCCCTTTAAAGGAAGCTTTGCTAGATTGCTGCTCTATCTACAGTGCACCATCCAGTTGTGTATTTATGTCATGACTTGCAAAAGCTTTTCAAGGCACTCCTAAATGTGCTTTGAGCAGATGGGGCAAGGTAATGCATGGCATTTTGTCAGCACAGACACATGCTGATTCTGACGCAAAAGTGACATCGTGGTGTAAGGATTTCACATACATTTCCATATGCTTAAATTGTTTCAGCCTGCATGGTATTCCAGCATTCCTTTAAGGATAACAACACTATTTAAACTGCTTTTTTTTTTTTTCCCATTGATCTTCTCATTACCAGAATCCATATTTCATTCCAAATATAGCTGCTTGGGTATGCAGGGGGAAAAAATACAGACCAATCAATCAATCAACCTTCTCATGATCCAATGTACTGACAAAGCAGGTAATTCCTAGGCCACACGAGGCAGGAAGGATGCAGGCCACCACAGCTGCTTAGATGGCTTTGTGTGCTTCAGCCTCACACCTCCAGCCCGTCGTGGGCTCAGACCTCCTGCCCTCAGGTGCACACACCTGTCCCCAGCTCCTCTCCTCAAAAGCACTCACCCCTTTCCTCGCCTTGGCTGTTTGCTGCCTCAGAGAGGCAGGGGAAAGAAATCTGTAATTTCTCCCCTGAAAGGCTCGATGCCTGCCCACAGGAGGGGATGTCTCACACAGGTAGCAGGTGCCCCAGGGAAGAGCCACACTCCTGCTGCTGTGACAAGTTCCATCAGTGTGCTATTTGCAGGGTCCCCCGTTATTGGGAGGAAAGATGAATCTGACTGCATGCTCTTAGAAGGCTAATTTATTATTTTATGATATTATATTATATAAAAGAATGCTATAGTAAAACTATACTAAAGAATAGAGAAAGGACACAGACAGAAGGCTACAAAGATACCAATAAAAAACTTGTGACTCCTTCCAGAGTCCTGACACAGCCTGACCCTGATTGGCCATAGAGTCAAAACAATTCACATGTTGGATAAACATTCTCCATCCACACTCCAAAGCAGCAAAACACAGTAGAAGCAATCAGATAATTATTGTTTTAATTTTTCTCTGAGGCTTCTCAGCTTCCCAGGAGAAGAAATCCTGGGGAAGGGATTTTTCAGAAAATATCATGGTGACACACCAGAGCTATCTGAATGCATGCTCCCAGCTTTACCAACTGCAATAGTTCTGTCCTCTGCCTCTGCCAGCCACTTATTTGATTTTATTTCTCTTTCACAGGTCAGTACTACTCTCTTTTGCTCTCTATTTCTGACCTGAACTTCAGGAGGAAAATGACACGTCTCATCTGGACTAGAAAGGAACAGTTCAGTTTAGGTCAAGCTTAGCCAGCAAAGCCCTCAGCTCGTTCTGTGACTCAAATGCAGCCTGAACTTTTACTCCAGCTGGATACAGGTGTACCAACAGCATTATCCTCTGTTTAAAAGAGAAAGAGAGATGTAGGCAGATGGATCTAAGTGGTTCTAGCTAAGCTCACTTTAACCATGACTTCCCAGCCATCATCCCAAATAAAAAGACAGCAGAGACAAGAAAGCCAGTGGCTTCACAGTCTAGCAAAGAACTCTACAGGCTAGGTAAACCTGTTTAATTTTATCACTCAATGAAGTTGCTACTGGATACACACTTTAGCATTTCAGAGGCTTGTAACTTGGGAGCTGAGCTTTCCATTGAGACAGTGAGAATATTTTTAATAAAAGCAAAACAACTTCTTTTTTTTTCTCTCAGCTTAGGGACAGCTGAGCCATTTTGGCTGAAAAATTATTTTAATTTTTTTTTTTTAATGTCTGAGGCAAACACCCAAAATGGAAAATATCAGCCAAAGCTGAAATCGTTTGGCAAAGATACGAACAGCTGAACTGAGAGTTTTAGGATGGAAAGCATCAAGCAATCTTCAGCACAGACATAACTTCCCATACCTGCTACTGCCTATTTCCCCAGGTCCCTGCGGTGGTCAGGGGAGGCGGTCTCAGCTCCAGAGGTACATACATGCTGTGGAGAACATACATGCTGTGGAGAACATACATGCTGTGGAGAACAGCCCTGCTGCGGAGCAGTGCCCTGGAGCCAGACCCACCTGGGATTTGTGAGTCCTGCTTGGAGCCACCTGCCCTTCAGTGCTGCTGGAAAGGGGCTGAACAGACCCCAGAGAGCTGAGCACAGCAAAGCCCTCAGCACAAACCATCCAGCAACAGCAGCCAAGCACCAACCCTGCGCCACCGTCCAGCCTCCTGAGTCCCATCTGTATTTGCAACTCATATATTACAGGTTCTGTGTAAAAAAATACTCCATTTTTACCTTGAGCAACCATGGCTTACAGCCACTGGAGGAAAAAAATTGCTTCCCTAGAAGCACAAGGAAGGACAAAGCTAAAAATGCTAACAAGTAAATAGTTTATCTTTTTTTTCTATCTCTTTTTAACTCGGTGGCATGAATGCTCAAGACCTTATAAATACCAAGAGGATTTCACAAGCTGGCATGCCTGAGTTTTTAACAGGAACATTTTGACGTGCAAGCCAAATACTCAGTGTTAAGGTAAAAGGAAATAAAAAGTTGACCATAACCTGAGGCCCTGGCTCCTGCCAAGTGCCTGCTGTTATGAAAGCAAGGTGCTCCACACAATCTAATCATAGCACTAAACCTTGTTACAAGCCCTTTTACAGCTCCAATATCTGGGTTACATGGAAACACGCTGGAGAGCCTCCTTGTACTATGAAATAAATGTCATTCTGACTGGCATCCTCTCTCCCAGCCAGTAATTTCCCTCTGCTGATAAATCGATACAGCAGAAACAAATGAGAGTGCACAATGGGCACATTGAGGATTACATTTTTATTCATTTCAGAGCCCCTGCAGCAGAGTTTCCTTAAACACAATAGCAGAAAATGATGCACTCGAGCTGGGGGCAAGGGGGGAGGAAAGCATACCTTAGAGAGGAAGAGAGAAGGAAAAGAGCAAGAAAGGAAGAGAGAGTAAAAAAGGGAGGAAGAAAAACAACCTCAGAATTTAGAATACAAGTCTACATCTGCAAGCCTCCAGCTCAGGGTGCACAAGTGTTCAACAAGTATTTAGTTTGGCTTATTTCTAAGTTCTTCTTCTTTGTTAAAGCAATAATATTTTGCCTTCCCCCCCCACACACCCTTTCCTGCCTTTTTAAATTTTAATTTTATCTATTCCATGCTTGGCTCCAAGGAACTCTTCTTACCCCTTCCATCTGAGCTGCTGCACTAACACACACAGAACAGCCACATAGATCCAGTGCTGCTCACACCTAAAATAACTCATCCCAAAATGCTCCTGGCAGGAGGCACACATTTGGTATGGTGGAACTGTAGGAAATGGACCAAACCAGAGACACTTTGGCATTTCAGCTCAAGGAACTGATCCACCACCCAGGAGAGATATTTCCAATGATCTGTAGCACGTTCTGACCCAGCCTGATCACCTCCAACTATGCACATTTTGGCCCCAAGACCTGAGCTTTCAGTCTTCCACAGTTATGAAGCAGAACTGAAAAGAGAAAAGAAACTTTTTTCCTCCTTAGGGCATTCAGCCAAAAAAAGAGGGTGCAGCCATGGGTTTACTGAGGTGCAACCCCAAAGGCAGGAGCCCAGGGTGATGAGTACAGCACAGATGTAAAGAGAAACTCCAGGGCACAACAGGCACCAGCAGAACTGGCCAAACCCCCAGTTTTGGAATTCCCCCTCTGCTATTGAGGCCAGAGCCCACCAGCCCCAAAGACTGGACACCAGTGCATGTCTCCAGGAGACCTGGAGCCAGGTCAGCCCAGGGGACGCTCAGGGAATGACATCCCACATTTTTAGAGCGTAACCCTGACCTGAACATGCCACAGGCAGGAATCAAGGAGGACAGGGTCCTACAGCCCTGGTCCCCAGGAGGGGCTCCTGAGAATGCAAGCAGGGCTCCCATTTCAGCACTGTGGGGCCCCTAGAGCTGGACCAGAGTGACAAAGCACATTTACTGCCACGTGCCTGCTGCTTTGTGGCCACTTCCAGCAGTGTCACAGCCCCAGTCTGAACCAGCCACCTCAAGGTGAGAGGCTGCTGAATTCATTACTAGTTGCCCATGCCTCATTAAATTTGCATGTATTTGGTTTACCCTGTTAGTGGTTCCTACAATGACCAACTAGAAATTACTAGAAAAATGTGCTTTTTTTCCCCTTCCTTTTCTCCCCCTCTCCTTTCTATTTTTTTTTTTTTTTTTTTAAGCCAAAAGGCCGTAACACAACAGCAACATAATGAAAAGTGAAATCCTTTTACAACCCTGGGAAGGCCAAGATGTGTGCCCAATAAATGTAAGCAGACATGATATTCTTTATAATCACAGCGAGATGAAGATGTGAACTGAATAAATGCTTTAAAAACATCATAGATTTTATTAGATGCAAAAGATTGAAGCGTTAGGCACCTTTTAGCTCAACTTTCATTTAATTTACTGCTTGCTGTACTGTAGTCTAAAGGGAGTGAAAAAATCCTCTCTCTAATTTTTTTTTCCTTTTCATGAGCTGACCAAGGAGATGAAATCTGGGTACTTTAATTACCATTCAGAGCCAAAGGCCTGGCCTTTGATATGGAAATCCCACTTCAACTCCAGCTTGCTGCTGCCTTTCCCTGTCCCCTTCTCCTTCCAATCTCACAACATGAATTTTAAGTAGTCTTGTCAACACCTGACCGTGAAAGCTAACAGAAGCCTGTGCTGCTAAGTTGGTGCTGTTGATAATTTTTGTAATTTTTTTCTTTTATTTTTTTTTCATTCCACTTTTCCTTAGGAGGGAGAGAGTGGGGCTGGGGAGAGTGGGGTCAGGAATTGGACAAATCTATGGAACTGATCTTCTCCTTCCTTGTCCACACGTGTCCTGGCCCAGCTCATGCAGCAGCTCACATGAAAGGGTAAAAGAAAGGAGAAGCAGGAGGGGCAGGGGGGAACGGATGAAAGCTGTCATGTACAGTTACCCTGTTATTGTCATCTGCCTGCTGCATGACTCCCAGCTTTGCTATAATTATTAATTGCACTTGTCAACTGTCATTAATTCCTCTTTAGCATCCCTGTCTTGGAGTAATTAGACAGAACAGCCTCACTGCACTCATTGTTTTGAGAGGCCCCTGAAAGAGCCCAACGGGGCTGTGGAGACACAGCCATCATTAATACAATGGAGCACCTCAGCATTAACCCTTTCCAAGGGGTGGAAATCACAAGCTGATGGCTCCCCCATCCTGGGAGCCCCAGTTGCTGAATGCCCCCTTCGCCTTTTCCTTGGGAAGGCTCCCATCCAAGGGCTCAGGAGCACCTGGAGGCTCCAGGTGTGTCCCACCCCACTGGAGGGGTTGCAAGGAGGCCAAATTTTCTGGACTCAGCACTGCCATCTCCACCATGACCTTCTGCTGGACACTTGGAGGAAGGCATAAAACACCAGACTTCATAAAAAGTCGTGGTGTTGGGTCCCCAGCAGGAGGTGAGAGATGAGAATTTGACCCCAAGGTCTCAGAAGGCTGATTATTATATTATATATTATATAACAATATTCTAAAACTATACTAAAGAAAGAGAAAAGAGACATCAGAAGGCTAAAACAAGAATGATAATATAAACCTGTGACTGACCAGAGTCCTGACACAGCTAGACTAGGATTGGTCATTAAATAAAAACAATGTCACATGCTGGGTAAACAATTCCCCAAATCACATTCCAAAGCAGCAAAACAGGGAGAAGCTGAAGCTTCCCAGGAGAAGAAATCCTGGTGAAGAGATTTTACATAAAATATCGCAGAGACAAAAAGTCACCTTTACCTCTTTCCCCAGAGTTTAGGGAGGCTGACCCAAAATCAGCTGTGGGATGTCAGTGCCCTTTGAGGCTCCTCTGTGGGATGTCAGTGCCCTTTGAGGCTCCTCTCCCCCTCACCTGAGGACAGGGACCCAGAGCATTTGTTCTGGCCGCACTGCTGAGAGCTCCAAGCCCGGCTCTGCTGTCTCTGCCCCGCCAGTAACCCTTCCATGCCCACAAGGCACTCCCAGCACCCTGAATTCCCCAAGGCAGTGATCCCTGTGCTGCTGCACAGGTGTAAGAGATGTCCCCAGCCTTACACCTGCCCTTGATTTGGTGGCCACAGGAAGGTGGCAGAGAGTGCGCTCTGCTCTCTCCCAGGGCTGCAAGGGATGAACACTCGGGCATGTGGGGAAGGGACAGGAGAAAGGCCCAATTAGGAAGCTGCTGAGCAAAGGAGAAAGCAAACAAATGGGCTGATACTGTCTTTGTATCATCAGTCTTGGATGCTGCACTTCCCACTGGTCATACCAAGCTGCTTCTTTCTTCAGGAAATAAAAAGGAGAGGAGGGAAAAAAGTGTTCCTTTATTTCACTTGAGTGTACTCTATATAAATGGTCATTAAAAAATCCTAGACAAACAAGGAGGAACTAGAGCAACCTGTTGCTGCAACAAGAAAAATATCTCTGCAGCTCAACTCTGAGTTTTCTGCTTGGGTTTACCAAACTCTTTCTCTGCAGCTCATCCACTCTCTCTCCCCTCATTTTTTAATTGTAATGCTGGAATTCAAGTTATAATATAAAAAAGAGAAGCCAGCAAGGCAGTAGCCAGCCTTGATTTCACTGTCACTCGGGAACACTCCAAGGAGCTCCTGACCTGTCTGGGGCTAGGGAAGACCACACTACCCAGCCTCTCCTCCAGTCCCACAGCTGGGAGCCGAGGGAGCACAGATATTTTTTTCCCTTCCAAAAATTCCAGGAGAGACTCCTATTCACCCCAGGCAAGCAATTTTGCCAAACCTGGTCACACCAAAAAAAGATCTTCAGCAGCAGCATGCCTTGAATGATATATTTTTAAGTGAGACTACATATTCCTGGTTCAAAATCAGAACCCAGACTGCTGAAAATGAAAAGGAACTTTCTTCAGCCTGTTAACTTAAGGGCAACAAGAGACCTTTGTGAAAAGGGTTTTTTTCCCCATTAAATTTTGCCTATCTTTTCAATGCTTACCCAACTGAGATCAAAGCCACAAATTAATGAAGCAAATATACTCTAAACCAGTGTTTCAAAGTCATAAAATGTTAAAGAACCTTATTCAGAGCTTCAGCTTCTTTGGATCTGGCTTAGTAGCTTGTGACTTACTGAAATAACAGAGAGCTTTGTATAAAGCCATGTGGAATGTATTTATAGTACATATAGAACCAGAAAAATATTTCATAAGCATATGCATCAGATTTTTGGCTCTGTGCACCCTGCATCAGAAATAAGAATTTGGCCACAGACCTAATCAGAAAACACTTATTCACTTTTCTCTATTGTGGCTGCAGTCAACCACTGTAAAAATTAGAGCAATTTCTTCAAAACAGGGCCCAGTTCAGCTGCATGCTAAGTACCATCACTGATTATATTCCTTCTGCATTTTTCAAAGATGGATTTCAGTGTCCCACAAAACTGGCTCTGCCTTGTATAACAACAAGATTCGACAGCCAGATCTCATTGTTACCTTATTAGTGAGAAACTCTGCTAAATCACCTTCAAATTGCTCACAAGGCTACACTTCTCTGAAGGTCAACGTGAACACAGCACACAGACATTATTACAGGTTTCTGAATGGCCAGTGCTACTGATTCCTCAAGCAAATAAAGCAGTTCTATGTCCCTTGGCTAACAGCAGCTGCTTGTTTCCCCTTCTCACAGGAGTGAGCTCTGGGGACAGCTGTGCATGGGCCAGGCCCAGCTGAGGGCAGGGAAGGCGCCCAGGATGGAGCTGGCTGAGCCCACGGATGATTCCAGGTTTTCAGTGGGATCTGCTGAGACATTTCCGTGACTCAGCCAGCAGCTCTGGCTAACCCAAGGAAACAATAGGTGGCTAAGAGCCATTTCAGTGTGAATTCATGTCCTCTGTGGTGAGCTTCTGTCACCAGTGCATTTTGGGCAATTAGAAAGTACAACTCAGCAAGCAGCTCTTTATCAAACACCAACATTGAGCTGCAAACCCATGCACTCCTCTAATGCACAATGACCTCTGTACCTGGGGTATTCCCAAATCATCCCAGCCCACGTCTTCTCCTCCCTCCCCTTTCCAGGCCACACTGGCTGGAAAAGCAATTAACAGGAGCACAGAACATCCAACACGCACACGACCCCAAAAGCACAACATCACCACAGATAATAAATTCTGTTCCACAGCCTCTCCCATGAAGAGCGTTCAAGTGATGATTAACCAACAAGCCAAGTGCTCAGCTGCAATCTCAGCCCATTCTGAACAGCTTTTGCTCAAGGCACACTAGGGCAGAGGATTAAAAACCCCTCCCACATGGATTAAAAACCCCTTTAAATGGCCATCTCCCAGGTCATTATGGCAAAAAATATATATCTATGCATACACATATATATTACATTTATAAAGAAAGGGAAAAAAAGCCCTCAGACAATCCCTCTCTAGAGGATTACTTCAACACTTTTGACTTCAGAGAGTTTGAAACTGATTCTCCTAAGCAAGCAGCTTTAACCCAAATCAGAACTCACCTCTTCACCAATCAGAAAGAAGCTTTTTCAGAAACTTATACTTCCTAAGAGTTATATGGGCCTTAATCCTCTTGGAAACAGTTTTAAGTCATTATTCCAGGAGTTATTAGGTTGGAAAACAGCTTCTAGGCAAATGATGCTATTCACAAACCTTTTACACCAGAAATAATGGTTGGATTATTTCTGCCTCAAAAGTAGTCTTGAGGTCTGATTTCTGATTTTCTTTATATCTGATGCTCCTGAGGACAAAAATAAAAAAAAAAGAAACACAGCCACTTGCACATTCCAATAATAATGGAAATTTTAGATTTGTAGAACTAATTTTATAAGGATTATAATGGCAGCAATGAGAGTGAGTTTGAATTTTAAGCAGAAGTAAAAAATAAAAAAAAAATTTAAACTAAAAAAATTAAAAATTCTGGCTTCCAGTGCAGTACCTCCCACCCTAGATAGTTTCCTTCTTGTCTTAAAAAAAATGTTACCATTATGTATCATATTAATTTTCAGTAAGAAGAGATTTCAGCCCCAAAAGCTTCTCCTGAGCAGTTGCCTACTTCTCGATTTTATACTGAAAGCCAAATGTACCAATACCAAAAACCACCAAATAACCAGCCCCCCCAAACACACAATGACAAGTCCAAACCATATCAATTCATCCATGCTGTACTGCAAACTTGGCTTTCTGCAAGCAGATCAAATACTGACATTTCCATGGCAATTTTTGCCTGAATAAGAACTTCAGGATTTACCCCATCACTTTTCCATATAGCTGTATATGCATGTGAAGTACCCATAATCTTCCTTTTCTCAAAGGAAATAATTGAACTAGAAACTTAAACCCCTACCTGGTTAAAACCAGTTATTAGTAATTGTTCACCTCTTAATTTTACCCCAAAGATGAATTTCTATTCTTTGCTGAAAAGGGGGTCATAGTGGAAAATAAAACTCCAACAGCACAAAAAGAGCAGCAGCATCTCTGACTAAATTCTTCACTGAAAAAGTGATATCACTTGGCCAAATGATTATGTGGCATCACTTTCTGAAGTGTATTAAAAATGTATTAATTTGCCTATATAACAACTTCATCATTGCTCAGGAGAAATCCCTAAACCTATAGCAAAGGCCTTCTGAGGTAAACAAAAGCTAAAGAGACATAAGGTAATTAAAATAAAATAAAAGAAAAAGAATTGTTGCATTTGTTCTCCTTAGTTATATTAAGAATAAAAACCCAAAACTAATGGAATAATGTATCCCAGCAGTTCAAATCTTCTAATTTATGTAGAATGGATTATTACTTAGACAATCTGACCCTGGGCAAAACTTCCTCAGTTGAGAAGATTTACAATCTAATTATGCAGGAAGTTCTGCTGAGACAGTTTGGGTGCAATGGCCTTCGATTGCATTAGCTGAGCTAAAATTGCTGCTCCTTCACTTGCCTGGGCTTCCAAGTGCTCAGATGAAAACAGAAAATCCTTCCTTCGTGTCCTTCCTTTCCCTTTAGCCTTTCTCAGCATTTCTGTGCGCACAGGCACTGCTCTCCACTGCACACAGCAGAGAGGGGCTCCGGCTGTAAAATCCAACTCCAAGTTGCCTTTCAGGCTTTTGCTTTGGCCCCTGTTCAGTGAAATGACTTCAAAAGGACCATCAAAGTGCTCCTCATAATTTTTACAATGATAGTTGCTGGGTTGTTTCTCCCCTCCCCTACTGCAAATGCCCCTGAAAAAAAGCCTGGAGCTGAAGTCTGTTCCTGTACACTTGTTTCTTCATCCTGCACACACAAAACTAGTTTATTTTTGTAGGGTGGCTCTGAGATGTTTTGCTGCTGTCTCAGACACCTGAATATTTTTAGCAATCTATATCATTAGATTAAAAAAAAAAATGTTCCTCAACACATACAGAAATAGCAAGAGCTTTGTAAGCCTGCAGAGGAAACGATGGGAAATTTGGGGCTAACAGAATTGCAAGTATCTTTTCTCCTGTGGCTGTTTTACAGTGTATCAATACAGCTGAACATACAGACATGTCCTCCATTAACACAGACAGAGAAATCAGTGCCTTTCTTTCTTTATGGGAAGTGTTTTGATTTCAGAAGGTCAGTGGATCATATCACAGCCTCTGACCTTGATGATTACCATGTGCAGTAATGCACATTTTTATCTACAGGAGGCAGACCTTTTAAAATCAGCTTCAAATTCATTAGACATTTTTGTTGATACCACCGCCCACATTCAAAAGTAAGAATCTGCAGCATAAAGTTCTAATTAATGCTGTTCAATTTAGAGGACAGATTTGTCAACAAAGTGGCTCAATTCTCAAAGGCTAGTGACCCCTCTCAGAATGAGGCCTTAAAAAAAGAAAAATAATTAAAAAAAATTATTTGCTCAGTACATAGCAAGCTTTTATTGTTTAAAAATCATTCAGCAACTCAGCAAAAGATTTTTTTTTTTCTGTATAATAGAAGTTTCACTTCCTTGATTATTAAGCACTGCCTGGCAAATTAGTGATTTCTTCTTTGATAAGCTTATTTAGAAGAGGAAAAGATGAGAATGTCACAACTGACTTCTGGCATTTAGAAAGATATAAGTGAATGGTACAACTTCTCCAGATCTGAATCAATCATGTTAAAATACCATGACTTAGGCTGTCATCTCAGATGTGTGTCTAAGTCCTCACCACCAAGCAGAAAAACATCGATTTACACCATAATATTATCAATCATTCACATAATACTGCATTCAAATTTAATTAGAAATTTTTTTTTCTTCTGAAAAACAACAGTAGCATAGCCCTCTGCATGTGGACAAAACCCTACTGAAATCAAGCAGGCTGTCTCTGGGTTTTAGCTTAGTCAGGCCTAAAGTCTCAGCTCTTGCACGGCTTCTCCTCGTTTCCACCCAGGAAAAGTGGATGTGTCACCTGTCACCAGGGCTGCATTTCTAACCCTGACGTTTCAGCAACTGCCACTCATGGTACAGAAACAAGAGAGCAACCTGGTCAAAGCCAGGTGACACACACCCAACCCATGGCAAACCCATCACGCTCAGCAATGCCAACCAATGACAAGGGTAAAAACGAGGCTACCTAAGGGAAGTGCTTGTCTTTGAAACCCTAAAACCCTTTGAAGCTTGTCTTTGAAACCCTCATTCTGCCAGCATTCACTCCTCATGGAAATCAGACTAAGCACAAAAACTACTTCAGGATTGTTGCCTCTTCAACCCCTGAAATCAAGAGCCAAACAGGGTGAGGTGACAAAGTGCAGTTACGTTTTGGATGAAGGGTCCCTCCAGGTGCACGAAACCCCAAAACACATGTGTCAAATACAAGCCAAAATGTGTCAAAAATGCCCTTGTGACATAGGGAAACCACATTTTATAAGTTTAAAAAAGAAGCATAATTGACAGGAACCTTCAGTTAGGTAATGGAATAATTCCTCCTCCTGGTTGAACCCCCTCTGAAGCCCCCCTCCTTGCTGGTTATGTCTTATTACATCAGAAAGGTCTTGGGAAGGTGTCTTGTCCTTGATTCCCACAAGAAGCAAGACTAGAACAGGCCCTCAGGAATTTGTCTGTCTAATAGGAAAAGTGCTGAAGTTAGGAAATCTGTGACTGAATAACAACAGTCTACATAGCCATGAATATACGTGAAGAATATATAAAAGCAAAAAMCATTTTGGCATCAGGATCAACACCACACAAGAACTGGTGGGATTATCTGCAACCGAGTCTCCTGCCAGGCCAACAGCATTTAACCAGATTCCAACCCATCCAGTCTCCCTAATGACAAGAAACACCATATTTGTATAAATTTAGTACTTGGGATGTAGATATTTACACAGCAACACTACTAAAATATTGTAATATATCCACAAAAAACAACAAAAAAAAAACAACGAAAACAAACAAAAGCAACAAAACAACAATCCAACCCCAAAACTTCCATAGTTATTGAATGTTTTGAATAGATTGAACTGCAAAGTTGAATGAGTAACAGAAAGCACAGACAAATTAAAATATTGACACTGAGCACACAGACCCTGGAGAATGGTTATTTACTGGCTGGCATGCCCACTGCTCCCCCTCCTCCCCAGCCCAAGAGTGGCTGAGAAAACTGAGCACACACTAATGTCTTTTGTGGTAACCTAGTAACCTTCTCCTTTTCCTCCCCAAGCTCTTC
Organism: Cardinalis cardinalis; assembly: GCA_014549065.1. NCBI lineage: Eukaryota > Metazoa > Chordata > Aves > Passeriformes > Cardinalidae > Cardinalis > Cardinalis cardinalis. Next base: position 571,012 of record JACDOX010000254.1, read on the forward strand.
CTTCACACCACACTCTTCCTTACTGCCAGAATAATTGCACTGTGTCTTTACAAGGCTTTGTTTTCCTACCCAGTGCAGAGGAGCTGGGGTTATTTTCAGTCTTGGGAAGCTTGTAAACAGGATCAAACAGGAACCYGGTCATCAGCAAGAGGAAGGCTAGAAAAATAAAAGCAAATGCATATCAACAATTTTATTTTAAAAAGAAAATACATCCAAAACATGAAACAAAAGCCTGGGCTCTGCTAGACATCCCCCTCCCCACTCCTTTTTATTTAGTTCATGAACTCTTTTTTGCAGAACAGAGGCTGGTGTAAATTAATGTGTGACCCAACATATATCACGTGGGAAAGCTGCCATAGAGATATGGAATAGCAAAAAAAAAAAGTAGACATTATTAGAACTAAGGAAGCACCTCTTATCATGRTAAATCAATACCAAGACTGAACTAGGAGACAGCTGTGACTCCATATTCCTGTTTCTCKGGAGTGTTTGAGCAGCTCAAGTACAGAGTGTCTGACATGCCTGCACAGCCAGCAGTGCCAGTGCTGGGAGCAAGGGGTCCCTCTGCTCCTGCTCTCAGCTGCCACTCTGGGAGTAGCTGGGTTACTCACACACTTACTCCATCACTTCCACACTGCCCTGAGGTGCCGGAGTTGCCCCTGACCTTCCTGCAGGGGTGACAGAGTGGCATCTCCCAAGAACAGCCCATGGCTTCAGGGACTGCCCAAAGCCCAGTGCATCTCCACAGGACCTCTCTGGGCACTCCTGCAGCAGTGGTTGCTGCTGGGTCACCCCAAACCTTCAGCAGGGAGGGGGAAATGCAGCAGAAAGTGGCACAGGGGGTGCATGGGTAGGATGCTTAACAGGAACAAGCATAAGCAGGTCTGAGCTTGTGCTGTGGTACTCTGTGCTCACACAGGCCTAAGTTCATCTCAGATGGGGAGTGCTTGTCCTTCTAGCCAGGTTTGGCATCCCTAAGGTTTATTACAGTGTATTATCATCAAGCTAACCAAAACAGYCTGTAGTACGAAATATACTTATGAATACCATCAGGAATTTCTTTTCTTTTCCAACTACAAAACATACACACAACCAAATTTTGCAATCAACATCCTTGATATAGAAATCCAAGAGCTTTTTCCTACTAGTTTAACTCGACAGAAYTGCTTTCCCAGCCCTAGAGCGCAGAGAGCTCCAGGAAAAGCAGCAGCATSTAAGATCCACCAAGGTCAGGCTGGTGCATGAAGGTTGAAAAGCCAACCATCCCTGGCTCCCTACTGAGCTCTGCATGCAGGCAAACTTGGTGAAGACAAACCTCCATTTCCTATATTATTTTTGAGCAATCAGATGAACAAACAGAAATGTGTCCTCAGTATACTTTGTATAGAAATTTCCTCATCATGAATTTCTGCTCTTAGAATGACAACTATCTCTAAAATCTGTGCTGAAGAAAGCAGGGGGAAAGTCATTCCTCAATGAAGTTATCAACATTTCTCTTACAAAGATAAATCAAGTTTTGTGGGACCTACTAGACTACCTGTTCACCAACATCACAGAGAACTGAAATACACCAATTTCTTTAATCTTATTACTTGGTTATCAAAATAGCCATTCATTAACTAAACAGCATCATACAAAACCAGTCCTTTATCCTCCTTSCCTGACCCACACATTACCAATACAGCAAACACGGACCACGAGCTGAGAAAAGAGCAAGCCCCACTCAATTCACCCCTCATTAGGATGAAACCCCAGGACAAAACAGGTCACAGGACAATCAGAACAAGTAACATTTGTTTGCAGAATATTCCCCATTATGTTTTTAGCCTTTTCCAGCAACCTGGAACCGAGTGCTACCCCTGACCTCCTCATGTCAGCAGAATACAAGGAAATAGTAACACTCATTCTGCTCATTCTCTTGTTTGCTGCCACCTGCTTTGTCCAGTGATACTTGCTTGTCCTTGTCCTGGCTCCTCCCTTAACAAACTCTTTACAAAACTTAAGATTTTCCACGGCCATAGATATTTCTGGGTTTTTGACCATACATATTTGTCTGTACTTAACTTAGAAGTTATCTTCCACAATCTGGGCAGGCACAGGTACAAAAATAAAGAAAACAATAGYAACATTAACAACCACCACCACCACCTGAATTTGAATCTCACTTGTATTTGGGTTAGTTTACAACACTGTGACCCCCCAGTTTTTTCCCATACACACTCAAAAATTTTCTTCCTGGTAATTTTATCTACATACAACTTTCTAGCTGGTGTCAAGCAGCTTCAAAAGGGTTGTTTTATGACTGTTAGAAATGACAAAGCAAAACTCAGGCTAACAACTGCCTACAAGCTTTGAAGGGAACGAGATGATTTTTTTTTTTTTCAGGAGCAGAACTGGAAATATCTGTATGGAAAAAGACCCTTTGAAAAAAAATCAGATTTACTTGGACTAAGCAAACTTTTGTTAAATAATTGAAGTAAAAATAAAAATGTGTTTTTAAAGATAAAAACCCACCTAATTCAACTGTTTATGAACAATGCAATGAAGCAATCACCAAACATTAACAGGGACTGCTAAAATTATGGTTCTTGGCTACAGTCTTGAGTGGAGAGACAGAACCAGTAAAAAAAGGGCCTGCTGCCATGTGAAATAACCTAGATCCTGCTCTGCAATTAAACTCACTTTCATATTTACTGCAGTTTCCATAGGATGGGCCTAAGAAAAATTCTGCTTTTAAACTATTTCTTTGACTCTCTCTCTATTTCCATAACTAGTCCTACAATATTTTTGTTTCTACAGCAACATGGTTGGGAATCATTATTTGGGAGGACTGGGAGTGCACCATTCCAGAGGCAGGCAACAGCTCCATGTACAGGAGTTAGAATAACCCTTTCCAAAAAATCCTAACAGGAGAAAATCTGAGGTATAAAAATCCTGAACTGCAGCACACACCCTTACAGAGACTTTAACAACATTAGAGAAAGTGATRCACAATATAGTATATAATATCTCCTAGAGTCAGTTTGATGTGTTGTGTAATATTTGTGTTATATCTACATTGAAAATATTTGTATTATGTTTGCATTATATTTATATTTGTATATATATTTGTATATATATATATATATGTATATTTATATTTGTATTATGTTTGTATTATATTTATATTTAAAGTATTTTATTTAAATGTCGTCCAAATTTTAATAGGGGTGAAATCACAGCAACAGCCTTAAGACCAAACCTCTGCCTCTGACCACAACCTCCCCACTTTCATCTCCACACAGYCCTGCCTGAAAAAGCTTCCACTATCTGCAAGKTCCTTTGTTCCTGTCCTGTTTTTTACTGAGGCCACCAGGAAGATGACACAGAGTGACAAACACTGGGGTGACTTTTCTCTGATGATGACATTAGCTTGGGGTGTATTTTTAGGAAGCAAAGAGAGCAAAGCCCCAGAATTACTCGAGCAATTATCTGCCTGGATATTTCTCAGYGTTAAAAATAAAATTTAAAAATCAAATCCCTAGCCCAGCRCAGGTTTTGCACAGAAAATGCAACATTTTCCAGCAACTGTGACTCACAGCTCRCCACATTTCACCTGGCGGTTAAAACTCCACTCAGCTGTGCATTACAGAGAATGAGAGAAACGGGGAAACATGAGGTTTTGTGCATCCACTTCCATTTTCACAACAACTCCTCGAGGCTTACAGCTGTTAGTTTTTAACTCTTCAATTCTTAAATCTGCTGATTAAAGCTTGAGCTGAATTGGTCAAGTGTTATAGAGAAAACTCTGTTGCTGCAACTCCTGCAGGTGAGATCTTCAGTACCTAGCAAATTCTTCTTCACTCTTAAAAAACAGAATACATTTTTAAAAAAGCATAAATGCTTTTGAAAACCTGCTGTCTTCAGAGAATTTCCTCATTGCAAACGCTGAGTTCTCATTTCACAAGCCAAAAGTCCAATCCACATTCTGGCCCTTCAGAACACTGATTTTGACATGCCCTGGGAAGAATCATAGGCTGGCTCTGGATGCTTTTCCCACTCCAAAGCAGTGAAAACTATTCTAAACAGAGTGGGCTTGGGGGTTGTTTTAGGGTTGGTTTTTTTGGTTGTTGTTTTGTTATTTTTTCATTGTTATTTGTTATTTATTTATAATTTTGGTTTTGTTCTGGTTTTTTTGGTTGTTTGTTTTGTTATTTTTTTTATGTTTCAAATAATTTTTGTTCTAGAAAAGTACCAGGTGGCTTGTGCAAGGCCACCTCCTCAGTACCTACCTGTTCCTGTAAGAGCAAAGTCAGGAGGTTTTATTGCTTTTTTTGGTTTTTTTTTCATTCTTTTTTCTTTTTTTTTCTCTCTAGGTTTTTTTTTTAATCTATTTGCCAAGCAGAGTCATTTATCCCCTATTAGATAAAGTATAATAGACTGTACCAAAAGGGTCACTGGCCTTCCATTTAATGATATTGCCAGCACCAATCTCCATTTTCCCGACAGTGTCCCTCAACACAGAATAAATGGCTGATCTCTTCACAATAACAGCTGATTTCTCTTTATTAAGCTAAAAAGGTCACCATTTTCTACGGCTGGGCYGCCCTGCACTATTGATAATTTTATGCATAAACAAATGGCAAATTTGTGCCACATAAATATGCATTAGCAATTACTTTTTCCTCGGGCAACGCTCGCCGCATGCAAATGTGTCCCTCACAGGGCCTGGTGGCTTTTGTTTTAGCTCTTGAACAGCCAAACAAAAGAGCACAATAAACAGTTTARAAATTGCCAATCAATAGGAAATGCAAATGCAAAGGTAAATGGCAGGAAACTTGCCCAAACAAATAAAACCAAATGAAAAATTTTAAAAAAAGCCAAGCAAAAATCATGCAAAGAAATACAGAAATAAATAGAAAGGAGTCTCTTTTCTCCCCACTCTCTATCTACAACTCTGTTTTATTTCTTTTTGATAAAGACATGGCTAAGGTACTTTTTGCACTGAACCCACATGGAAGCACCTAAAATGTCCACACGGACTGGGTATGTTTTAAACTGGACCCACACTGGCAGGCAAAGGAGGCAAAAGAAGGATGTCTGCAAAAATTTACAGTGGATCCATGGCTTAGCTCCTCCTGRTGCAAATTTCCATTAAAGATCTTTAAAGAAATGCTACATTTGACAGAATCACTGAAAAAAAGCTTCAACATCTTCTGCAAATAGTGATTTGGGATTTTATTACTGGGGAAGTGCCCAGAAAATACCAAGCTATCTGTAACTGCATACAGACATCTGTAGTGACTGCCTAATAAATGTTGTCACTTGAGAAAGTTGAACTACGTATAATTTCCCTTACCCCAGGGACAGAAGGCTTGATTTTCCCTTGTCTGATCCTCGGAGTACTCAATTCCGACAGCAAGTCAGAGTTGTGTGGAAGAGGCAGGAGAGAGGGAAAACATCAGAGCCAGACACTAAATTGGTATGACCACAGAAAAGCAAAGCTGACAATTTTAGGAGAACGGATGATTCCTTTGAATTTTCCCCTTCTGCAGAGGAGCTGCAGAGGACAGAGTGTGACGCATGCAGTGATCATTATTGTTTGTAGGCAGGCAAGGAACCCAGCTCAGGGATGCAGGAGCACACATTGTGCACAAACTGATGCTGAGACCACCTCCATGACCCAGCCAGGGGAGCTGCTCTCTTTCCACACAACTTCTGAGGCAGAAACTTTCTTTTCACGACTGGGATGGGGAAATGGAACGGCATGAGGGGCGGCCAGCAGTGCGAGCTGCACCTCAATCTACAAACGTTCATGAAGAAGCCAAATTCAAAATACGTAGGCTTGCCTTCTGGTCTTAAAAAATAAAATAAAAAGGCACCAACTCCCCCCCCTCCACCAAAAAAAA
>JACDOX010000254.1:580934-598954 GCA_014549065.1 Cardinalis cardinalis
TWTTTATATATATATGAGAAAATAAATGCAGCATCCAATACACAAGAACAGTGAGTATTAAACTTGAACAAATGAACTGCTTGGCCTCATACATTGCCATTCGTTACCTGAGCCACACTTTTTTTTTTTTAAATCACTCTCACTGACATAGCTGAAATCGCTCTCGGATAACCTTGAAATGTGCATGGAGGAAATCATCTCTTCCCTTTGCACCCATAGATGAGAATGCTGCCCAAAGCTGGGGAACAGGGAGCTCTCAATTTACACACAGGCAGAAAAGAGTTGCTGGAAATCACTGCACCAGGCTGGATGGCCTGCTAGGCTCATGCCACCCTCACTGTGCCATCCTGCTTCAGGAGCCTCTCCCAGCAGCTCCTGTGAGTCACCAGTGCTCCCAGGTTTTGCACTGGGAAGTGCTGCAGAGGCAGTGAAACAAATGTCACACCCTTCTGTTTGCTGCCAGATTGCAAAGGCAACTTAACTCCATGCAAAGACCTCAAGCACAGCAAAGCACACAGATTAAAGAAATGGAGTGATGGGCTGGCAGCAGCTGAGGAGAAACAACTATGGGTGAAGATGAGAAAGACAAAAATTAATGTGAAAATATGCCAAGACTGACAGAGGCCACTACCCTCCCAACTGGGAGCAACTGCTGGATTTCTGACTGACCCAGCCCTCTGCTGCTGCCCACAGCTGGCAGAAACCAGCAGGACTCTCTAAGTCTCTGTCAGTAACAGCCTCTGATGACCTAAGTGAGAGGGAAAGGGTGGTAGACCTCTACAGCATTTGCAGTTTAATACTTTAAAATTCTCTGCTGGAAAAATATTGAGCCAAAGTGAGCATCCAACAAAATACTGTGCTCTAAGATTTCACATTCATTCCTTATTTAGCTGTGGGAAGCTCAAGCAAAGATTCGGTCTTTGTGCATACATACTGCAATACTCTCYAACTGTATGACCAAATTCCAGTTTTTCTAGGAGAATATCACCCCAGAAGAGCCAGCTCTGGGAAGGAACATCAGCTGCATATTGCAAAGTTGTCTGCTGGACCATGAACTCATTTGTTTTAGGTACTGGATCATGAGAATTGAAGGCAGCAGAGATTTTCAAGCCACAGGGAGGACAGTTCTGCAGGAACCCAAAAACCTGCAGGAAGCCCTTTGCTGTCCATGTCCCACTTTCTGACCTGGTGCACCTGAACACAGACTTGGCTCTATCTTGCAGTCAGCTGCTTTATTTTAGAGATATGAACAGCTACAATAAAGTGAAACCAACGATTTGAGAAATCAGATCTGCCCCAGCTGCATTTAGAAGCCCATCACAGGAGTTCCCCTCCCTCCACATCAAATGGAGGCAGGAGGTACCTCTGGGGACTTGCACAGGGAATTTAAATCCAGGTGAACCCTGCATTTCCTTCTCTCTGCTGACTGAACAGAGGCCRAAGCAAGATTCCTCCTCTTCATTACCATCAATCATGGAGAGCTGACAGAAAAAGCAAAGTGTGGCATTCACATTCTCTGAACAGAGAGACACAATTCTCTCTCCCGGATTTTTCCTGGGGAAGGCAGTGAGAAGCTCAGAGAAGAAGAGAAAACAATTCTTATCTTTACCTGCTGCTCCTGTTRTTTGGCACATATAGAATGTGTTATGGAGACTATTTACCAAAAAGAGTTCGTTAATTAGATTCTGCTGATGATTATTTAAATTGATTGGCCAATTAGGTCAAAAATGTGTTGTGGCTGTCTCTAGACAGTCACAGGTTCACTTTAGTATAGTATAGTATCTCTTTGATAAAATATAGTATTAGTGTAATACAGAATAGCTTAATGAAGCATTTGTTCAGCATTTGTTCTGAATCATGGAGTCAGAGCACATTATTCCCCACACTGGGGTCACCCTGCACTGATAGCTAAGGGCATGTATCCACCTGGGACCAACCACCCCACTGAAAGCCAATCCTTGCTCAAGTCTGCTACCAGGCCAGTGCGGAGCCTGCACTGCCACAGGGCTCTRGCCTTCCTGGTGCACAGCAGCATCACTCTGGAAGAAGGGCAGAAAACATCTTTTTTCTTTCCTCAGGGCTCCCTAAAACAGGTAGCAAGGGCACAGCTCTGGGTAACAGAGTTCAGACACTTTGACATAATCCAGAAACTCCCTAAGGCAGATGAATATTCAGAATTAAGCAGGCTTCACTGAACTGGATTGCTGCCAGGATTTAGGCTGACTGTGGCTATACAGGTAGAATTTGACTGAACTGTTTTCTTCCCCTTCAAAAACTTCCCTCCTCTGTAAAGCAGAGTACCACCAAGATAGATGCTGTGAGAATCAATTAACATCCTTGTAACATACAGATAACACAGTGATAAGCATCACAGAGGAGGCTATAGGAAGTTATTAATTTTCACATCTGTTGGTTATACCAATAATATTATGGAATTTCTGTTTTTAAGCTGGGGTTTGAATGTGTACAGAATATGCCTGCCACAGGGACACACAAAAAGGATTARGAAAAATATGGAATATCTTCTCATTCTCTCAGCACTACCATTTCAGTGGTCTGATATGTGATCATGTAATTAAAGACTGTATCATAATGCATATGCACAAAGGGGCTGAATTAAGGTTGTGCAGGCAAATGTAATTCTGGCATTTCCTATGCTTTGAGAGCCTGACTTCACAATCTTAGTGTTCATTTACCCACCATTCCTGTATGGAATACCATACATTACATACACGTGTCAGGAACACCTTCCCACTGCTGCTCACTGCTTTTGGGAGAGATCTTTTTATGAGCACACACACATTGCAAAGGCAGGACAAGACAGAGCCAWGTCCCCGACCATCTTCCCTCCTGACTCATGCCATTGCCCGCTGCCATTGATTTATTTAACCACAAGAACAACCAAATCCTTTTTTCTCATGTGCTAGCTCAGTTTGGTTTATCCTTGGGGAAAASCACTTTTTCTCCCCTCTTACAATTTCAGCATTTTCTCTACTTACTCAGCACAGCTTTCATCCCAGCCTTACACAGCTCACAGAAAGAGCTCCATTGGGGCACTGTGCTCTCTTGTGACACTGCCTGTTTTGTCTGCCAAGCTCTGGCCAGGCACTGATGCTTGCTTACCCAGCTCCTGGATTTTCCAGCCTGCCACTCCCAGCCCCTGGAGCAGTGATTCCAGCTGGGATCCCTGTAACACACAGGTCATTTTGCCAGCWAAGCCCCAGGGAAGATGCTTCACTCCCAGACAGATGTGCCAACTCAGTCCACGTGCATCATTTATTCCCCAGTCACTGTCCATGGTTCCACATCTTTGTTACTCACTGATACCTTAAGCACATCTTTCAGAACAAGCCCCAAAACCTCACCTGATCAGCTTTAAACACCACCACACTGCTGCAATACACACACACAGAGTCTGCAGTGAGAACCAGGTAAGCTCAGATAAGCTTTTCCTCCAGCACCATGTGAAAATGCACTGCTTGTTCAGCTTTCTGCCTGTGTTCCGTGGTGTACAAACACTGCCCTGCTACTGTACCTCGTGAGGCAGGTGAGCCTGCCCTCACTGAGGGAAAAATCACCCTGCTTTGCACTAATGATAGCCACAGTGAGCTCCAGGACTGAAATAATGGGAATTTCCTCTTGCACAGTTCCATAAAAACAACGTTGAGCACTCACAGACACTAAAATCACCTTGAATCTGAGCTTCCTGAGAGGCAGTTTGCAGTCTCACACAGTTAACAGTCTAGATCCTTTCCTCCTCCTCACACCAGTTTTCTCTCTCAATTTCATAGAATACAACCTACAGTTGTCCTAGAATTTCAGAAAGTGATAATTTTCTGTAGAGGTAGTTTATCTGACATTGGGCCTATAGCACAGGAGGGCACTTGTAGCTTCTAATCATCTCCTCCATCTGTTCACCATAAGCAATGTTGATCTTCAAATTACACAACCTACACAATCCTGAAGGAGTCTCTTGCTTTCCGGGAGGACAATCTGCTCCTTCCCTCCCCGCTCCCTGCAGCCTGCAGGAGCCTCTCTGCTGTGCATAGGGAGAGGGAGAACATCCCAATCCACCCCAAACGACCTCCACAGGCTGAATCAGCCCACCAAAACAGGCAGGAGTGCAGCTTCCCACTTTGGGAAGGACTTGGAGATGCTTGAGCACATCCAGAGGAGAGCAAGGGGGCTGGAGAGGGAACACAAACCCTGAGAGGAACCMCTGAGGGAGCTGGGGGTGCTCAGCCTGGAGAGAAGGAGACTCAGGGCTGCCCYCATCRCTCTCTGCAGCTCCTGAAAGGTGCCTGTGCTCAGCTGGGGCTGGGCTCTTTCTGYAGRTCTGGAGAAAAGGGGGTTTGGCCTCCGGAGAAAAGGGGTTGATCTCTTTCTCCAGCCTGGAGATTTGTCTGCACTGTTTTTACCTATTGGCTCYGCCAACTATGTAGAAAAAAATGTGTCAGTGGATCCTCATAGGTCAAAATTGAATTTGGTTAGCAATAGGCTTGCAGACTAGAAGCAACATAGAATATGCATTTCATTATTCTTCTTCACATACATAGATGTTCACACACTCTATTTAAATGGCTACTAAACCATTTCAGTAGCTATACAAAACAATTCCAAATCAAGCAAATAATTATTATTATTTCCAGATTGTCAAAATATCATTTTTTCCTTTTGTTTAATATCAAAAGGSCTAAAGTTCAAAACAGGTCAGAGTGGAATTGCTTTTCTGGGGTGTTAATTTTCACAGGGAGCAATGACTGACAGCTCCTTTTGCCTTGGCAAGGAGATCTATGGGTCCACCAGGTCTGTAAATGTGTCCTAAGCAAGGGTTTGTACTGCAGCAWCAGGAAAACAATAAGCCAGGCTAAGGCCTGGCTAACTTAGGCTAAGTCAGCCTAAGTTAGGCTGAGGCCGAAGCTAGGCTCAATGATGAGCCTTAGCTACAAAGAACAGGTTCCTACACAGCAACTTTTCAGTCCTTGGCTTAGGAAGAGCTGACTGTCATCCTGAGAACATCAATTAAAGCACCCCAGCATGGGAATTACCTCCAAAGGACTAGCTGGAATTTCTGATTTTAAAAGACAAGGTGGCTTTCCCAGCACCCAGAGAAGGTGACTTAGAGATGTAGCTGTGGTGGGTACCAAGTGTCAGCAGTCCTTCCCCTCCAGTCCCAGCAATCCTGCAGGGAACACACAATATCTGTGTGTCCTGTGCTCAGCAGAGCCAAGCAGAGATTTTTCACTGCCTTGCCAGGGACCATGCCTTCAACCTGCCAGTTCCAAACACGCCCCACTTTAAGAGCAATACATTAAAATGAAAAAAAACTTAGACCCCAAGTTTCAACATTTCCTGCTGACTATGCTGCAGCACTTGTAAGCTTATCCTCTTTCAATATTTTAATTACTATTAATGCATAGAAAGTCTTCCAAGCCTAGTAAAACCATAACTTACAAACATTCCAGCACTGTTAGGCAGAGACCAAGTTCCACTGCAAATGGCTGTACCTCTTCTGCTTTTAAYGGCAGAAAGCAGAGAGAGAAAGAAGCAACTGGCAAGAACTTCAGGGAGAAAAAAATGAGTTTTTCAATAGGTAAGAGTGTGGGTATTGGAGTGGAAAACAGTAGCAAGACAGAATAAAAGCTTAGAAATAAGTGTGAGAAGCTTGAATGCTGTTGTAGAAGTGGAAAGCACTCAGCTATYGTTAACGGTGGTGGGATGTCTCTGTGTGCCAGGGATGCTGGTGGCAATACAATTAATATTCCAGGAACAAAAGCAAAAGGAAGTGGGTTTCAGTGTGGTTTTTAACTCAGGACCCTGGGGGGAAGGTATTAGTTCAAGCCTGGAACAAATCTCTGGAAATTAATGATAAATCAGACAGAGGGGTCAATGTATTATAAGGGACACATCTAAAGCCATTATTTTATAACAGCTGATGGCAATAGCTGCTCAGGAGGCAAAAAAATAAAATGCTGATTTTACAGATATTTGGAGGGGAGGAATTAGCACTCTAGGGAAAAAGGGCAGAAAAGATGGCAGGATACAAAGGTCCACCAAGATTTATTGAAAACCAGAGGGGAAATGTAAGCTAAGGGGAATGAACATTCAGTGCACACAAAACAGACACCACAAAACACAATAATCAGACAGAATACGAACACAGCCTCTATTAAATAAAAATAAAACCAAAATTTAAAAAAGGCAGCTCACCAAGATGACCAAAAGCATCACTGCAGTCCCAGAGTTAAGGTGACAGAGCAAGTAGCCCTGTGATTCCAATCACAGCTCAGCCATACTGAGTAGACATTCCCCCCTGCCTCCTTCTGACTACCACTGGCTAGGTAATAGCAAGCTTAATACATCTGGATTTATGATTAAAGAGTACTTAGAAAAGATTGATTTGCCCTGCCCAACAGCAAACATGAATAGCCTGKAAAAAAGAAATAAAGGGTTAGAAATCACCCAGACTTCAGAAGACATGAAAAGGGACAAAAGTACTGGCCTYAGTGGCTTTTATTCGAACAGAGTAAGTCCACCCCCAACCTTCAGATTACAGACCCCTTTGTACCAGAGGCAGGATAATAAAATGCTGTGTAGAATGATATCTACATGAATCCTGCCCAAGAAGAAATTACTGTATGCATAAACAAACTTTTCCATCCTTCTACACCTTGCATGCTGCACTCCTTAAACACATGCATCAATTCTAAAAAAAACTTCAGTGGAACAGGTTAAAACACATGCATGGGGCACCATACTCTATTATTTACTTGTCAAACATCACATCCACTCAAGAGGGGCTGGCTGTCACAGAAGTCAGATAATATTGAATGTCAGAATCTAGTTCATAATAAGTGGTATCTGAATGCAACAAGCCATTACACCACTAAGCAGAAAAATCTCCTATTCAGTGCTAATCAAAATACATAAAAGGTGCTAAATCTTGGCACCTGGAAGGGGAATTAATCTGTTTCCTGAATCCAGGCTGGAGAGTGCTGCCACTGCCGGTGTCAGCATCCAAAATTCCTGCACTCCTCCTGACACGATGGGGGCTGTCACAACCATCCTGGTGGCCTGACACATGCTGACCACAAATCAGAGGGAGATGTCAAGTATTCTCTACCAGCCAGCTGTCCACAAAATAAAATGCTGCAGCTCAGTTGATGGAAAGGGAGGGCTCAGCTGCTCGTTCGCTGAGTGATCTTCAGCTTCCTTTGGAGAGGGAGCCGAGCAGCTCGGGGCTCTGCAATCCCCCACCTATCATGTGCTGCAACAGCCAGGACTTCATCCTAAGCAGCTGTCAACTCAACATTTTCAAGAGCAACAAATTCATTAAAATTGTGTAATTATGGCTGAAACTTTCCGTGATACCCAGGACATTTAATCATGCGCCTCGGTTTCAAATCAACCAAGTCTCCAATACTTCAACCAGCCTCAAAAAACCCAGACTATATATCTGGATATTTGTCAAATGCCACAAATTATTCAGATTATTAAAAAGGTCTTATCCTTAAATTACTCTTCTACTTTTGAAATGCAGATCCCATAGTAACAAAACTTCAAGAGAAAAGAATTCAGAATAACAAAATTAAAAAGGACTACACATGGTATGATACAGATCTTTCAGGAGGGATCAGATGTTAAAAATTAAGCAGCATTGGGAACCAGCACTGGTAAATTAAAATCAAACTAAGCAAAAATCCTATTAAAACCCATCAACTTTTACAGGTACACAGCAGCAGAAATACTACAGGCCACAACCTAAGGCACCAATTTTACTGGAGTTAGCCAAAAGCACAGAACAAGCACAGCTTGGATGGTGAGAAAACACAAAACCAAGTTTATGACCATTTCTTCAAAATTTGCATCCAAATTACAACTGTCCAAACAAACCTCCGGTTCCTCATGTCCCTTTTAATTTGCAACATGAACATTTCCTGCAGTACAACAACCTGTTTTGCCCAAGCACTGAGCACTAAAATTTCCTATTAGAAAAGCCCATGGCTGTTCTCATTATTTATTTCCTCTTAAACTCAAGTAGAAATCATTATGTAAAATTTCATATTTGGAAAGGATAAAATACACCTGAGACAAGTTGGGGTAAAATAAACTGGCAGTTACCTGCAGCTGCTCATGGGTGTATGAAACATTAGGAAAAATACAGGAGATGGAATTTAAYGTGCAAAGTGAAGGCAACACTGCCAAAGGTAAGCGGAAAAAAAAATATTACAGAGGGTTTGCATTTTCTCCCATCAACATCACTGTAGGGCACTGGATAGATATGAGAAAAATATCTGCAATTCCACAGCATAAGCAAATGCTACCACTCCCTTCTGCTTGCTGGTGTCACAATGAACAGCACAGAGCCCATAGAGCCCGGTGAATCCCTGTGCTCCTTCTGGGGATCTTCCCTCTCGCATTACTCAGTCCTTTCCCTCCCCTCCTTCCACGGGCAGCCTTCTCTCAAATCTTAAATAGCAGCCACCAGTTTCTCCTTGCAATCTGATTATCAATTTGCACCTCAGCCATGGAAGGCTAGACCTCTATTGTTTTGTTAATTGTCAATTTGCATCTTTGAAAGGTGTTGTGCATTTTCTTCTTTTGGCAGGTTAGGACTAATTCTGTATGTTAACATATATGTGGGTGGTTTAGGTAAAAAAAATGTTTTCTTTTAGAATGCAGTTTATTTTAAATGTGCTGCTTTATTAATTTCCTTTTGCTAACTTTTCTTGGACAATSTTGTTGCAAAGCTAGTAGGGACCACTCTGCCCGAGAAAGAGCTAAGAGGATAAAGCTCCTTTTCCAATAGGTTTGTAGAAGTTTATTTAAATGTTACCCTCTAAAAAAGGAAAAATCCTAAAGGAGTATTTAGTTACACTTTCCACTAATGCTCTCCTGTCACTCCTGGTCTTTGGACTCAGCAACCACAAACATTTTTTTCCATAAATAAAATTCCTTTTACTCTTGCAAAGCCCCTTTCCTGTGCTAAGGATGTATGAATTGATTGATTCATGAACAGTCCAATTGCTAATTAGTTTTCAAATGCAGGATGGTTGGAGACAGGAGCTTTTCAAAACTGCAAGCTGCACTTGAAGAGGTGGCCAAAGTCACTCCTGATGAACAACAGGGAAGGCCTCATCTGCATGGAAGGAGGTTTTAAAATCCTCCAAACTACAWAAAGTAGAAAATCATAGAGAAAAACAGACTTCGGAAGGGATTCTGAATTCTAGAATGSCTTGAGTTGGAAGGAACCTTATAAAATCAGCTAATTAGAACCTCCCTCTCATGGGCAGGGAAACCTTGCTGTGTTACAGCCCCATCCAGCCTGGCCTYRAGCACTTTCAGGATGGGGAATAATGCAGAAGTGACAGAAGCAAGCAGAAATTCCTGCTAAAATATCAGACAGCCACCAAGGCAAACACTCAGCTGAGACCACAGTCTGTCCAAACTCAAAAATCAGAAACAAYAACCACAGGAAGATGTAACAGGATAGAAACTCCTAGTTTCACAGAGGTCCATGTGTTATTATCACTTTCACCTAAAGCTGGGCACAGAATGGGRAGTGAGAGGAGAACTACCAGAAAATGATGGATTGCCTTTGTACACTTGTCAGGGTTTCACTTAAGGTCATGTCATTTTCTTTTGCTAGGATTCACCAATGCAAAATGTTAATCTGCCAGCAATTTTCAACTGGGAGCTGATTAAAAAAATAAAGTACACCTACCCATTTTGAAAMAAACAAACAAGAATGGAACAAGCTGAAAATCCTGACCACTGGATCTCCTGCTGAGCCACAGACTCTCACAGAGCTCAAATCTCACAGAAGATTCTGAGATCAAAAGAGGAGAGTTCATGAAATTTCTATTACAAGTCCTAAAGAGATGAATCCAAGCTGTATTGGCAAAAGCATCTCAAGTAATAGACTTGCACACTCCTTAGCTCTGTGCACAGCTGCAGGTCCTGGCCAGCTCTGGGCACTCAGGACCGGCAGAATCAGGACCCAAATCAGTCCTGTTCTCTCAACTTTTACTTCCAAAGGAATCTGGAAAGCAGGTTCAGAGGAACTGCAATGCTCRGGGTGTGTTAAAGCCGTATAAAGGAGCAGGAAAAGATTTTATTATCCACACTGGGAAACAGTTTCAGTTTTACAGACTTCTCCCAGCAAGCTGAGACTTGTTATAATGCCCACCAGCTATATGTTTGTGAAGATCAAGGACATTTATGCCCATGGCATCAGAAGAAATATGTGTGTCCAAAGAACAGGAAGAGAAAGTGCCTCTGGCTTTGGGGAAGTCTCTGTCATCAAATCAACCTGTTTTACCTATAAAAGTAGGGCCAAGAGYTAAAAGACTGTCTAAGTTTGAGCACTGCATAGTTGGAGGTGTGAGTAAAACATTAACCTTGGTTCTGTTGAATAACTGAAGAAAAAAAATAGTATAATAATCAAAGCCTTATTTTAATTTTAAGTAAATAATAATTTTTTTAATRAATTACAGTTTCTGTAACTGGGGTTGAAATATTACAAAACTAGACAATCATGGAACTCCTGGAATTTCCTGGTTTTATGTGACAGGAATAACAAAAGGCTCTTCCTTTAAAATCTTTGGAGYACACCAGAGCAAAGCCACAAAGATTGGATTTAGACCTAGACTCCACCACAGGGTCAGGATTTGACTCTCCTTCCTAGAGAATTCCTTTCCAGTTGCCAGCTGGAGAACACTTAAAGACAGGAGAGGTATTGAAAGCCTTCTCCCAAGGAAAAAAAAACATAAAACAAAACCAACCACCAAAACATCCAAAAAAGTGATACAGGCCTTTAAGTGATAGATCCAGTCACATGGGCTTGTCCACCTAAATCTAGACAAAAAGTCCTGTTAACATCCCATTTTGACACTGAAGAAGGAGTAGWGAGACTTTTTAATTTGAACTTACTTTCTCATTCTTTCATGATGGCCAATCACAGAACACATAGCAAACAGTGAATTTATACAAGAAACAAGCTTCATTATGTAAGGAAAACCTAAGATTTACTMATTTTTCATACCACAAACACAGACTGGGAGACCCAAGAACAATTTTGTTGGATGCACCCCTTAATAATRAAAAGAAATCTTTTCCTGTTTGATGGTTGGGTGATCAGACATAGCTTTGCTTTGGGTTTGACCAAAATTTCTCTTAGAAAAGATTAAAGACTCAAAACTGCTAAGGTAGTGCTTCAGCAAGTTGACATGTCTCACAYCCACATATTTAATTATCTCACCTATTCTCCCTGTGCCATGCCCTGAAAAGAAGAGGAAAACCTCCTGAGGTGGCCCTGAGCGTTCCAGCTGGTGGCATTCCCTGCAGGGACAGYACASTGAAAAGCAAACCCTTGCCAGAACWGRGCRTGCAGGGATCCTRCAATCATCCTGTGCCAGTACAACAGGTGAAGATAGACTGTGCTCTAACACAGATATACAAGAAAGTCTCTCAAATACTCCACAGATCAGTTCAGCACTTCCACGCTGTTTYGGTATCTGGGAAGACATTTCCTGACTCAATGGTGAAGTACCAATAAAAGATAGTAACTACTCCTGACCTGACAGGAACACTTTTCCCTTCAAACAAACAAGACCAAGGATTTAAAAGATGTCTCCCTCTTTTTTTTTTTTTTCCCCTTTCTCTTCTTGACTGCTCCAGACTAACAATTCAAGTGAGTTTACTGTTCTCCATGACTCTGCCCCACTACAGGGCAAGGACCCTGCTGTGTTCCCTCCCAGAGTAAATGCCAGCTCTGTTCCCCCACAGAGCTGCCCAGGAAACAACAGCTGGACAAAAACCCTCTGAGAAACCAACTCAGCCTGAGGAGAACAACAGAGATCACCTACTGGAAGAGCCCTCAAAGTCCTCTGAAAGATCAAATCCTGACTTCCTCCCAAAATCCAAGCAATACATTTCTAACAATTTCACCATACCAAAAATTTCACCAAATCAGAAAAMCWCCCAATTCCCATTGTTATCCTTTGRATAAGGGTGGACAATAATTCTCCAAGCACCAGAACAACMGATCAGRTGTGGCAAAGSCTGAGAGTTTCACGAGAGCTGTTTTATAGGAAGTGTGTCACTGGCAGATCAGAGGCTCGGCTCTGACCTCTCTGGAGCAGCACCTCCCTCTCTGTCTCCCAGGCACAGTTCATGCTATAGCAACGAGCCAATCTCCCTGGCAGCGCAGGGGCAGCACTAAATAGGGAGGCAGGGCTGAGCCTTTCTGCTGATGCACTTTTAAGTCTCGTAAAGGCACAAAAGAGTTGCAGGATTCGAGAAGAGAAATAACTGTGCTGCTCTGTCTGCAGCCCTATGAACACTGCACTGGCTTGAAAAGGATTCCACTCTTAAAAAAGTGAAATTAGTACAACAGCTCTGTTTCAGCATTCTCGAGGCCCAAGCCAGGACAAGACATTTTCAAGATCTGACAGAAGGTGTCTAGAGCACCAGGAGACCAGAGTGTATTTGTTTCCTATTACTTTTTGTTCTGTGATTACATCCCCAGTTAGAAGCACTAACTTACTTCTGCTGGCATTAAAACAGCCTGTCAAAGCCAGTGGGAGTACCTGCCAGAACATGACTTCCACCACTTCCTTTCAGCAGTGCATTGCTCTCCTGTTACTTCGTTTTCAAGTATTTTATGACATCCATGATCTATGGTTAAAAGCCCATTCCTAGCCAAACTCCCAATCAGGAAATTTTCAGTTTATTCTTCTGATGCTTTCCTCTCTTGGATGCACTCTCCTGTGTCTCAGTTCAGGCCTGACAGCAGCATTGACACTGTGATTTATTGTTCCATCTCTGCTTCAGAGGAAGATGAAGGAAACCCTGTGTTCAACATGAGTGCTTGTCCACAAAGTCCATTTTTAACCCCAAATATTCTGTGTTATTCTAGGAGCAGACTAGTGAAACATGCACTATTTTAAATAACAACACACCTCTGACTGCTTTCTCTGCTGTCCTTTTTTTCCATTTTTGGGGCATCTAACCCCAAATCCCTCAGCTGCTGCTTTGATGGCACCTRCCCATTGCACACACACCATAACAAAGGTCTCAGTAACATCCTCTCCCTCTCCCACACCACTGAGGTTCATTCAGAACCCTAAACCTACACTGGTTATTTGCATATTTTCTCTCTTCAGCGTCCATACCCCTCCTTCTCAGCTCCCCCTCCTCTCAAACACTTGCCCAGTTATTACATCCCCACTTATTCAACCAGGATCTGTATAAATGAGCAAAACAGGAGGGAGAGGAAGGCAAAGTCCCTGGAGATAAACCTCTCCCTGCCCTCTTCAGCACTTATTTCACATCCCCACTTTCCCCACCTGGAGACTTCCAGGGGACTTGCAGGGAAGAATGTCTTTCCACTGGAGTTCATCTAAGGAACAATCAGCTTAAGCAGTTGTATTCAAATACTATTAATGTTTTCAAATCGACTTCCTATTTTCCTGCTGGAAACCCTGCCAAACACACTCTTCAACAGACACTAAAATAATTTGGATAGTTGATATGCAGTCCAAATTTTTAGTGGAAAACTGCCAGATTTGACATCTGTGAGAAAGTGGGTAATTTTTATTATCCACAGAGAGCAWGCACTCCGTCCGATATTTTCTACCTCTACACATCTCTTTCTACTGGAACTGCTTCATGGTTTTACATGATCAATGGGCTGCCAGAAATTATTTAACCCCTTCATTGCTACCAGGACCCAAGACCCTACTGCCACCATTTCAACAGTGCTYATCTTATTTTCAACAGCAGAATGTTCTTGTCTGTTCCCTCTAACTACAGCAATGTAAATTATTTTTAATTTTTCTTTTTTTTTTTAGGTAGTACCTTCTGATTGTTATTTGCCAAGTATGAGAAGGAGCCCAGTCTCTTCTGAGCAAGGGGTTAATTCCCTGGTTCCTCTTGTCCCTTCTCTTGCTGGAGAGAGGGTCTCTGAGCACCTGCTGGGGGAAGCAAGATGGGAAAATGCCTTTGGGAAGGTAAACCTTCCTGCTGAGGAGCCAGCCCAGCTCCAGCCTGGAAAGGTATTTCTGCTTAGGGCACCTTCTARTTTATTAATGGTTATAAATATTTGRTTGTGCCCCCGACAGGTCAGGTCCTGCAGGACACTGAGGTGCTTGGAATTGYGGTCATTCACATGAGCACGTAACCTGTGCRACTTCTCATCACTTCTAGTGTGACTTCTTCCAAGCAACATCACTTCTGGTTTAGAATGGATTTCACTACCTCATTTGCAAGCTGTAGGAAAAGCTGAATATGAAAAATAAAGAAGAAATAAGATCATATACAGACCTTTTGCCATGGTAGAGGTTTTGTTTGTTTGCTTTGGGTTTGGGGGTTTGTTTGTTTTGCTTTTAATAAAACAAGAAAATGCAAGATTTCTGTTTGAATCTGCCTGCTGAGGTTCCTTTAAATAAATGAAAACAAATAGTCCCCAGCTGTCTGGGCTGCACTAAAGCAGCTCATCCTCTGAGTGATTTGTAATGCTGAGATGCTTTACCTCATTCACTACAAAGATTATCAAAGTTCACTTTGTAAGTGCACATGTATATTTTATTTCTCAAAGATTACCAGTTTTCTTCATATCCCCACCTCATCCTGCTGGGAACAGGTGGCAAAACTCCTGGCACCAAAGCAATCTCAAAACCTACACTAAACAGGGATAATTTGTTGTTGCTGTCTTAATGATCAAAAAGGAAGATCCTCCCGGCAGCTCTTTTTTCTTTTTTCCTTTCCTTTTTTATTTAAATGTTGCATTTGAGGCCAAATCCAAAGCCAGTGAGTGGGAGCTCCTGTGCTGCTCCTGGATTTTTACTGGACCAATACCAGTGGCTGGGTCACAGAGCCCCTGGAGCACAGATCCAGCCAGTGCTCAGGGATTCCAACAAACCTGAGCACCAGACAGAGCTAATGGAGAGATCTTTTGATCTTTGGCATTTTTTCTGCCTCAGAAATGAGCAGAATGCTGTAAAATTAAGCACCAAGTGGCAGCTGAGAAGCATCCTATTGCTGCACTTCAGGAAGACTTAAGACACAAATGCATTTATTTTATGACTCCTTACCCACACTTTTAAAAAACCAAAAACCCAACAACTTCTTGCTGTGTTATGTCTAATTTGCCTAATGCCTAAACAGGGCAACTTTAGAGTAGAAATTAGGAAGAAATTCTTGATTCAGATGTTGGTAAAGACTGCCCAGGGATGGCTACCCCATCYCTGAAAATGTTCTGGGCCAGRTTGGAYGGGGCTCTGAGCCACCTGTTCTGGTGAAAGGTCCCCTCCAACCCAAACCATTCCATGATTCTCATGTAGACTGTTCAAAAACAGGCTCAAAGAGATTTCATTTCCATTTACCTTACTATCCTAATGCTGTCCAAAGAGGAGTAATTTTTCATGTTTCACACCTATATTTATCTAAAGATCTCACAGGACGTAAATGCCAGTGAACTGAAGCTCTGCTTCTGCAGATGGAAAGCTCTACTGCAAATCATTGCAGCCTTTAAGTGCTGTGTTGCCAAGTGCCTTAAACCAAAATCCAGCACTGATAGATGGRGTCTCCCTCTGACTTGGGTGGAGTATGGATCAGGCTGTAAATTCCCAGCAAATTTCAAGATCAATATCACCAATGTCAATTTTGCAGATCGGTAAATCGAGCAGAAATAAATCCCATGGTGGCAGCAGAGCAGAAGGGTCACTAGAAGCACAGGACCTGGTCTCCTGGACTTCTGCTTGACTTCTCCTGAACTTCCAGAAGCTTCTGCTTCTGGAAGCTGCTGCTGAGCTCCTGGTTGTTGTTTCAGAAGTGCAGGAGAGAAGGACAMATCCCCAYKGAGTGCTGYGTCCTGTCAGCTCACACTTCTCGCMCTGGAGACCCTTTAAGAACCTGGYACAGGCAATTTTTAGGCCAAGCAGCAATATACTTGGCAATGGCAGGGCCTGGAGATCATTTATGCCCCAGCAACTGCAGCAGTTGACAAAATTAATAAGGAATATGAAGATTGCCTTCAATCTTCATCTTGCCTTCTTCCTCTCCTGGAAGGAGAACGAAGAAATAAATTCCAGGATGGAAACTGAGCTCTAATCTGTATGTTGTTCCTTTACTTGGTATTTCAGGAAAAGGGGACCTGAAAGGGCCACTGACTTCTTTTATCTGGTAGCTTCATAGTTTCCTACTGCACAAAATTATCCAGACATGTACCAACMCAAAATTCTACAAGGTTTCCACCAACAGTGTCTTTCTTAAATCCATAAAAGAACATCTACAAAAAACCAAAGTTATTTTCTTGGCAAACTTGTAGACCTTCTACATGAGCAGCTTTAGGATGTGGGCACAGCATCACAAGCAAGAGCTGCCAGGGTGGAGTGCAGCATGAGACAGCTGAGAGCAGCAAAGCCCTCTGAATTCCCCTGCTGCTCCTTCAGGGCAGCCCCRGGATAGCTCTGAAATATTTCTTTACTTTGGAACTAATGGTGTTCAGCTGCTGCCAGAGGGGAGACGCCAGAACGCCACACTCTTCATGGACACTCCATAATACCTAAATACAGAGTTGGTGGGGTTTCTGTAAACCATAAGGCTTCAAGGTAGTTTGGAATTTCAAGGAGGAGTTAGTTTTTAGGATTTTAACTCTAGGAACCAGCAGAAATGCCAGAAGAAAATATGCAAACAGCCAGAGTTTTTGACAAATTTGGGGTTTGCAATGACAGTCACATTTAATTATGAACCCCCTCTTTTTAAAGTATCTCTATATAAAAACTGGTAAACAATATAAGATGAAAGCTAAATTATTCCAAAAGGTTTTTATTGCAGAATTATTCCTTTACTCCTAAAAAAAGTAAATAATTAAGAACAAAGGAACATTAGTCTTGCACAGCTAAGGCATTTCCTTAGCTCCAGTGTAGATAYACAGATTGTAACAAAATCTTTCACTACATCATCACCTCCTTCTACATATCAAAGTAGTATCTCTCCCCATGAACACCTCCACACGTGGAATCYTATAATCTTATGTGTTTGTATTAACTCTGTCTTTATAACAGTCGAGTGTACACAAGCATGAGGGTTTCAATATATCTCAAATAAACGTATTTGTGCACACACACACTGTGTATGGATGAACTCCAGTCRTATGAGCAACAAAATGAACAGAATAATTAGCCCTGTGCCCACATGGAGCTCCATTACCTTCAAGGATGCTTCACATGATCTGTATTTTTGTACTTGAAACAATACTTTTTAAATTACTTTACCAGATACCATCACACTCGTACTRCAGCCATAATGGAAAAGAGCAGTAAGCATGATAAATACATCAGCTAATGGGTAATAGGCTGCACAGCTCTGCAGAGAGATTATTACAGGCACAATGCCACAGATTTATTTATGGCTCAGAGCAGTGCGTGTCATAAACATACATAGTTTCAGAAGGTGGAGGCATCTGACCCAATCTGGCAGAGCTTTCACATGGGAATGGCCAGGGCTCCACATTACCCATGAATTAATGCTTTTATTGGCAAAAAGCGTCTCCTGTGTAGATTCCTGAATGAGAACAATGTGAAGCAGTTTCCAGGGATTCACATAAACTCTCTTTCCTTTGGAAAAACTGCCTGAGTAACAAAGTCACTTCTTYTTACAGTTCTGCTTCATTTCTTCAGTCTGTCCAACCATGCAAGCCTGCACAGTGCTGAAGTGGCCAAATGAGCCCAAAGAGCCTCAGAACTGAGGGCTGAAACACAATTGTTTAATAGTGAACTCMTAGAACAGCTCAGCAAAGCAAGGTAACTCACGTGGGCACGGAAAATGTAAATACAGAGACACACATTGCCTCTGTATGCAGATATTAGTGATGCTGCTCCAGGTCTGAGGTGCAGCGTGCTCCTTCACAGTGAACCACAAGCAAAGGAAGGAGGAAAAGCTCCCTGGCAGCTCAGCAGTGGCTGCCCCACTCAGCTCACACAGAGCCAGCAGCTCTGCCTGCCCTGAGCCACTGG
>JACDOX010000254.1:609827-620857 GCA_014549065.1 Cardinalis cardinalis
AAAAGAGGAAAAGAGGAAAAAAAGAGGAAAAGAGGAAAAAAAGAGGAAAAGAGGAAAAAAAGAGGAAAAGAGGAAAAGAATTGACCGTTTTATCACTAGGGAGATGCTAACTTCACCTTAAGCTTCCAGTTCCACTTCTTGGTCTTATTATTCAATAAATTGTTGTGAGTAGCCAGTGGAGACCCACATTAAAATATAGAGTATGGAAGTATGGCATTTGGATAGAACAGGGTTTTATCCTGTCTGGTGGCTTGGGAAGGACTTGCACTCTCTCACATGATCTTTCCACAGCCAAGAAGAAAGAAGAAGCACAGAAGAAGGCTGGGAGGGAAGAAGCTGAGCACTAAGGGCTGCTCATTTCCACATGGGCTGGCAAAACAGAAGAGGGAAGAGATCCCAGTGCAGCTATGGAGACAGATGTAAGCTACTAATTAATCCAACCAAAAGTGAACCAAAGAGAAAAGGATGCAAGAACCTTCTGTGGAAGACAGAACTAATTGACTTGGAGGAGAGGAGGCCACCTTTGATACCACAAGAGATTCAGGAAGGAACCAAAACCTCTGACCTGCAACCACTGAAATGAGTCAACCCTGATGAGTGCATTTAGAAACACCCTCACAGTCAACACTACTGTATGAATGTGCTGCTTTGGAAAATTAAGTTTACAGAAAAAATATTTAAAAACAGCAGTATTCTTGTTTGCTTTTAAAAAATAATCAGGCCAGCATTAATAGCAATTTTGATATTCATTSAAGCAAGTATTAAGACTGCAACTAAATATACTGAATAAATGTTATWAAGGCTGCAAAGCATCAGTGTCAGCCAATTGGCATTAGGAAACACTCTTGTTAAAATGTAACTGATAGCAAATGACTTACCCTGTTATATTGTCAAGCTTTAATAGTCTGCTATATTTAGTCAAGCTGATACAGTATGCCTGGGAGAGCCTTATGTTTTGTAAATATTAGTCCTTCAGTGGATTCACTGGATTACCTGTATTTTATTATTTAGCACAGCCAGCTGTACTGCATTTGGCTGAAAATTGACTTTGCTAGCCAGGAAGAGACAGACAATGCTGACTTCTTACCTCGTATATTATTTTACTATTATCATTACCTAGTATTTCCTTGCTTGGCYTTACACAAAGAAGAAAACAGCTGCAGGTCATATCAACTGGACATTTTACTGTGAGCAACCAAGAGCTCACTTAGATCACAAAAACTCAACAGAGCTTAGTCTCAAATTAGGTTCTCGTAATCGACTGAATTCACAGTGCTAAGACTTCCTTAAAAGACTTCCAAATAATTAAATCACATTCTTGCCTGGGCTAAGATGTTCAAATTTAGGAACTAATTCCAAAGTTAATTTCCAATTTTAACCAAATGTATCATAGCTGCACTTCTTAAACTCTGCATAATACTTTGGTGATTTCATATGTAAATCCAATCAATCAATAAGCCCTGTGAAGCCCTATATATGTATATACAAGTATATGACTTAAATCTAAATCAGAACTCACTGAGATTTCTGATATTTATCATGTATACTTATAATCTCAACCTATTAATCTTTAGACTTTCATTCACAGAATTTCACAATGAAATTTATTATTGGCTATGCTAATATAACAGCAGTATTTTCTTCTTAGGAGTTTGCCATGCATAAAAAAGGAACTGATTGCACAAAGAATTATGGTTTTTAAATACTGCACTTCACAGCACCCAATACAAGGACAAATACCATCCTTCAGGTTATGTATGCAGTCAGACAGGCACTTGAGAAATTCAAGGGATAAGATTTTGAAATGAATCAAGAACTTAAGTTGAAGAAGCATGAGTTGAATCTGATTTTCAGAGAATGCTGAGTGTCCCTCTGAAACGCAATTTCACTTCATGAGCTTTCTTCCCACCATCATCTTAATGTATAGACAAATGGTTTTCCAAACCTGTTTGCACCTTGAACTACAGCAGGACTTCCTGAGTCCCCAGCAGAAGAACCATGGCTGAACAGATATCACAGCACAGAAATGACAGCCTTTGTGTCATGATATATCAACAACCTTTGATGCAAGAAACATAGATCAAGTGAAACATTAGCTAAATGAAATAACACATACACCCAGAACACTGGTACCTCAGGCAATAAATTTCACAAGAAAAACAGATTACAAAGCACTTTTTTTTGCCCAAATCCATTGTTTCCCAACAAGCCTGCCATTCCTAAATTATTCCCAAGTCATCTTTGAAATGGGATTTGTGCTTATAAATCACACTGCATCTTGAAACATGTTCTTGGTTCCTCTGCCAAAT
This sequence comes from Cardinalis cardinalis, assembly GCA_014549065.1. Lineage (NCBI taxonomy): Eukaryota > Metazoa > Chordata > Aves > Passeriformes > Cardinalidae > Cardinalis > Cardinalis cardinalis. Next base: position 612,137 of record JACDOX010000254.1, read on the forward strand.
AATTCATCATTTGATTGATGCAAAACCAAACAGAAGCAAAAAAACCCAAAATGGACAAGTGACTTGGGAGAATGAGGATCACTACTTGTGAGTGCACTACAGCTCACAGGTGATGCAGAGTTGTGAATGCTCAAGCTCAAGTGTATTTTTATAGCTTTGCTGGCTCACAAGACTAGAGCTGCCTTAGGAAAACACATGTATACACATAAATGTTATAGGATCAATAGGCTTACACTGACAGGCCAAAACAACCTACAAAAAACCCCAAACCTCAGCCAGAAGCAGCAGTTCTCAAATACACACTGCACRAGAATAGCTTGTCAAGGAAATATGTGGAAATATGTCTTCTGCTGACAATAAGAGCTTAATGAACATATAAATATATCCCAGGACTACTACAGAAYCACACACTGGAGTAGGAAAAATAATTGAAATTTCCTCTACTTCATAGCAACCAAGGAAGAAAGGAAGCAAAAACCTGATGTGCAAACCCAAGGACACTCCTCCTTACTCCTACCAACACACCTCAGTAGGAGATGGRGCAAAAGTCCCAACCAGGAAAGCCAGCACTGCAGGACACAAACCAATGCCACAAGCACTGGGYTGGTTTAGCCCCATTCCTGGTGGGGAATGTTGCCCTCACATGAGCAGTTGGCACAAGCCATGAGGCATTTTGGCATTCCTAGGAACAAGATGATTGGAAATTTGTGTTCTGACTCCCTCATTCTCATTGTTACACTTGACACAGCTGTAGGACAGACAGAAGACCTGGTCTTGTTCAGCTCAATCTCTTTTTTCATCCACAAAGCACCAGCTTCTAATGATGTCAGTCAATTAAGCTTTGGTTAACTTATGGCATCTATACACCATTATTTAAGAAAAAAAGACAGAAAAAAAAAACCATTTCCAACAACCTTTGACATATAATGATAAATTCTAATCCCTCCTTTGGAGGAAACTTCTCTGTACTGTTCAGTTGCTGATCAAAAGCTGAACAGGGATCCTACTTGGATGGACAGACACAAAATTCTTCTTCAGGGGCAGGCCAAGTGAATAGCTACAAAGTTCCTGCAGACACAATCACTGCTGGGCCTCCATCACTTCTTGCATCAAAGAATTTCCAGGTTTTACACCCCTCAGCTCCCAGAGCACTGCAGGAAAGGACAGCAGCCCTCTCCCTCGGCTCCCCTCTCCTTGCACCCTTACCCACACAGACCTACAAAGCACATCTCCATTTAGTGGCAGCACATTTCACCTCCTTTGCTCAAGAACAGGCTTCAGAACTGAACATGGGTGAGATATTTTGGTGGCTTCCTTGTATCTTCAGGGCATTAATTAAAATCCCTCATTTCTCAAGTATCTTGTGACATCTGTGCTTTGTTCTTCCAGGGGAAAACTCGTGCCCAAATCTGACCACATCAAAGACCACAAAGTTCAAAAGATCACTGCTCCTGCTAGCAGAGGCGGCTTTCTCTGCACAGCCCTTGAGGAAAACGATGAGAAACTGGGATTGCAGACTTCTTACCCCAGCCCCGTTTTCAGAACAGCTGCAGGAGGGAAAAGGAACAACCTCCCCTAAAAATGCCACTGTTTGAGTGGCACAGGACATTTCCAAGAACTGCAGCTGCAAGTACTCCATGTACTTTGGTGTGCAGGCCCCTATCTCAGAGGGCATGAGAGGCTTGACATAATGCCTGCAAGTGCTCCCAGGATCCTGGATAAAAAGTGCTCCAGAAGGGCAAATCCTCTCTTCTGAAACTTCAGCATCTGAGCATGATTCCGACCCCTTTTAATTGGGAATAATACTTCTTTCCATTATTAGTTTAGGTAATGGTTAAGAAGAAAACCTTTTTAAAAAATACATATATGGCATAGAGAGAAAATTTGCAATTCAAATTGATATTTTTAATCTTAAAAGTACTTTGGTGGAATGGAGTGAAAAATAGAAAGAAGAACAAGTCCCATAAATCTGTCACTCGCATAGCACATCACTCACAGCTTTCCCCAGCCCACTGAGAAGGAGAGCCATACAGCTTTAAAATGACTTCATTCCCATATTTACATATTTTTTAATAGGGCTATGATGAATCTCCTTCCGCTTGACTCCTATTTTGAGCTGTGATATTTTAATCTCCATTCTTGCTGCAACTTAGCAGATGAATGTGCAGTGTGACAGAGCTCAGAGGAAACAGTATAAATAAAGCAAAGTGGAGCTATGACATCTCACATTTTATAGCTTTTTTATTGTAGCCTAAGCATAAACAGAGCACAGCTGTGTTATACATACTGCTGTGAGCACTCCCCCAGCTCCAGCCCCCCACTGCTTTTAAAGAGACACACAGGATCCTSTGGGCACCACCACTGCTGCTCCAGGCATGGCTGACAGAAGCAAAACCACCCCTCCACCCCTCTCACTGCCTCCCTTGCTTTGTTATTTCCCCTTTTCCCTCTCCTACTGGTTTGTCCCCTTGCCCAGGATGTTCTCCCATGGTCCCCAGTGTGCCCCCATGGCCAGTGCTGTGCTGCTGCYTCCTCAGGGATGCCTTTCTGCCCTCCTCGCTGTATTTGCTGTAACTTGCCCTCTTTAAGTACACAGACACATGCAACCTGCAAAAACAACACTTGGATAAAAGACTTGCAGCTAACAAGGCAAAATATTGCCATCTCTTAGCAGTGGTGCTTTACAGAAAGAACTCTCCCATTTCTCATCATCTCCTGATGGTTTTTTGCTCTTCACAGAAGTCAGTCAAAAAGAAAGAAAACTTTACTCCTACCTATTTMTAAACAAACTATCATGATGAGTTCCTAGACAAAAAAAAGCCTCTTTTGACCTCAGTAATTTATGAGATATACCACAGAAGTTCTCAGCATAACCATCACCACACATTCCACAAAAATGCTGCCATTTGCAGCCTTAGACAAGAAAATCACAACACACATGGACACTTTCATGACTATAAAAACATAAGGGCAAACCCAATAGCCAGCAATTTCCCACACAGCCCCCAAGAATTCTGTTTACCCTTGAGGCTYATTGAAAAGTTTTATGGTTGGACTAGATTTTAAAGGCCTTTTTTCAACCTAAATGATTCTATGAAGGTGCTTCTCCATCTCAAATTTCAATATCATTAACATAGGCATATTTAACCTAAACTGTGTCCTGCTCTTCTTTTGTTCTTCCTTCCTCTACCCATTAAAAAAAWWAAAWWAAAAAAAAAGGCAAAAACCAAACACATCATGAGATTGCAATGGTTCCAGTGAGCCACTGCTACCTCAAACATTTTCTGCAGTTTTTTTTCCTCTGCCCAGGGTTTCCATACAGACTGCGATAAATCATCAAGCAATGCTCAAACAAGCAAAGAAAGTTGTTAAAAATAGCAAAATAAAACTATGTTAGATATTCATCAACAACTGTATTTAAAAACTTTTTTTAAAAAAGARATAAATTAAAAGCCACCCAGAAAGCCTGCTGGAATTGTTTACATGTGGGAAGCTGATTAAACTAACAAGTTTTCAAAGCTGGGATCTCAGGATCCTCAAGCCTGCCTGAAGTTATCCTTTGACTCAACTTATGGATTACTAAGCCACCGGCCTCATACAAAGTTCTGGTTAGAAAAATGCACTCTTTTTTTTAGAAAATAAGTGGAATTCCTTTGTTTTGCAGGCAGATTATCTTAAAATCCAAAACAGGTGTTATTGCATCAAGATTTCCTTGTCTGTTCCCTGAAAGCTCCTTGAGCTGGAAAGGGAGCAGGAGAAACCAACTTCAGACCCAGAAGCTCATCAGGGCCCAGCAAAGCCACCAACAGGAGGTTCCTGCAGGCTTCCCACCACCTCCATGCAGGCAGGAAATAAACAGATGTACACGCCATGCTGGCACTACAGCCATCAGCCAAATTTGCTCCCTCTGAATGAGTAAAGACTGAAAGAGGAGAGCCATAAATTACTTTTACTGAGTGAGAAAATAGACAGGAGAAAAGATTTAAGAAGAGTTTAAAAAACAACAGCCACAATTTTTTTTTCACTGTGTATCAGCATCTACCTCCTGTTGAGTTTTTAATTACATTTTTTCAAATCCATGTGTGTCATCTTCCATAACAATATCAGCACCAGCTTCACTTCTCTGAGGATTGCTCTTTGGTGTTTTTCAAGATTACTGCAAAGCTCAAATACCTGAAYCACTGGTCAGTGCCACTAAAAATCAGTGCTAGAAGTGTTAGAATGAAAATAAACAAGACRTTGCAATGAAGCCTGGAAATCCAGACTTCCTTACAGCCCTTTGAGGCTCTCTGAGCTCCACCTGGAAAAGATGCTGAGGATACTCACAACCACAACAGTAAATGTGTTTTGAGCGAGTGGGACAAATTGTGGTACAGGTTTAATGGGAACTGCCCCCTTAGGTACCACATTAAACATCATCTCTGACAGGGACTCAGCTTTGGAAGCTTAATGCAGATCAAATAATCTGCAGCTCCAAATCAGATCTCCCCCTTCAAAACTGGCCCAATGGGAAACTACAATGAGTATGAGATAAAACCTTCTTTGAGCTTCCAGTTAATACTTCTGATCTCAAATTCCTTTGCATGAACTTCCTGCCCTTTGCAGAACTGTTGGCTTGATTAGCACAATCTRAAATGCCTCATAAATTTAAAAAAACACAACAACAAAAGCAATACAAAAAACCCATCCCCAACCAAAAGTCATAAACAGAAAATTAACAAAAAACTCCAAAACAAAGGAAACCAAAACCTCAAAAGTCATGGCACATGCAACACCTTATCAGCACAGGTGTGGCAATGTTGAAGCACCACCAACTCACTCCCAGGCTGTGTATTGATGGTGCAGCTCTCTCCTACTGATTCTGAAGGGTAAATACAGCTGTGACCCCAGTTTCTAAAGAAAASTTTTCAGATCATGAAAGAGATTTTCGTTATAGGCCACAGCAGCTCTCRGCAAGAGCTTTCAGCCAAATCAGGTGGAAGAGGCTCCAGGCAGGAGCTGGGGATACCTGCTCTGACAAACAGACACAGCAATGGGCTCTTATTTTTCCTCCTTCTTGTTCAGTTTTCAGTCACAACAAATGAATGAAATGAAGCAAAGAAAAGAAGTAAGCTGAGAAAAAACAAAGTAAAATTAGTAACAGGCTAACAGCATATACCCACTGCCTGGGGCAGCATACGGCTGATGGATGATGACAGCCAGCAGACAAACCCTCATTCCCTGTCTGCTAAACAAATTAGGAATCTCATCAATATCCTCACTGCATCCACCTTCCTGCAGCTGCTGCTGCAGCACAACTGCTGCTGAGCTTCAGGGGATGGACTGGGTTTGTYTCCCAGCCTGCCAAATCCTGTGGGCATTTAGGGTTGCCACCCTTGAAAAGCACATTTCACCTGATAACGAGATTTTTTTGTTGGTTTTACCTTTATATTTTTTAAAGGGCCTGCAGAGTTGTGTTTAAAGAGGATGGCACACTCTGAACTCCTGGGAGTCTGCAGAACTGGAACCTTCAGGGCCTTCCCAGCTGCCAGGGGCTTGCCAATTATTGTCTGTGGTCAGAGCCCCTAAGCTTAAAGAGGACAACAGGAGTTCTCTGCCTGAGATCTGGCTCTAAACTCCCTTTTGCTCATTACTCCCAAAGTTTCTGTCTTAAAAAGACCTCAAACAATGAGTTTCCAAAATGAAATTGGGTATCAAATATATCTTGATTCCCCCCATCCCCAAACTTTCCTGAGCCCTGTGTAGTACTGGCACTTGCAACATTGCCAAAAAAAAAGGACAGCATCATTACCTTCACTTCCAAAACTCATCAGAGCAATAATGGGATTCAAACACATTCCAGTCTGGCAAGATCAAATTCCAAACACACTCAGCACAAACTGGGGCAAAATGATTTGTTGTAAGAAGTCTGGATTACAAAGCATCCAAGCCAACACACACACACCAATAGCTACAGAAAATKTTTTAACTTCAATTTCACTTTATCTGGAATCTGGGAGGAAAAGGGGGAGTTTATAGCCTTTGGAAGAAGGGGAGGCAACTCAGGAGGACTACAAGGATGGATATATATATATATAATATACAAAGATATTGTGAGGTTAAAGGTCTTCAAACATTTTTATGTCAGCAGTTACACTAACATACTTATCAATAACTTGTATTATTCAATATTTGCCATTTCTTTCAAGTTATCACCTTGCGCTTGAAAATATGCAGTATCTGGGACAAGCTCCTTCTGCAGCAACCCTGTGGATCCGAGTACAGCTCACAGAATCATCAAAGAATGGCTTGGGTTGGAAGGAAGCCTAAAGATSACCCAGCTCCAACAAAACCCCACCCTGCCATGGACAGGGTGCCACCCTCTAGAACAGCTCAAGGTCCAGCCTGACCTTCCTKGAATGCTTCCAGGAATCTACAGCTTCTCTGGGATCTAAATCTATCCTTTAAAACCATTYCCCCTCATCCTATTGCTATCAGTCCACACAACAAGCCCCTCACTCTTTCAGAAGGAATGGGAAGGCTGCTGYTTCCAGGCTGAACAGCCCCAATTCCCCASCCTTTCCTCACAGGAGAGCTGCTCCATCCCTCTGGCCATCCTGGTGCCTCCTCAGGMMSACCCTGCTKGTCCCTCCTGTGCTGGGACCCCAGGGCTGCAGGCAGCACTGCAGGTGGGTCCCAGCAGAGCACGGCAGAGGGGCAGAATTCACGTCTGGCCTTGCCTCAGCCCAGCTGCAGGACGTGTTGAACTCCATGATGCTCCCATGGGCCCAATTCCTGAGCTGTCCAAGGTCTGTCTGGATGGCATCCCTTCCTTCTGTTGTCAGCTGCTCTGCTCATCTCACATCACCTGCCAATGTGCTGAGGGTGTGCTCACCCTCACCCTGTCACTGATAAAGGGTGACATTGAAGAGCCCAAGTCCCAAAGCAGAGACCTGAGGCGTTAATGCCTTAACAGCAGAAACTTACCAAATATTCACTAGAAAGCTTCATGGTTGTGTTCAAGTTTTTTCATCCACAAAGAATCCAAAGGTGTTCACAGCAGTGACTGATGATTAATTGCACTGACTCAGCCTTTCCTGTTGKGAACAGCTAAAATTTAGAGTTTCTTTCAGGACCAGTGTCTTGTCTTGGTCAGCTAAACCAACAAAATACGTGTTTGCTTCCATCACTGACTCCATGAAAAATTCAGAGCATTTCCTTGTGCTCTAGGGTAACATACAACTTCCTTCTGCATCCTGGTGGAACATACAACTTCCTTCTGCATCACTTTGGCACAGGGTCAGGGTTTGACCCTGGCCAAGCACCAGGCACCCCCAAAAGCCACTCACCCTCCCCTGCCACAGCTGGGCAGAGAAGAACAAAAAATTAATGAAGGCTTCATGAGTTAAGGACTGGGAGAAAACACTGCAAGGGCAGAACAGGGCAGAATAGACTCAAAGTGAGTTTATTACTGACAAAGGCAGAGGAGGACAATGAGWAGTAAAAAAATAAATCCCCTCACCACCAAAACCAGGCCATGCCAAACCAACACACTTACACATTCCTGGAACTCCTTGAGTCACARTTAACACTGGGTTTATGTCCTAGTTCACTAATTCATGTCCCTAGTAGAGCCTTTAAGGACMAAACTTAAATACTGAAAGATCTTCATCAGCCAGACTGAAATATTTCMCCATTTTAGACCACAAACTCCCATTTACCTGTTTTCCAACATTAAATATCTTGATGTCTAAGTAGGCAGTTGCTGCTTCTCCTACATAATATAAAAGAAATCAAACAATACTTTCAGAAATGTGTCAAGTAACAATARAAATAAAAATTTACTACTACATGTGATTTTCTCATTATCCCTCCCCCCTTCTTTTTTTGTTTTTCTTTTTTTGGTGCTCTGTCACATGTGTCATTATCATGTCCCACCCCCAATTAGTTAACCATATCATAGGCATATTCCCTTTAGCACTTCATCATACACAAAAACGTTCTATGGCTTCATAAACTCCATCACAATGAACATAATCCTTTAGTTAAGTGCCAATTAATTATTAAAAACATTCATTGAGGATTAACAATCATGAAATAGATACAGTTCTATTATGTAGTTGTTAATCCTCAATAAATCTACTTGTAATAGACAGCATTTTAGTAAGAGAGCTAGTCTACTTAAACTAATGCCTTATATTTAATTAGATAATTATTGCATGTTAAAAAATACATTCATTAGTTTTATAACTGTGTAATAAGCATATTTCTAATAGAGAGATTAGCAATCCTCAGCAACCAGATTTTTTTAGTAATCCCTTGCATTAGCATCCAAGAGCTACCCTGCAACATGAAGGCCACTGTGCTGCACCTTTCCTGCTTACACACAGGCCAGGAAGGGGTTAATGCTCCTAATCCACRCTTTTCTGGGTCCCAGGGGAGTGTGAGGTTCACCTGCCCACACAGGCTGTATTCCAGCTCTGCAGAGASGAGCCCCAGCACCCCAAGCATCCCCACAATGTTGTGTTTTGTTTGTGGGCAAACAGCAGCCTGGGCTGGCACCCAGGGAGCGTGCTCTGAGATGGGCAGGGGATCCTACAGGAGAAACATCTCCAACAACAGAGAGCTCAGCGGGATTGCCCGCTCCTGGGAATGAGGGTATAAACGTGGACCCAGCTCTAAAGAGATGCTTTTCTTGCCATTTCATTTCTCACGCTTCTTTTAATTTTGCCATCTTGGAAA
>JACDOX010000254.1:621195-707992 GCA_014549065.1 Cardinalis cardinalis
AAAAAAAGATTACAGTGAGGCATATCCGGTTGTTCTTCTGGTACCAAACCCCACTTCGGCCCAATGTCTGTTTCTGGGACTGAAGCTGTGAGAATGATCCATGCCATAAAAAGCACTGAGTGACCCTTTTAGGAAATGAGCTTAAAGTYCCTCCCAGMSYAAAACATCCTGTGATTCCATGACAAGGTGATCAGTGGCCCCTCAGCTGAAGCTGTCAGGGGCTCTCTCGTGAAACAGAAAAATATCAACACACATCCTGCACCTCTGCAAACCTCCCAGCTGATGGGCAGCATCATTGCCTGACAAAGGCTGCTTGAGGAATGGAGTTTCTGATGACCCTGATCCACCCCATAAGTCACATTTGTCTTGCCTTTTTCCCCTTGCACGTCAGAGATGAGCTGATTTTAGTGAGTGCTCTCTCTGAAGAGGTGTCAGTTCCTGAACCAGAGCCAGTGCTTTGCAGCTCAGCAATAGTAGACCTTGTTTTCCTATGGTGCAGGGGATACATCTGTAATTCTGTAAATCTGTGACTGCTTACACCCCCTTTTGGAACCAAAAGTGGAGAAAAAGGAAGACAGTAGTCAGACAGCATCAAAAARCACAGATTTTGGCTACTATTTTTAGGTTTGTATTGACACTGTAAGTGATCTATGTTCCTTCTTTGAAGCGATGCTACAGCAGCTCAAAGTTAACTTCAGTATGTTTTTTAAAATGTCACAAAAGTCCACTTAACTTGGCAAAAATAATAATCTTTAATATGAAGGTGGAACTGCTCTGGATTTCAGCTACAGGGTTACAGTGACTGGACCACTCATTCTGATGCAAACATTCATTTTTTACACTTCATAAATGTCCTAAGTTTTAAGAATAACATTCAGTAATAAACTACAGTAACCAGCATGTTCTGAATTTTCAGCATAGCAAATGCTCCAACAAGATTAGCAAGAATCCTTTCAGGATCGGTAGTTTTTTGGTAAATTCTGCTATTAGACCAGTGATGGGAAAGAAACCTTTCCTTCTTCAGAAGAGAATCCTTCCCCATTTCTCAGGCCTTCCCTATTTCTGYGGGGTCTGGTTAAGACCTAGGTACCCCTCTTGTCCTGCTCAGCTCATCTCCCCAGTTATCCCACTCTTCCTTTCATGTTTTTGAAGATAAACTTTTAATGTGAGGGTGGCAGAAACAGGGGGAAAAAGTCCTATAAAGCAACACGTGAGTAATATCTGCTTGAACAACTGTCTGCTCAACACAGCTGCCAAGGAAAAGTGAATTTCCCAACAGYGCCCAAAGGGGAATGGACACCTGGAACTGTTGATGCTGTGCTGCTGCTGAACAAGAGACTCCACACCAAGGAGGGAAGGAATAAGGAAAGGGGGAATACCAGGGCTGCCTGAATAACCTGCTGCCTGGACAGCCCCAGCACCACCACAAGGGATGTGGGAAAAGCACAGTTTTGTACCCCTAGGGCAAGGTCAGGGCTGCACAGCACTCACACCAGGGAGGGAAGGAGCTGAGTGAGTCCCTCCCGCCTTACAGTACCACAAACTGTCTCACTCTGCCTTCCCTCCCAGTAACCTATCCAGAGTTTGCCCAGTGAGGAGGCCTTTTAAAAGTCTGACAGCACAGAAAGGAGAATAAATACTTAAACTCCGTGGCATTAGGGGAAAAAAGAGAAAAAAAGAGAAAAACAAGAAAAAGGAAAAAAAAGATTGCTGGAATAAACAAAGTGACTTTATGGTTAGAGCAGGAAGAATCCAACCTCCTACTCCTCAGAGCCCTTCTTTGGGCACAGCTTCCCCAGGGAGCATGGAGCACGGGCATTTATTCCTKCAGGGAGGCAGAGCCCAGGGGGCTGTGCACTCCTGTGGGTGCCTCAGGGAGCAGAGCAGCAGCAGCAGTGGCAGCCCCTCCACAGAACCACGGTGGAGCCCTGGGGCCATGGGGATGCTGGGCTCTGATGGAGGGATGCTGGACGCCTCTGCCCAGCAGCATCCCCAAACCAAGGACCTGCTCTGAGCTGAGAGCCCAAGGACAGGGCACATTTCTCAGTTCCAGCTGTTTGAGTGAGTGGTAATTGCAGCTGGGGGCCTGCCATCTCACGTCACACAGAGCAGGAAAATGGGTCAGAAGCAACGCGTTTGGTTAAGTGTCTAAACTGAAAAGGTGCTATTTTCTTTTAAATTATATAGTCTTTACYGGCAGTGAGGTTACTGGTGCAAGGCTTTCCAGCTTTAAAACGTAGCAGGGACATGCCCTCTGCGGGTCAGGCTTTCATTTGCCAGCGCTAATTCTCAGCTGCCTGTTCCTCGTCCTTCACCGCAGCCTCTGTCTCGGCCGGGCACGCTCCCATTCCCTGCTCCGTGCACACGGCCCATGTAAATAGTGTTTATGTTAAGGAAGTCATGTTCTGTGTGACTGGAGCACACAGAAACTGATGTTGTTGTCACTTTAGATTAAGCTCTCATTTTAGCCGAGGAGGCAATTGGAGCAGGCAGCTGAGTGGCCGAATGAAATATTCAGCTCATTTCGTTTAAAGCTGCCCCCGTCTCCATTGTTCGGGCTGGCAGGGCCGATTAACCCTTGCTGGTGCTGTCACAACAATGCTCWCTCTGTCTCCAGCCCCAAACACTCAGGCAGGTTTCAAAGGTCAGCAAGGTGATATTTGTCAGGGCTTTTYCCTCACAATTGATGAACTTTAGGGAGAAGGCATATTAACCCCTCAAGTCTCCACCACTTTGTAGAGAGGAGAAATAAACCAGAACTTAGCGGTGCTCAAGGATGTTCTCCACGCTCAAGGCAGGCAGGAACACTGCTCCCCTTAGCCACAGCTTGGCACCTGACACCTGTGAGCATCCTGCTAACCTTGAGCTGACCCCAAGCACTTAATGAGCCCTCCCTCATGCAGAATTACACGCTTGGGGTTTTTCTTTTTGCAGAAATTGTTGACAGTAAATAACAAGCCAAAACAAACCTGAGATCTAGGTAAGAGAAAGCCGTGGCCAGCACTGCTGTGGGTGTTCAGCTGTGACCCACATGTGTCTGTCTGTCTGTTTGGAGCCCAGCAGCCCAAGGCTTCCAGCACTGCTGCCATGGGGCTGCGTCCCTACAGCCACCCCAAAACCTCCCTGGGAAATGCCTCAGCCCCAGCATCACCACTGCACAGCCCTTCTCTCAGGGAACAATCTCGAGGACTTTGCCAGGGTGCAGTGGTTGCTGCAGGAGGAGCAGTGAATGCTTAAACACACAATGCCCAATGTCACAAACCCAAAAAGAATTATTAAAGGATTATTAAATGGTCTCCCTTYGGCTTGACTTGTTGCAGAGATTCTATTTATGGAATGGCCTGATGCTGTTTCATGACAGGCACCTTCAAAGGCAGTTGTGCTTGTGCTCTGTCACTTGCTGCCTTGTGCTGAAGGGCCTGATGCTTCAGAGAGCTCAGCAGAACCTGCTGAGGGCTCRGGCTCCTCAGCTCAGGACAGACTTAGAAACAAGACACAGAACATTCCTGGCAAGAGTGTTAGTAACAGCCCCAAACACTGTAAGGCAAGGCCATCATAAACTGCAATATCAAGGGTAATAGCWTTTTATTTTTAATGGGAGGTTTGGTATCTTAAGACAACAGCCCATATACAGGAGACAAATTTTCTTATARTCATACTGACAAGTACTGTACCAATTTTTCCATTTCATCTGTATTTTGAACTAAATTGCCAAAAAAAAWRTATCTATTAAAAATATCAGTAGTCRTACAAACTACAGTCACACTGACAGCAGATAACCACAGAAGTAACTCTGTTGAGGAGCAGCTGAAATCATAACTCCCCACCCCCCGAGACACTGAGCTATGTGTATGTACTTGTCTCTCTCTACTGCTAACACATTTCTCTAGGATACAACAGAATTGGGTACCACTGATAAATGGATAAACCTCGTAAAATAATACTTATACTACCTAAATTACTAATTTCCAATAGCCTTGCAGCTACGTTTTACTGTGACATTTTACAGCGTAGTTCATATGAGAATTTCCTGCAAGAGCACTCACACTAATACTCTCTGCTTGCATATATAGTATAATATTCCAGCTTTGCTGTAATGATTTCTACAGTCAAAATCTCATCAATTGCATGTTTGCTTTACTGGTTATCTAGATAAATATGCACTTATCTATGAATGACTTGTGAATGCAGATAAAAGTAAGTTAACAGGAGAATATAAACATTAAACATGATCTCTTAGGTGTAATTATTATACACACAGCTTAACAACTACCATTTTTTTCCACATTTGGTACATTTGAAAGTATATGACCTGATTCCAATACTCCATCTATATCTGCTTGAAATTTAGGGTCCAACTCAAGAAGATCCTTCAATGCTGTTTAAATACATAAGTACCTAATACCTCCAAATAAAATATACATCTGTCATAGTGAAACAAAGAAGTGCTACATGCTATAATGAGACCTATTTCTTCAAAAAGTMACCTCTTAAACCTCACAAGCAATGAATGAAAATGCCTTTTAGTAATCCCTTTTGATACTTTTCTGAACAAGAAGTCATGCAAGAAGTACACAGACRTAGCTAAGCTCCTGTAATCAGTCTAAATATGAGTGGTTGTAAAACCAAGTTTATGCTATGCATGAACATATTTTAGACCTATGCACTGGGAACAGTGAAGTGTTTGACATCTGGAGTTAGACAGTGGTGAATTGTAGCATGCACACATCACTCTCATCTGCATAAATATCTATTTTCAGAACCACCAAGGCTCAAACACCCCCAGCTTTCCACTAATTTAAAAGCATCATTCTTTTTGAAACGTTAGGATAAAGCCCAAAAGGATAAACCCACCAAAACTCAGCTTTGACAGTGTTGCGGTTTGATATTTCCCCACCACCACCACATTTTAATACAAAAACAACCTATACACAAGCAAAACCCACACACAACAACATCCCCTGTTACCCTGGCACCTGCCCACCTACGCCTCCAAAAATCCCCTAGCTCAGGGCGGCAAGAATGGAGAGGTACAGGTTTTGCAGAGGGGAAGAAATAAAATACAAAACACCAGAGGTCCTGCAGAAAGCACATTGTCCAGGGGCAGAGCTGTGMCCTGCAGCAGCCAGGCAGGATCCCAGCCCCAGCATTCCAGCAGGAGCTGTGGGAGCCACAGCCAGAGGTGCTGCTCTGGCAGGAGAGCCTCGTGGYCATTAAAACCACGGCACCTTCTGAAGGAATGGAGTTATTAACCTCCCTGACCCCAGACAAATTTAAACCCCACTGACTGCAGATTCCTCTGAGGAATCAAGGCACGTGTTTGTAAATTGCTTGGATATTCAGCATGATCAAGGATGTTACATAAATGACAGTTATTATTATAATAGTGGCAAATGGGTCAGGAGGAAGATGTCAGTGCTGATTTAGGCTGTTGTTTCTAGCCAGCATCAAATAKTGCTCAAGTTTGGATACTGATGTCTTAAAAGAATAAATATGGCAGTCACCTCTTTAAAACTACAAATCCATTTGAAATTACAAGTTGTTTCCCTAGTTTGAAGAAAACCTTGGAGTAAACTCTTGAAAAAAAGTTCAAACCAAAATAGTAATAATTCCTTGTATTTGGTACAGTCTAGGATTAAAGATTGGAGTTTGAACTCTAATATTGTCACCTACTGATTATACTGCCAAAGAAACCCCCCAGCAATATTCCTAAAGCCAATTTTCCCAAAGCACAGAGAAAAAGGTGTGGTATCCCCATTGCCCAGGAAGATATTGTAATGATATCAATTAAACTGACATTTTTTCTGAAAGAAAACAAATAAATGAAAGTAACCTGAAGCATGCACCACAAACAAAGTTTCCTATTGCAACCCAACTAGGGACCTTGTGTCCCTACAGAGCATTCCASTGGTGTGGATGGAGGTGCAGAAGGGTCAGTTCAACATCCAAATTCACCTAAGATCCCATCCCTGGTGTTATTAGCTTCATTARAACTGCTGCCTGGCCAAGTTCAACAGCCATATGTAAACAAAAATATGTGAGCACATCTACACCACCAGCTTCCCTGCAATGCCAAGCGCCCAGCAGTCATTTAGAGATCATTTACAGACAGGCAGCGCTTTCCCAACCCTGTTCCCAAATAGATTGCAACCATCAAGAATGGCACCACTTCACAAAAAGAAATGGAGTGGATTTGCTCCCAGATTTGAAGTCAAAGAAGATACCAAAAGTAAAGAGCATGTAATTACCCAAATGGCAATTTGCCAAAGCAGAAACTGCCTGAGCGCCCAGCTCAGAGCTGGAGGCCTTGACAACAGGGGTCACAAGCCTAACCAAAATTCAGTCAGAGAAGCTGGGCTCAGAAAATAAAATGTGACTCCCAGGCCTGCCAAAAGGGGAAAACTCTGTAAGCTGGTCCAAGGTAACGGTCTGGCTCTTGAGGGGTACAGGGAGTGTCACACAGATTGTGAGAAATGGGGCAGTAACTGGTTATACACACAGACAGAGTACATCTTTGTTCAACATTTCTCATGGAATGGTTATCCAAAAACACCAGCAGTCTGGTTACAGCCAACTTTTTTGGTGGCAAATGGGGTAGGGAAGATGTCAAGAGTCAAATACTGTTCATCAAATTACAAACATTAACTCCCAGAAGGCTGCAGTACTTTCAATTTAAAAATGAACTCCCAGGAGATTATGCTACTGTTAATGCTATTAACCCCTTCAAGAGGTTCCCCACAAGGTAAAAAAGAAGAAAAAACCCCAAAGAGCTCACAGACCTATGCTGAAATCTGAGRTGATTCATTGGGGCATTTGAGAAGAACCTGAACTTAGCACCCTTCCTCTCACAGGAACATGGTGAGGGGAGTTTTCTGCTGACTTTATTTCTACCACATCATGCCAGAAAGAAAGAGACACTTCAGAGAGACTGTTCAGGCCAGCTTCATCAATTTTCTAGGTCAATAAAAAAACTTCGCCCCCCCAAAGTCAAGATACTAAAGAGCAGTTCCAGAATTTTGTGACTATACTTGATCTTCAAAGCTGTATATCAGGATATCTGGAAGGCCAAGGGATCCAGATTTACAGACCATTTAGTAAGGCTTCAGAAACTTTTTGGTTTAACCAGGCTTAGGACAGAGCAAGTCTGATCAATTTATGGGTTTTGGTGGAAACTATGCAAAATGTGGTGGTGGTTTCAGCTGAGTTTCATTCTGAGGTTTGGGGTTTATTCAAAGCCTGAGCTCTAAGGGAAACTAGAAGGACATGAAACCATGCAACATGAAACTGAAATAAGGCTTGCATGAGCCCTGAAAAGACAATTTCATGAAGGGAGGAAAAGGGCAAAAGCCCCAACCAGCAGGCCTGGGGCTACAAATTCACCATACATACAGTGCTAATTCCAGTCTTCACTATTGTTATCTCTGACAAGTCATTCCTCATACTTCACACCCAACTGAGAAATTCAAGGTCAAGAGAAATCACTTGCATTCATGAAGCTTTCCAGATTTTTAGTTAGGAGGATGTGGCTCCATATAATCCACTTTCAGTCAAGAGTTAAGATTAAAATACGAGCATTTTATTCATTCAAGTTTAAACTTATAAACATTTATACCTCACATCCATCTTTCTTTTGAGCTATACCCAGTATCATCATCCTTGACTCCAAGTGAAAACAAAGCATCATGAATCTATAATAACCTCTTCATTTGCTTTGCAACATGGATTTTTGTCTGGTTAAATGTCTCAATTACTCCCACTTATAGGTTATCCACATATGGACTGAGAGCTGAACCCATTTGAGAATTAGCTTTTAACAGCTGACCTGGTGCCTCAGCAAGTGTTTTGCACAGTCTCCTGGGAAAAAGCACATTCATGAGCAAGGCTGGAATCACAAACCTGCTCCCAGGAAAGGCAGAGCACGTCACTGCTTCTCRCACAGAGAATCCAACTACCCTACTGCTCCAATGCTGCTCAGTGGCCAAGTGACAGAACAGCACCAAGTATTATTTGCAGAGAGAGCCATCTGCCTGCCATCACACACAAGGGGGAAATCACCTACCAGCAAGGGAGAATGGAAAGAGGTGGCAGAGTTTATAGGAGAAATACAAAGGGAGAGGAAAGATGAAAGCCAGCAAAAAGTAAAACAAAAATTAATTACTTAGAGCTTAGCACCCAAGCTTGCTATTGGATCTATTAACATCATATACCAAATAATTATAGGGTTTCCCACTACCCTCACACTGACTGCTGGTGCAGTTTTATAAACTGCTATGTTACATAAAATGCTGTGGTTTTTAATATCCTTCTAGTATCTGAGCAATTATTTGCATTATAGTTCTGTATTTTCACATCATTGAGGAATGATGGCTTCAGTTCAGTGCCTCTGTGCTGATGGCTCCCACCTCTCATTCCCAAAAAACCTTGTTCTATCTAAACACATATTTCAGCCACTTTTGCTTCAACTTACAACTGTTAAAATCCTTTTCTCTGTCTGCTGCTGAAGACTCAACAGCAGTGACTTCAGACATGCTGATGGGATAGAACTTCTCCTTTTTTAATATTTGCATTTTAAAAGACTATAAAATATCTAATGGATATCTACAGTAACAGTCAAAAGCATTAGAAAATATCAGAGTGCTTCTAGGCTTGGTATGTAAAATAGTCAAGAAATTATTTTTTTAAATCATCATTATGGGTTTTAACAGATAAAAACAATGAAACTTCTTCCATCTGGCTGGTAAAACCAAGTTCAGCTCATTAGAGGCCATGACCACATTCACACCTCCTACCTAGAAATGGCTATCCAAGATTTAAGATAACAACAGCTTTAAGAGACCATCAGCAAAACAAACCCAGAGAAACAGCAATAAATWTAAGTATCTGCACAGATAGATACTTAAATCACCATGCAGGATTTCCTGCTGCCATCCACACTGCCTGTYCTCAGTGCTCAACCATGGAAAGAGCCCACCTGTGCCAGAAGCAGATTTTAGGAGCTCCCTTCAGCTCAGTTGCTGGCCTGTAGTGAAATCAGATATTGGTCACTGCAGCCCCTGCTGCTCTGGTTCCCCCAGAGTACAGAGGCAGCCATGCAGGGAAGGGAGGTGTTTGTGTTCGGCAAAGGATCCTTGGAAGAGAAGGGGTTAAAAGAGGTAAAGGGACAGCCAGCTGTTGGGGCATGTGAAACTTGAGGAGCCTGGAAATCAAAAAGGGTGGGTTTCATTTCTCCTAYTGCTCTGATCTGCCCCCAGCATGGAAAATCATGGCCCTTGTCACTCAATAATGAGGAAATGCAACCTTGTTCATATTTCATCAATTAATTAATGCCACTGTGGGGTCCCCATCACTCTGTCAGGAGTGCTACTGATGCTCCAAGGATGCATCACACAGGCCATGGCAGAGACAGGAAATTCTTTTCTAGCTACTAATCCCAAAGGTTTTCCACCAAAACAGGGGAAGGAGCTGCTCAAATTTCAGTTCCTACCTAAGGAATGCTTGTGTTGTTCCCTCATCAACTCTGCCATGCACAGCTTGCTAAGGAGCTCACCCTGTTCTCAACCTGGAACTGTCAGGGAAGAGCAGACTCAATAAAGGCTCAGAGGTTTTGTTCAAATGGGTATAGAGAGAGAATTCAAGCTTCACACATCCTGTCTAAGCGGTCCAAAAAGAGAGAAAGAAATCTCAAACTCTGGACTTGCACACAATTTCTCCAGCTCTCCCGTCTGTTACACAGACTAGACATTTTGCAGATTTCTTGGAGAACTTCCTGGCAACCACAAGCAATCACCAGGGCAGGATGCATATGTGTTAAACTGAAATCTTAAACAAAATCATCTTTTTGAGCTTCAAGCATTTTTTTTTTCTAACTCTGAGTTCTGGAAAATGGCTTATTATTTTATTTCACTGCAGCTAGCTCAGCTATTCAGAAACAGGAATGTTCACCCCAGAAACAAGAGGGGTGCAAAGGCTTAGGGGTCACCAGTGGAGTTTTACATGGCCCTTCCACAGAGAAATTGCACTGGTCTTTTTTTCTGGCCATCTTATTTCTTTTATGGTGATTTTTCTTTGACCCCACGCTGTTGTGGTTCAGATCCAAATGAAGATTACAACTCATTTTTTCAGGCACACCCACCTGAACAGACAGACTCTTCCTGATTATTAAATCAAACAACCTGGGGTGCACAAGGTCAACRGCTCAGTTTGTTCCAGAGCTGTTAATCAAGCAGGAATTAATACACTAAGCATAGGGGAAATTGCCAGTGAAGAGTCAATAAAAGGACTTCACCTCTCTGTGGATCCCTAATAGGTTAACAGCTTGCTCTTGGATGGAGTAGGTGCCCTGAAACAAAGTGTGACCGCACTGGTAACGTGTAGGTTGTTTTTATGTCCAAGGCCATGGTGGAAGTTCACAGCTTTCACCAAGATTTCTCCTCCAGAGATGCCCCATCCACTTCCAGGGGGTGATGGGGGCGCAAGGAATGGATTGGTAATCACCTGTATGCAATATAAATAAATGCCCTCCCCTGTCACAGGCAGCACCTCACAACTGCTGCCACAAGAAATACAAAACAATTCACAGTGTTGATAATGCCCTGGATTTTTCAAAGTACATTGTGCAAAATTAACCAGCATTGTTTATAAACTTGTTATTAATTCATGAAACAAATCACCTTAAAAGCCCTGATGAATTTAAGGGTTTTCACCAATAAATGTCCTCTTAGTGTGCTGTTATTCACCCCATTACATAAGCAGGTAAACATGAGAGAATATCCTTTCCTTTAACTCCACATAGGGTTGGTGAATTTGATATTCTTACACCCTACTTGCACTAAAGAAAATGAGTAGAARATGCTTGCAGAAAGCAGCACAGAGGAAGCTGCTGCCTGTGATGGGATGAGACCTCAAGTGAAAATTCTATTCCCACTCTGGCTCTCCATAGCTCTCCACTTGGGAATAGTACATTTAAATAAAAAAAAAAGGGACAAAAAAGATCTGAAAGTGCTAAAACCAAGTGTAATCATAGCCAGCCTTCACTACAGAGGGGGAGAGCAGTGAAGCAAAAAGGGAGAAAGAGTCACCCTGGAATCACTAAAAAAAGAAAAAAAGACCACAGTAGCATTTTTGTCCCACAAACAAAATTTCTACAAATACATGTGTTACAAAGGACTCACYCTGAAATGAGGAAATTCCCATTGGCAGCCCAGTCTTAAATATTCCCTCTAAAAATTCAAGGACAGAGCAAAACACCAGCAGGCCTTTGGTGGGTCCCACAAAAGCTACCAAGGTCTCCAACCAAAAAAACCAAAACCCCCAAATTCTAAGCTCTCCTCAATTCCTCTTCAAGGCCACTAACAAGCCGGTAAGTAAGCTTGAATAACTAATGGAAATTAGGAAATCTGTAATGAGCTGCTCAATAATTATTTGCTAAAGGGAAAGGAGAAATAAAATAATTTATGTGTATCYTCTGTGATCCCGCTGTAAAAATCTCAGGCAAAATACACAAATCATTACTTTATTTAAAAGAAAGAGGGAACAAAAAGGTAATAATCATAGTTATTTGATCTAATTATTCCTAAAGGAATCCATAAGAGACTAGAAAATGTTTAAAAACCACCAGTCCTGATTTGCTACCTGGGGAGAATAAAAAACATCCTAGAAGGAAACACAGGTGAAAAAATAATGAAATTAGCATCTCCAAATTGTTTAAAAAAGGATCTTCAGCCTAAAGAGAATCGACAGCATAGCTTTAAGGACAGATAAATGGCTGCCTCAAGGATCTGTCTTACCTCCTCTTTTTTTTTTTAAGTAATACCTTAATTTGCATAGTAATAACCCAATTATTGTAAGATTAAGTGACAGAAATCTCATTATTACCGTTCCTACAAAACAGTCGATATTCCATTCAGCACCTTTTAATGTTACACACCTTAAAACATAATTATTCCAATATATGCTCATTCATCTTTAATGCAATTTCTTTAATAATAATAAAAAAGACTCTTCTGTAATTGTTGGGGGTTTTTTTGGTGGAATATATTATTGTTAAAACACGATTTTCCTCCTCCAGGCTGCTATAGAAACAAGCAAAGCCAACCAGCTGCTCAGGGGCACGCTCCCTCCCCTCTTCCCAAGAGGGAGTCCACCAAGAGGCCTAAAGCACATATGTTAAAATATGTTGCAACAACTCTCTCTCTCCATCTCCCCACTCCCTGCTTCTTCCCACGCTGAGAGCTGGTCATAAGACAAGCTTGCAAACAAAATCAAATATACAGCAGCTCCTGGGAGCTATTTGTGCTCAGGGACTGCTGCTGCCGGGAGAGGGGGAAGGGTTCTGGGGCTGTGGGAGGGGGGATCAGGCACGGGGCTCACCTGCTGCAGCATCCCCAGCTCCAATTACACAGATAACAAATGGCWTAAGTGGCCAGTTACCAGATTAACAGCAGAAAGGAAATGGGGGAAGGAGACAGGGCTGGCTCCATCACAGGGACACAGCCCCACACATGCTCTGCTTCAAAAACATGTCAGGAGCACTTAGGAGAGGACAAGCAGCAGCCACCACCTCAACAGTCCCATCTGGCTCAGGTAGGGCTGGGGAGCCTTCCACAGGCAAATCTCCACACTGCTGCTTCAAGCCCTGGGCAGGCTGGAAACAGCTGAGGGTGGGCAGCACTGGGTGTGAGGCAGGAGCCTGTACAGAGTCAGTCCCTGCTCCAAGCCCAGGGCTTAGCRACCAGAGCCCTCACAGTCACTCAGAGGGCTGGGATGGCCACCTCCTACCAGAAGGGACTCAACCCCACTAATTCAGCCCTAATTGTAATCAAAACAACAAGCCTACCCATCCGCCCCGGCCCTAGGCCTAGCAGCCCATCTCACAGCAGGCCACCTCCTCATCCACCTCATCTCCACAGCCACCACAGCCCAACACCAGCAGGCTCACTTCTAGCCCTTCTAGTCCTCTTCTTCCTGACCATCCTAGAGGTGGCAGTAGCAATAATCCAAGCCTATGTCTTCGTGCTAAAGCTGAAAACATCTAACTCTCACAATGGCACACCAAGCACRCTCTTAGCACACAGTAGCCCCTGACCCATCCTCGGAGCAGCCTCTGCCCTCCTGACTACCTCAGGACTAATGACATGATTATGATCTCACCACAATTCCCCTCAACTCCCCATCCTAGGCCGACTCTTCACTGTCCTTGTTATATTCCAATGATGATGTGACATTGAGTGACAAAGCACATTCCAAGGCCACCACACCCCCACAAAAAGGGTTACAATGTGGAATAGCCTTATTCATCACATCAGAGGCCTTCTTTCTTGGCTTCTTCTGAGTGTTCTTCCACTCAAGTCTAGCCTCTACAGCACAACTAGAAGGACAATGACCACCCATGGGAATTAAAGGCTTAAATCCCATACAAGTCCCACTCTTAAACAGTGCCATTGTCCCAGCCTCAGGAGTTACCATCACATGAGCCCACCACAGCATCACAGAAACTAACCAGAAACAAGCAAGCCACCCCTTAACAGACARTGCCCCTCCAAACCCACCCAGAGCAGCTCTCCAGGAGAAGCTGGTGGGACACATTCTCTCTGAAAAACACACAAATCCAGCTCGCTCCATCACTCACCCCTCCACCCCTGAAAGCAGTAAATACAAGATGCAATTCCACAGGAGTTATTTACTGCTTCATTTCTGTGAAAGCCTTCTGTCAAAATGGCATGGAGGAGAAGSCATTTGGCTAAGCTCTGGTTCCCAAAGTCTGTGACAATGTTCACAGGAGTTCTCAGATTGAGGAAGAGATGAGGATCTGACTCCATGTTTCAGAAGGCTTGATTTATTATTTTATCATATATATTACACTAAAACAACACTAAAAGAATAGAAGAAAAAGTTTCATCAGAAGGCTGGCTAAGAATAGAAAACAAAGGAATGATAACAAAGGCTTCTGTCTCAGACAGAGTCTGAGCCAGCTGGGCTGTGATTGGCCWTTAATTAGAAACAACCACATGAGCCCAATCCCAGATGCACCTGTTGCATTCCACAGCAGCAGATAACCATTGKKTACATTTTGTTCCTGAGGCCTCTCAGCTTCTCAGAAGGAAAAATCCCAAGGAAAGGATTTTTCATAAAAGTTGTCTGTGACACAAAGTTCTTTACAGGCAGGGCAAGTCCCATTGGAAAGGGGAAGTGTATAAAGCCATCCCTGGGTGCAAGAACCCCAGCGATGTTCACTGCTGGGAGCATAGCCTGCTGCTCCTGGAGCTGAGGGAGGCACCCCCTCCTGCCCCTGTGGGGCTCCACAGGGCTGAGAACACCAGGCAGCCCCTTGGTGTGCCCTGGATCTCACAGAGGGGAGAACACCCCGTGCCAGGGCAGCAGGGACTGCAGGACCAGCCCTGGGACTGCTCCCACCCTGTGCCAAGGCAGCAGGGACTGCAGGACCAGCCCTGGGACTGCAGGACCAGCCCTGGGACTGCCCACAGTCCTGCACAGAGGACCAGCTCCAGGGCAGAGCAGCCCTAACGCTTCTGGTTATGAAAAGTTTCCAATCACACCATATTCCACAGAAAGCAAATTAAAATGACTGTCTTTACTTGAAAATAAAATAAAGCACTGAATATGCTAATGATTTTTTCTTACATTCTTATCTCATTTCATGCCTTTAAACAGAAAACCTTGTGAATCTTGCTAGGAAAATTATCAACAAAGACTAAACAGCCTTCCATCTTACACCAAAACTTGGAGGGCTGAGTTTATACCATCCTGACCCAATCTGACTGAAATTGAAAACTTTTCCTCTTCCATTAATAGCTTTTCCAATTCAGCAGTTCAAAGCCACAATCCCTCACAGCCTATGCAAGGATTTGGGATCATTTTATAAATCTGTGTGGCAAATGAACATGAAAGAGAAACTCTCCTTATGGCTGGGAACTATCCTTTGGGGGGAAAAATGTTATTAGCTTTTTAGAGAGCATTTGCAAGGGTAATTTGCACTACAGCATTTCTTTTTATTGGCCTTGCAAGCAAGTGTTGAAACAATTTGTCTTATCATATATATTTATCATATATATTCACTTTGAATAGGGACCTCATGTGAAATGCTCCCCTTGAAACAAGGAACAATGGCTTAGAAAACCAACATGAAAATGGTGGAGTGGGGCAATAATTCATTTCATCAAAAATATTCAAAGGGAAAGAGCAAAGCAAGAAGGAAAGGATAAATGAATGAGGGCAGGAAAAGCTTCTGATTTAGTCTGTCATAACTTAAGGCAGCTCTGCCAAAGCTCCCAGTTTGGTCCAGCAATTTCACAGGTATTAGAACAGGAGGGGAAATTGCTACTCCTGGACATCATTTGTATTTTATTACTTCTTAAAGAGTCYTCAACCAAACCCAGGGCCTCAGCCTGTGAGACTGTGCACAAACAAACAGCACAGAGACACCTTTACCACCCCCAGCCAATTCCCAACAGCCAGCCAGCTGCAAGTCAGGATTTCCATGAGCCCCTCTGGACAGCAGCTGAGCATGCAGCACTTGACACAGGGAGTCACTGAAAACCATTGCCCTCTTCCAGGGTGCATGGAAGAAGCAAAGCAGCAGATTGCTCCTGAGAAAGTAAAACTGGAACCTCTCAGTCACCTCACCCTGCTCTGTGGGACAGCTCTGCAGTGCAGAACACCCTAAGCAAAGAGAACTGATCTCCTTTATGCTGCTCAGGTACAGCAAACTGCAGATCCCCACTTCTGAAAGTGGCATTTCATTCCACCAGGGCAAACAACTTCATGGAAAGGAAGGAAAAAACTACTCACAACAAGGAAACAACACCACATTTGCAGWGAAGTTCCACATCATTTGAACTGCAAGTGCTTTCTTCTGCATCAAATCACTCCCAAAAAGACCAGTGGAAGTACAGTAAGGAATAATAAAATCAAAGGTCTCCAGTTACACATGTTTCTAGTGCTGATTCATCCCTACAGCAAGAATTCAACTTGCAGATGCCAGCCCCAAAGGCAGTTTGCTAGAGCAGCTCCCTTCCCCTTCTTCTGCAGCCCAAGGGATTCCCAAGGGGTGCTGAGAGTGCTGCTCACAGGCTAAAACAATTTACTCCTTCCATTGCTGCAGCTCTTCCATCTCCTAACTCAGTGGTGTACTGGGTACAGCAACTCAAATTTAGGTAGCAATACTGCTTCCTCTGAATTTTTCAATTAAATGCATTTTAACTGTGAAAGAAAAAATAATGGAACCTTGCTAGTTTCAACAACAAAGTTCTCAAGCCCAGAATAACTGAGTCAGGGKGGAAAAAATAATAAAAAAAAAAACCCAGAAAAACCCCCAGAACATGCCACAGGCCAGAATGGATGCTCACCCAAGCTGTGTGCTCAAGCCCTGCCTAAAATGGGAGYCCACAACTCCTCATATCTTGTGGGAGAATGTGAACCCCTGGGCTATGGGCTGCTCCACAGTGGTGTCTTTCTCTCAAGGTTACATTTGACTTCTGGGAGGATGACCTTTAAGGGTTTTTTTTTTAAGTGAAGATTCCTGAAAGCTTTCTTTTCATTCTGATTCAGAAAAAGACAAGAACAGAGGGGATTTTTAGAGGTTATTGAAAAGTACAACAGGCCAACACTTTCAACTTTCACAAATAAACACAGCAGCATTTCAATCACTATAAYCCCCTTGATTTAACTATTTTTCAGCTTAGCCCAACAGAAACAGAAATTATTTAGGCTTGTGTTCAATGAAAACTGAGAAGTGAATCTGACCAGCAAAAGAGAGCAATGAATTTTTCAAAAAATTCTCCTGAGATAAGAAGGCAAAAAGCCCCAAAAGCTCCCACATTCAAGTCTTTAAAACATTTGTCCRTGCAAAGCTATTGACCCAAGCCCCACGCCCTAGCTGAATCCTCACAGGCTCCTGAGAAATATCTGTCATGGCTTTTCCCCACCTTCAAGGACATTTCACTGCATGCACAGAAAAGGCCAAGCTCTGCTTCACTTGCTCAAGACAGAATTGCCACCAGTTTACTTGCAGTAGTAAGAAAAGGCTACTGGGCCCTGGATCATCAGCCTGGAAGCAACGCATTTTAGACACTGACAGCCCTTCAATGTTAACTTCAGAGACAGAAACTGTCACACTATATGAATAAATAAATTAATACAATAAATATAATCTATATATAAATAAATATATCAATATATGGAATGGAATATATGAAATAAATCAAAATGCACACAGCTGAGAGCATGGAAAAAGACAGGCTCAGTAAAGTGAATTAATAAACCTCAAAATATTATACACATTTTTTTAATTGGTRTTTTCATAAGTACCAAACTGAAAAAGGAATTTCTGGGAGCTTTGAACAGCTATTTAAGTTCAAGACTTCCTTAAAATTCAGGTAAAAAGTCAAACTGAACTGCACTTGTAAGCCAGCTTGGCTTACAGTGTTCTGACTGCATGAACTGTTTTTTGCCATTCATCAGGGTCACCATCAGTATTGAGCTGCTCTGCATCCCCATGAAAAGGCAGAGATAATACAGATGTAACCTTACATGAGCTCACTGCCAGCATCACACCCTTGTTAAATACTGCACTAGTATTCAGCTGTGACACAAACAGGCCCCTTACTCAGCAAGTTTTGGGTTTTAACCATTTGAGTCAATGCCCATTGAAGCCCTCAAAGTCAGGCAGGTGTTCAAACACTCTGCTGAAGCAGGGCCAAAGCCAAAGTGTTGACATGGTGTGATGTAAGAGCTCAATATCAAAGGAATAATGAAACCAGCACAAAGCACATTCAGCTGCATTTCCCTGCCATTAAGCTACACATATACATGTAATTTCTGGAGACATCTGATCTAATGGAACCCTAAGGTCAAGCAGACTGCTCCCATCTATTTCCATGTGAAAACAACATTACTGCTTTGTGACTAAAGGAGTTCTCCCAAGACTAAAACTGCTCGAGACAGACTTGTCTACATGTACAAGGGCTTAAACGTTTATCTAAAAATCTGAACAAAAAAATTTACCTATGACCCTGACAGATATGTGATAAAAAAATGTAGAAGAATTAATAAAATCCTACATGACACTTCATTTAAATCTGCAAATGACTTGATAAAAATCTATCTTTCTGTATCTCCCTTCTCAGATGATTTGATTACAAAAAGTAAGACAAAATCCCTCATTATTAAATGTCTCAAAGCAAACTGAAGAGAAAGCTGAGCTCTGACTATTCTGAATATCCACAGTATTTGTACAATGTGTTGTAATATTAACACTAACTACTCACATGTGGCTGAAACATTTAGGTTTGACTCACACAAAGGACAAGTTTTGATACCATATATATAAATATATTCTTACTGGTGCGTGGCTTACATCATGATCTGGGGAGTTTGGTATCACACAATGTGTCACTTCCTATGAAATAAAATCTGGGACGTATTGAAGCCATTGTCATTTCATATGACAAAAATATCAATGTTAAATGTGCCTTTAAAACATTTATCAGTCACGTGTGTCAAGAAGCAAGGGATGAGGAATATTTCATGTGAGTAAAATGCAGATAAGTTAACTTGACAAGAACATGTATTCACTTAAGAACGGGTTATGTCCCTCTTGGCATGGACATCATACTGTGCAGAGTCTCCAAGAATTTAATTAGAGCTGTAATATAGTAATTAACTACTGTACATTGAAACCTTTTGTAATTTTTCAAAATATTTTTTTCTATAGTGGGTGAAGAAAGAGAAATCATCTTGGGGGGGAAAAACCAAACCAACAGCGCAGGAAAAGAGAAGCTCCTGTAAATCCACAGGCATTAAAAGGTGYGTGGTGGGCTTGGTCATCTCTTTGTTCCATCACTGACCTCACCCTGCACCCAGCTACTTACCAATAGCCCCTTCTCTGAGCTACTAAGAAGATGCAATAAATCCTAATTTCTATTTGGTAGCTACCCATAAATAATTTCACTTCTTTAAAGAAAATACCCCTGCTTCCCAAAATTGATGGGGTAAATTCTCCCARACCTTAAAAAGGAGTATTCCACAACTTCTCAACCTAAGTCATAAGCATTGCTGGGTTTATGCAGATAATAAAAAATAATTCCAAACCTGTGTGCAAACACAAAAACCAGGGACCTGAAAGCACTGAAACCCCTTCCTTTTACAAGGTGCCCATCTCTGAGGCCTTTGCTTGGTTTCCACAAACACCAGCACAGAGTCTTGGGGAGATTCCCTAAATAGTCCAGACAAAGTGATGCAGTGGGAATGAGCCCAACTCGAGCCAAACCTGAGCTCCCTCTTGTCCTGCTCATGCCAAAAGCATGAGAAAGGGAGAGAGAGTATGTTCAATCCCACTTTGCATGTGCTCCARGAATCTGCAAGTTCTCCTTGACTTCAGGGGATCTTTGTACTCAGCTCTGATCCCCCACACAACCATAAATCCTGGACTTATTCCTCTCCTCAGAACTCTTCAAAATTCCATGAAAACACTCTCAGGATTCAGTGGAGAGGATAATGGATCCAGAGGAAAACCAGAGATGCGTTATTCCAGCTTGGTCCTTATTTGGGTGGGTGATCTTAACCACTCCCATTGTAATTTCCCCACCCACAAARCAGGAATAACAGTAACTCACCTCTTTGCTAAAGTATTTTTGGCGAGTAAAAAGCACCATGAAGGTGCTGAATTCCATTACTAAGTGCTATTGCAGTCTTAGTGGCATTTGGCAAAAAATAAAGAGAATATAAAAGMATCCATGCTCTGATTTATTGCAACTTAGCTCTTTGGGGTTTTCCTTTGGACTGCCTTTGCCTCCTTCACCCAGCAGCACAAACACAACATTGCAGAGTGAATGTGGACAGGCTCAGATAGATGCACCTGTGMAACACTTGCAGATGTGACAGTGACACACACAGAGGAATGGGTGACAGTGCCACCCMGCACAGAGCAATGGGTGACCACATGCCGGCTGAGCTGCTTGGATGYTCCCAGCCTGCTCAAACTGCCTCTGGAAACCTTTTAAGTGCTGATCACTCACTCACTGAAAAAATAACTCCTGCATGAAGCTTTCAGAGCCAGAACCCTCACTGATGGTGGAGCCTCAACCCATAACTTGCCTGCTGGGATAGACGTGCTCCAGCCCTTCCTTGGAATGCCAAACACCAGACTTGGTGTTGGTTGGTGAAGCAGGGGCAGAGTTAGAAACAAACAAACCCACCCACTTTCCCCACAATGATTCCCATCACTCTTTTTATGTTTTCTTGAGATCAGATTTCCCAGGACAAGAAACGTTAAGTGCCCATCAACAGAGGGAAGGACATTGAGTGCCACCATACARGGAATGTGGGGCTTGCTCAGGGGACTCCCCAACCAGCAGGAGCCCAAAGGGGCTGGGCAGAAGGCACAAGAACAGACTGCCTGAAGGAGACACTGTCAGTGTGCTGGGACACCTGAACTGCCTCTGGGCCCTTGTGGGGTAAAGGCTCCTTGGCCTGGGCCCCAGCTGTGTCACCATGCCTTGCTCCACAAGGGGAAGGCACTGGGATCATGGAAAGGGGTCACCCCATGAGCCATCCCTCCTGAATCCCACTGCTCATCCCTTCAGTGCCCCTCTCCATCCCCTGCCTCCCCCTAATCCAGCTGTTTCCCATCCCAAAAMCAAATCCAAACCAAACCTCCCACCTCTATACACAGAACAGGATGTAGAGGGAAGTAAAGCATTTCTGATTTCCTTCTCAGGGGATCAGGACCAGGGCTGTTCCCTTGACTTTACATCAAAAGCTAATCCTCCCACCTCCTCCTCATAGACAGGCAAGTTCTCCAGACTCTTCCTCATTACATAAGGCACATGCATAATCCTTCCCCTCCCACAGAGCATCTCAAGGAACACAATCCTCCTCCTCCCCCTCAGTCACACCAAGCCTAATCCCAACCCTCCTGACATTCCAGCTAAATAGCCACCAGTGCAGGGAGAGCAAATGGAACTGAGCACAAACTCTGCACATGGCTTAAACCACAGCCTCACACATGCTCCTCTCTAGTTTTCTACTCAGCCTTCACATCCTTCTTCACACTTGCAGTTTAAAGTTATTTTTCTATATAAATTCTGTCATGTCTTTTACTTTTTCTCTGTAGTCTCTTTTGTGAGGGATGAGAGGGTGTTTTTTATTAGTGAACAGCAGATTTTGTTTTGTTGGTGGCATTTTATGGCCATGTTTTAGAAACAAGTTCACAGCAAGTTCAGAGGAAAGGAATTTTCAAAGAAAACCTAGCACAAAGCATTGTGGGGAATGATATGGAAAGTTGACAAAATTAGGATAAACAATGAAAAAAACAATTAAGTGGGGAAACGCTGCATCAGTATTTATCACATTGTTAACTTTTCCTATGGAAAATGCTTTATTGTCTGCAGTTTCTGAAAGAGATCTTAACCCAGGCTATGGAAGCAGAATGCTGCATATATAATGGGTTTGAAATATATTTTTATATATATAGAAAAAAAAGAAAATGGCAAATATGTCTGTATGAGATAAGGCTTTCAGAACAAAATATAATACATGGAAATCCTTTCTTGAAGTGCTTTGTGGTCTTAAGGAGGTAGGAAACTTGAAACAGTCACAGTAAACACAAGTCTAAACAAGGTGTGAAAAATTGGGGCAGAGGCAGAAACAAAACCTGAAGTAAGCAGCTAAAGGAAGTAAGAGAAGTGATGTCTTACATGGTCATGGCTAATCTATTTACAGTTACTTTAAATCCCATTTAAGAACTCAGCTGCAAATAAAGAGAGAATGTCTATGCCCAGCATTTAGCAAAAGTAGTTAGAAAAGGAGGAATAAGTGGAGGGACAGGCACTCACAAGTTCTAGCTCTATTTCCAGGCTCCCTGTTCTGAATTCCAGGCTAAGCTGTACCACCTTAGACCAGCTCCTTCCCTGCAGAATGGGGTGAGAGCATGTTCCTCTCCAGCAGGCCATCAAAATGAATTAACTCAATTATATTAACTCAGGCTCTCTCAGTGTCCTCCTGCACATCTCCCGTCAGGGCTCCCTACTCGCCCTGATGGCTCCAAAGGCTGCCTTGGCTGCTGGGCACTAAGAGAGCAGCCTATTGGATCTGTATCTCCAMTAGAGAACAGTTTGGTGAGCAGAGGCAGAGCTGGCACCAGGRCACCTCCATCTCTATTCTCTGCTATAGGAGCCTCCTCTAGCCAGGTCTAATGAGCTCTCAGAGGGYTGTAACACACCCAAGAWAGCTCAGCAACCTTTGGAGATATAAAAACCAGCAGGATRGCTTCTGTTGCAGTGCTGGAAACCAAAAGGTTTAATAAAAGGCAAAATAGCAAGCAGAAAAGCCAAGCCAGGTGCCAGACTTGTTGCTCCTGGTACAACACCTCAAAAAAGTAGTTAGTTTCTTTGTTCTCTTCTTTTKCTACTAAATTGCTTAGGCAGRACTTTTTGGCTCCTGTCCAATTGGCTAGCCTTAAGTTTGAGATGAAGTCCCCATGGCCTATGAGGTGGCTTTTGCACCTAATCAAGGAGAGAAACTTCTGGGCTTCTTTCCTTTKTAAARAGAAAAAAKATAGTTTCGTCAACAAAAAACACACTCCTACAATTGCCTGGGCCCAGGTTGGCTACTGACCACATCCAGCCTTGTGTGCAGCTCATTTTGGTTTGGAGGGAGCAGCCTCTGGTTCAGATCCTTGTATTTCCCTCAGTGCTCAGAGTGTTTCAGCATAGGAAGCTCTGCTTTGCTTCCTCCAGAGGAATCCAGTTCAGCACARACCAAAACCATCCTTCAACCCAAGCTGACATGTGCTAAGTAAAAAGAGACCTGGGAGATTTTCTTCAAAACCACAGGAGTGGTGCCAGCCAAAATGCTAAAACCAAAATGCTAGTAACCGCTATTGGCTACTATAATTTTTCTTCATGCATTCTCTTCTATCTCCTTATCCACATCCTGGTTGTTTCCTTTGTTAACCTTSAAGATACATTAAGGTTTTACACCTTTTACACGTAGGGTTTCGGTGGTGAAGCCATTCAATGAAAACTGCTCCTGGCTGCAGTTTACAAGGACTCACAAGCAGCTGCAATGGCACAAGGTGAAGTGCAAATAASTGATGTGCAAAGGCAGGAAGAAACCTGTGTTTATGAAGTAGTTTCCCCACTGCACTGTGAAGTGGTTCAAGACAGTAAACTTTTGGGATGCAGTCAGGTACTGTGTTGCAGAATTATTTGGCTATATTTATTATAGATAATATATTATATTATTATAGATATTATAGATACAGCAATATTATTATAGATAATATATTATATATAATATCGATATTAAATATTTATTATCTGTACTATAAAATTAATTTTCTAAACAATAATGTATTAAAATATTAGTGTTAATAATTGGTCTTCTTTTGCTGGCACGTGTTATCTTCCACCTTATTTTCTTTCTGAAAGGACATTTTACCTATGGTTACAAACCCTGTTGCAGGGTTTTTCCCACCTCTGGAAGGAACAGATAACAAATATAACCATTAAGAGTATTGTTAGGTATGTTCTATTTTGTATACAAAATAATGACTTGGAGAGTGACTGTGTAAAAGACMTTTGACAATGAAAGGGTAGAGAGCATTTAGTAAGCACAGAAAGAGGACAGCTCCTTGCTACAAGCCAACCAACATTTTAAGTAGCAAAACTTCAATTTTTTTTTTGTTTCTGTGCTTTTAATTGCAAGAGGTGTCGACTTCTATTCTTGTGGAGAAATCAGTCAGGAATCGACAATAATGAGGAGCATATTCAAAAAGGTTACTTCAAGCACCAGGAAGCTAATCTTCTTTGGTTATTCATAACTACTAAAGAGATAAAAGCTTATTCACAGAATAATTCAGAGCACCTAAGCTAAACACTGTCTCTGAACCACCTTCCACCCACATCCTTCCCCACTGAGAGAGGAAGAGATGAAAGCCAGCCTTAAGTTAGTCTTTTGGAATAACCCCTGTTTGTGAACAGCATTTCCATCTACTTCATCCCTTTAATCAGAGGGTTTAAAACACATTGTTTTATTTTGAACTGCAAGTGCTTCAATTTTGTCAGTCAAATCCCACTGAAATATTCTCAAATGTTAACACCTCATTTGGCCTTGCCGTTAAAAATGCTTCAATAACTCTGYAAAGTAGAAGAATTTCAGCTTTGAGAGATATAAATTTGTATCCATTTGCAGAAAAATATTATTTACTTCACCTATAATCTCATGGACTCCTGCTACTGATAGTCACCTGAGGTCCTCACAGATGCTGTTTCAGCTTAAGGTAAATCAGAATTGACCTGATTACAACCAGATTTCAGAGATACTTTGCTGTTATTACCTTGTAGCCAGTCCCTGTGGATTCATATATGAAGTTTATGGTTAAATAGTGTCCCAATACCTTAAAAATGCTCTAAAGCCCTAGACAAATATTGTGCTAATATTTTGTACCTCAAAGGTAGGTACAAGGAACAGTAAAACCTTGGAGATGCTTCTGGTGGGAGCACTGTGCCAAAGATGAGTGGCTCTGTGCTAACAGGGAGCACCCAGCAAACTCAGTGATAAGCAGTCAGCAATACTGCACTTCTGAGCCTTGGAAATACTATTTTTTAGTTTGTTTTTGGATCAATTTATTTCCTGTAAATAAGAATAAATTATCATATTTAAAGCAGGTATTAAATTAACCACTTTTAATCTCCTAGGGACCTAAGAAGCCTTAAAAAGCAGAGGAATTGTAAAAAGTATTTTTCTTTCATGTTCCTAATCATCGTCTTTCTTGCTTCTAAAATCAAACCTGTTTTTCTCATCGTTTCTTGAGAACTCAGAACAAAATATCTGCAGACCAAAATCCTTGTGTGACCCAGAAACATCAGTACTTCCCAAAAATGCAACGACATGCTAACCTATTAATGCAAACCTGAYGCTTTACCTACTTTTCACTAAATCACACCAAAGGGGTCCATYGTGGCAATCTCAGTGAACACGTTGCCAAACTTCCTTTAGTAGAGACATTCACAACAACAAAACCTCCAATTAACTATTAACTAATCATCTCACTGYCTAATCAGACTTTTTGCACTACTTAAAATAGTTATTGTATCTGTAAGGCATGGGTTTTTTTCTATTGATTTTATTTCTTTTTAATTATTATTACTTTTTATAATGATTTTTATTATTATCATTTTTTTTATTTCTTTTATTTATTTTTAATTATTATTACTTTTTCCCATAGATAATACAGGGTTCAGTTGACTTCCAAGTCTGAGACTCAGTAGAACACTGGTTTGGTAAATGTGAGGAGTAAAAATCTGGCCCTAAGTATCCATCCCTGTATTCTCCCACAATGTATCGAGCTTTCTCTCCTTTGAATTAATGTCAGAACTGAGCTTTTAATGCATGGCCTTGGCTTGATTTATGAGTACATTTAAGGAATGTGAGGTCACTCAAGSCAGCAAACCAGCTGGCCTCCACGAGACAGAGTACAACAAAAACTTTAGGGAAAAAAGTCCCTCTGGACTTACTTCAAACAATGTATAAAAATAATCTTTTAATTTTTACTTTAAAGCACATAAATAAAACTGTATTGTCATGTTTGAAAGTGCAGCCCTATTTTAAATGGTAGCCACAGATGCACCAGAGAAAATGGGATTTTTCCGTTTTGTCCTTATACAGCAGTACCCACAGTCAAGGCTACTTTATTACCTCTAAAACAAATACCTAAGGGGAAGAGGCTCTCTTTAAACTAAAAATTAATAAAATGTTTCCTGTTCTGSGATACAACATCATTTGGAGTTCAAAAAGCCTTTCCAATAGAATACAGCACACCCAGTTGTTGGTGCTCCTGTGTGCAAGGCTTCAGCCAGGTGAATGTTGGGGGGAACACTGAAGGGACATGGGTGCCACCAGCTCCAATGCATCATCTCATGCAGCTTGGCAAAAACCAGGGTTCATCTACAAAAACCTCAGGACAKGCTGGAGGAAGTCAGTATTTATGGGCTTCTCTGCACCCAGTGAAGAAAAAGAGGCACAGCGTGAAGGCAACATCAGTTTTCTGCCCTCCTCCATTCGCCGTTCACTCTAAGTATTCCAGGGGTGTGCACAAACCTCACAGTAAACCTGCCTTAGTTCCTGCAACACCCTCCTAGGACAGCAGTCAGAGCCTGCCAGTTTCCTCATAAACCAGCCATACGTGGTCAGCCACTCTGGAGCTATACATTGCCACTCAGGGAGACAGCACAGGAGGTCTAGACAAACCCTGCTTCTCCAGGGACAAAGCACTGCAAGGAACATACATATTTACACAGACCCAGTGTTGTCAAATATTGTGATTTTGCCACGAGATTCATAGCAGGCACTTCTCTTACAGTTCTGCTCTGCTTATTGGAGAATATCAGCTCTGATTTAACAAAGAAATGGAGCTACAAGCTGTGATGCTTAAAAAAACCCACCCTTGAAAGTGTGAACCCTGACAACTCCAATGCAAGAAAAACATAGAAGGGGATTGGGGATTTTTTTTATCTTACGATTTCGAAACGATTTTGTGGCCTGCTTCAACTGGTAATATTCACACAGATGGGTTAAATGTCATTTTGCACTCTGAATTAACTTCCCTAAAATCTGTTCTCCAAGCCTTGTCACTCACCTGAGTATTCCTCCTGGTTTTAAGTGGGCCTCCATAAGTGACCAGACTAGTTTACTTCTGCACGCTGATGAGCGTTACGTAGGAGGTGCCGATACTCCCACATCCCTTTAAAAAGAAGATTAGGCACTAAGATAAGTGAAAACTTCTGTTCAAATTGGCTCAAATCCTTCTCCTATTTAAATTGGTGGCAGAACTCCCACTTACTTCAAAGGTCCAGGACAGGCACACTGTATTAATTAGGACAGTGCAAAAACTCTCATTACAAAACCGAAGCGTGTGGTGCTCACCTGATGTAAAACAAAACAAAAAAACCCAGCCTTGGATTTGCATCTCCGAGAACACTGGGCACTAAGATTTGGGTGCAGAAGTCCCAGGAATTCTGTATTTTGAACTAAAATGATGTAAGAATGAGATTTTGAGTTTATTCATTACTCATTTGTTAAAAGCTTGAAAGTAAGGCCCTTTTAGATTTGCATCTCCGAGAACACTGGGCACAGAAGTCCAAGGCATTTCAGATTTTGAGCTAAAACGATGTAAGAATGAGATTATGAGCTTATTCACTACCCATTTGTTGTAAGCTTGAAAGTCAGGCCCTTGTACAGCTGGTCTAAATTTGTTGGATTCCACGTAAATGAGAACAAAACTTGACCAAACAGTAGGTCATACTTGCCACAGCAGCTCTGCAGAGGGCTTGCACTGCAGAGGGCTACAGCTTTTTAATTTTAAAGGAACTTAGGCCTTTGCAGCACTCTCTGCAAAAGGAAAGAGCCCCCTTAGCAGGATGTGAGCTGAAATTGCAGTGGGGCCACATCAGGCTCTCCTGAAAAAAAATCCCAGTGTGGGGCGAGTGCAATTCATTTAATTTATCCCCGGCTCATTCCCACTCGTGGAAGAGGGYGACATCAGGCTGGTCCATCTGGAAACATCTCTGCCACATCAGCTGAACCTGAGAACTGCACTTGGAAGGGCTGTGACAGTGCAGGGGCTGAGCCCAAACTGCTGCTCCCCAGACCAARGGGTGACACATCCAGATCAGCCTTTTCTAAAAGAGACCGGGGAGCAAGCAGGCTAATGTCAGGCTGAATATTTTTAATATTTATAATGAATAAAATTATATGCTTGGAATGCAACATTCAGCGCAACAGCATTAAAAGAAATTTTTATTTGGATTATATTCATGGTAATAATAAGGAATGTAGGGGKTTTTTTGTGACATAAAGGTTAAAGAGTCTGTAACCTCTAATTTGACAGGAACTCTATTATCACTCTCTGGAAAATTAGACAAGATAGAATATTAAGACATCCAAAAACTGACACAAATAGAAAACTAGGTCTCTCACTTGCTCCTCTTTCTTTAAACAAGGAAGATGATTATATGCTGTTTGACATTCCATTTTCAGGGCAACTAAAGAGATGCCGGGAGTCACACTTCATTTATTCTTCCAAATGCCACCACTGAAAAAAAAAACGTGTTGGTATTTGAAGGCACCATACTCCCACAAACAGCGGCCAGAATTAACCTTGTCTTCCTGATGGATTCATTTGTGAAGTCCCTCAGTTTAGTTTCTCAAGATGAAATTAAAAATACCCTCATGGCTGAGTGTAAGCACTTAAAGCACACACACACTGCATGGTGGGCCAAAACTCCCCAGGGTGTAGCCTGGCTGAACTCATTGTATTAGACAAGTCAAGGGGAAATATGTTCTTGTAGAGATTTCCAGCCTCAAGATATTTGGATTTGCTTAAGGTTAGCATCTGAACTTTTACATAACTATTCTGACTGAACCTCACAAATTTTTGAGGTTCACAACCAGCTCTGGAAACTAAGAGAAAAAAAAATCACTTTTACAACACTTTCATGATTCCCAGTAAGATGTTTTGCTTTACAGCGTGAATAAAACAATGTTGTTTTATATCTTGTCATCCCAGTGAACAAAGGCATAATGTTGCACATATTTCTGTAAACAAACAAACAACCCCCCCTCCGTGTTGTTGTTGGAATTTTATCAATCCAAAATAGGCAAAAATAAAGTTCAATTTTTGAAAATCTACTCAAAGCTGACACAAAAAATTAGAATCATTAGTGAGTTTTTTAGTCTGTTCTTACTCAGGCAAAAGTCCCATTGAAATGAAGCCAATATTACTTCAAAATCTGAATACTGTTTCATTCAGCTTTTCAGCACCAAGATGAAGCTTTAGTTACAACCATCTGTCATGGGTATAATCTCATAGCACTGATACCCATTTCTCTTAAATATAACCTTTCTTCATAAACTCTTTATCTACCTCTGGGGCATATACAAAGCTCCAAAAATACAAACAAAAAACCACTATTTTCACTATTATTCTAGATGAACAATAATAATACCTTGCAGTGCAATAAAAATGCATCCCAGATAGCTTATCTAGGCTGAAACACACACTACAATGCAGTATCTTGAAGACAGAGATTAAGACTTGTTTTGGCACATCCTGAAAGAACGCATGAACCAGAGGGATGGTGGAGAAGAAGACAATGTTGTATTTTTAGGTTTCAACACATTGTGAGGTTTCTCAAATGGCAGTTCCTCCACTGCCATTAAAAATCCACTATGTATGCAGATTTGAGTATTAATAAAACGAAGTTTCCAGTGTACTTTCAATGGGAAAAGTCACAGAGACGTGGAAAAGCATYGTTAGAATAACAAAGCATATCCAAGCATTTCACACTGTTCTTGCTAACGGGTGCCAAAAAGCTCACAACTCTGGGCAAAACAGAGAAATAGGGGTTGATTGGGACTGAAATGAGGAAACAGCACAGGCACTGAGCTGGGTGCCATCCCAGCTGGGGCTGCATTTCTAACTGGGCTACCAAGACACTGCTTTCGCCCACACCAAGTTGTGCCAAACTCAACTATCCAAATGCCTGTGAGCTCAGGGTGTGCACAGAGATATTTATTTGCCCTCTGACCTGTCTGGCTGGAATCCATCCTGGCCACATTAGCAGGATTAGCTCTGTCCACCTGCAGTGCTGGGACACAGTAATTTAGTTTGCTACTTCCAGGCCAGTCTGAGCACGTCCTATCCTGCAGACATGGCCCTGACTGAAAAATAACTGGTCAAGGTCAAAAGAGAAATTTCAAGTAGTGTTATATTAAGTGCTATATTGATTGGCTGATTTTATTTTCACACCTAAAATCCTAAATAATGTATTATCTTTCAGCATACCAAAACCTAAAAGCCATCACCAACTGCCCAGAACAAAAARCAGGATGAAAGAGTTGTTCAGGGGAAAGAAGACTCTTGATATTGGGCATGTCTAAAATTTTTGACTCAAACCAGATTTTTTTTTTACATCTGTCATGATTTTTGGAGGTGTGGAACGACTATGTTTGTCAATGATAACTTTTGGAACCTAAAGGCCTGGTTTTCATCTGCAGTGACAACACAATACTGAGAGGTTGGTTTGGGATTTTTTTGCAAGGAACATCATTTAGAAACAAATACTTCCAACTCCTCAACATAAGCAGCTGCAAAACCTCAATGCTTTAATTTTAGAAGTCGATACCAGACATCATACACTTCCTGAGGATTCTGGGAAGTGTAGTCTCCTGGCTTAGTTTTTCCCCTAAAATGTAATAAATTTAAGACAAACCATCCAAGTATTTTTGTTGGTAAACACAAGGCAAATATTGCCCCCTGAAATTATTTCTACAACCAAAGGGAAGGAAACCAAGTGAGCCTATTCCTCTGGAGTAAACAGATTATCCCCTTGTTGAAAGGGGTGAAGATGTCTCTCCCTTTTGCTCAAACATATAAAACAATATATCTTCTCTATTTCCAGGATAGTGGGCAATATCTCCAGGGCTGCTTTAATTGTAAGCCAGTTTCAAGTCAGGCATAGGGAGAGGGGGAATTTGGTCAGCACCGAGAAGAGGGCAGGAGGAGAAAATAGGTCAGATAGCTTACAAACGTGCCAGGAACACAGACTAACAGTTCTACTTTTTATTCTATAATAAAATTAATGCTGCCCCAGCAGCATGCTGTTTGGTACATCCATCTAATCTATTAAACAAACAAGAAGACAAAGGGTTAGCTGAAGATAGTACTCCTGTGTATTTGTGAACTAGTTTCTCGTAATTAACAAAATTGATAGTAAATATAATTCTGTTTTTACTTTCTCTTCATTTTCACATACAAACAGGCAATATTATACATCAGCTAGAATAAAACCTGCTAAACTGATTATGAAACTACAAATCTATGATTTATTTATATGCTTAGTAACAGCATTTTCCTTTTTGCTGGTTCCTTCACGGACTGAAAGGAAAGGGCAAAACAGGAGGAGATATGCACAATTTCACCCACCAGAATTTTGCATTAAACCCCACTATGTGCACACAGCAAAGCAAACAGTGCAAAAAAACATGAAAGGGGAGAAAACGCTGGACAACTCTGAACAAAAGCAATCTCAAGTACAAAGACTTGAGATCTTTTTAAGATCTTTGCAAGCAGAGAGGAAAATAAGTGCTTCAAAATGGGGGCAAAGTGAAGAGGCTTCTCTATAAACACTGACTCGAAGCCTTCAGACATTAAAGACTTACATTATAGACCAATGCTGTAAACTCCCCCAAACCTCATCTCTCCAAATGCTTGAATTAATTTTTCTCTTGTCACTGGAAATTAAGTTTACTTGGTCAATCAAAACTGTCTGAKTCCCTGCAAGAATTTTCAGCCTTCAGTACAGTTTGTAAGCAGCTCTGCAGAACAGGCCCTTTGAAACCATAAAAGAAGATGGGGTCAATGGCACTACTGCAGCAGGGAGGGTCCTGCAGGGAGGAAATCCAACAAAAGATGCATTATGCTATTAACAATAAGAAAACAGCTCTAYGATTTCCTCTTATTTCAGATATTTATATTGGCTTGATGCCCCAAAAATCCCAGTAAGTCCTCATGCATCTCAAAATCTGAATGGAGTTTATGGACAAAATTTAAAGACCACTGGTAAAATATTTTTTTCTCTAAAATTACTATTTCTGGCATTTGAAAATTTSTTTTTTCCCTGCTTTGCTTCATAGGCATACTGGACAAGTATGTTCAGTTTAAGATTCCCAAATTTATCATATCTGCTGCAATGACAGCATACTCACATGATGACAGCAGCCAAGATATCAGTGCTGATTCATATCTGCATGAAACTCTCTCTTCAGTTCATAAAATTCTTCTGATCTTTTTGTTAAGTTTGAGGTCTGCTGGAATCTAAAAGCTCAAAGTGAAAAACAGCCTGTGTCTATTCTGGGGCTGAGCTGGAAGAAAAAACTGAGTTCCACAGCTTTCCCCCCAAACAGTAACACATTCAGTTTTATTTATAACTCTCACCTATTTTGGAAATTTTTGTGAACCTGGCCTGACATTCAAATTGGAAATTGAGCTAAAACTAGGGAAGGCTCCTCTCCTTTTATGCCTCCATACAATTGCTTTGAGAAGGTTAACACATGACAAAGGTATTAATAGCATACCATGACATGACCTATGAATGCCACAATGTGATTATCACATTCCAAAAATCAGGGGCAAACAGACAAAATCTCCTATGAACTGCTCCTGTTGAGCAGCAAGCAGAAGAAGGAAAAGATAGTGTCCATATGCAGGAGATAATAAAGGGTTCAGAAAACTGCAGTGTGACTTTGGCATGGGTGACACCGAGTTGCAAATGTTTGCAAGGAGGTCCCACCAGACCTCGGAGCTAACAATCCTCTCTCAGATCTGTCTGCTCCTTCCTTTTCATCTTCCTTTTCTGTTGTTTTTGCTTGAGAGAAAACAACAAGGCATGATGCTGTGGGAGAGATGCCAATACTCAGCTCCTGCTGAGAAGTGGAAAAAAAAAATAAAAAAATGTGTTGGAGCTGGAGCTGCTGAATCCTGCTCACTTTGTGCARAGGAATTAAACAGCATCTCCCTTCCCTGCCTAAATAGGGCACATTTGGTTACCTGGGGGAGAGAACACCTTCCGCTGAGGGTGTGGAGTAAAATGAGTGTTTGAGGTGGCAARGGAGGTGTTAATTTACCTCTGTGGCTGCCCTAAGCAGCCCCAGGGAGATGGGGATTGCCCTGCTCTGGGTGCTGCGTCCCTCCACACCTGCCCCAAAAGGAGGGGAAGCTGCTCCTCCCTGCTGCAACATCTCCAAGACCCAGACCATGAGCCACAGGCACTTCTGATGGCAGAAAGAGCAACTGGGTATGGCCAAAAACCAAACAAAAAAAACATTTAATCTCATTTTTGAGCAAAGATTTGTGATAAGGCATCAAATGGAACATTCAGAATTCAGCTTTTAACTTTCTCCACCTGCTTTAAGGTTTTAATACAGCATTTTCAGCTGACAGGATGACACAGGAGACATCTGAACAAAGCTATTTGCTGTTCTTCTGTCTCCATCACAGGGTGTGGCTGGGAGTTTGGAAAATAGGACTTCTACCACATGGCACAACTGCCATGAAGAACAAGCACCACATTCAGTGTTTAGTCTTAAATGCTGTTTTTCTAAAAGGAACCTCATCATAAATTACAATAAAAATTAGCAATACTGGCATCAATTGTACTCTGAAGGCCTCTAATTTTTTTTACACAGTAAATCAAGCACYATGATCCATATAAAAAAACCCAGAGTGCATAGAGAAATCAAGTATTTTCTCCTAATTTGATGCTTTTTCCATGGTCCCACACTTTCTTCATCTCCAAATACTGACTCAGGGTRTAAGGTTTTGAAGCATTACTGCAGTAGAACTCTTTTTCTGTTGAAGTCCACAGCATGTGCATTTACATTCTGAAAATATTCCCATTATTCTGTTCCAAAAGAGAACTGACCACCTTGCTCTAAAACAGGGACCTTWCCAAGCAGTGACAAGCACCAAAAGYGGCTGTGATGCCCAGTCAGAACCAGACACACACAGAGCTCAGAACTAACATTCTCTTTTACAAACCCAGGCTAAGACTACAGAGAACATCCAGACCCGTGAGCAGCATCTCAATTTTTGGGGCACCTCCATGGGCCAGTGTCCAGCTCAAGCACTGCCAAACCCCTCCTCACCCTACAGGCATGGTGACAATTTGCATGGAAAAGCACAAGTACTCAGCAGCTGCTGGATCTCACACCCAGCACTTCCACTTGCCCCCAGTCCCAAGSAGCAGAAAAGCTCTGTCAGACAGCACCATCCCACAGGCCACCAGYTCAGGGTCCCTCCAGCTTTAGGAGGGGTTTTCCATCTTACTGCTTATGTGGGAAATTACATCCTTCTCTCTCTCTCCTCTCCTTCTTTCTCCCACCAGTTATTCTTGTAAGTTTTTGGAAGCAAACAGAAAAGATTTTGGAAGCAAACAGTGCCTTCAGGAAGGGCACCTGGCATGGAGATTTTGCCCTCCCTCTGACAGCCATCCCAGGAGCAGCATAAACTCAGATAACAGAGCCTCATCTCCAGCCAGGCTCT
The DNA here is from genome assembly GCA_014549065.1 of Cardinalis cardinalis. Classification (NCBI taxonomy): domain Eukaryota; kingdom Metazoa; phylum Chordata; class Aves; order Passeriformes; family Cardinalidae; genus Cardinalis; species Cardinalis cardinalis. The sequence goes on from JACDOX010000254.1 coordinate 655,316, forward strand.
CACCTGCACTGCCAGGGAGCCCTGAGCTGCAGGGCTGGCAGCTGAAGTCACCCCCTCCTGTGACACACAGGGACACAGCAGGAAGGATTTTCCCTCTGAAAACCTTTCCCCAGCTCAAGTCCTCTCCCCTGAGCCATGCAGGGGGARCAAAGATCTATCCCAGGTTTTGCACCCTTCCAAAGCTGGCCCTGAGCATCCTCCATGTGATGATGTCCCTATGGAGGGTGGCCCTGGTGCCAGATGCTGCATGTCATGGAGATRGGAGCAGAAATCAGAAAATAAAGTTCAATACATTCCCTGTCTGATACAAGTGTGATTTATTTCTCCATCCTGCAGCCAATGCACAGGCTCCAGAACTGCAGTTTTCTTCACACCAGTTCAGCCCTCCTTTCCAAAAAGAAAGAGGCTTAATTCAAAGCTCAGCTCAGTCAGGAAAGAAAATCAGTCCTTCAGCTGCAAAGATTTCCAAGCCATATGTAGCACTTTGGGGTTTGAGTTTCTGCTTGCATCCTTTACCCTGTGCCTGGTCAAACATTTTTTTTCTCCCTTGACTTTTGCAGGCCTCTTCCTCACCAGCCCACCAGTTTGTGCTCACATGCCTGTGTTAATGAGCCTTCCTTGCATCCCTCCCTTCAGACCAAGCTGTTTTAATATTTCTGCTTTACTCATTTCTTTTTAAACTCTAAGCAACTAAACAAACTTTAAAAGCAATCATTTGCAGGACTAGTAAGAAGAACCAAAGTTTTCAAAATGAGCATCTGATCTATTTAACAAATAACAAAACAATATAACTACAGGGCTTACCTTAAGTTTTGACCAAGCTAAGCAGGAGAAATCTTAACTTCAGTTCTCATGCAATATGCAAATTTCAAGATGATATTTTAGCTGATGTTTAGTTGAAGCATGTGGCAGAAAAGCTGGCTCACAGCAAAAAGCCAGCTTGCCAGGAAGGCTTCTGAGCCTGCTAATACAGAGATGCAGACAAAAGAGGTTCTGCAGCACCTAAATGAACAGAGCTAATTTATCCAAGTCCACAGAGTACACATTTTTCCAGCCCACACAGGACAAAGAGAGGTCTGAGGGCAGCAGGAGGGGCAGGTCTTGACAAATGCAGCACCATTTTTTGCACCTTTGCATTCTGCAGATGGGCTGTATTGCTCACAAAGGTTGGATGCCTTGGACTGGCAATGAAGAATACCACAGTAGTGATTTTAATAAAGCTGCTTAAAGCAATCCTTGCTTCTGCCTGGTTCTCCTTTGGAGCCTCCCATCCCAACACACTGCCTTTCTCTGTTTTACACCGGCTGCATAAAACCTGGAAATCCCAAACTAACTGGAAGGAGCCTGGGCAAAAGGGTGATCCACACACAGCTCCAGTGGCTCCCTGCCCATGGGACAACAGAGATTTGGAAAAAAGAGGTGGCTGTCCTCCCTCCAACATGGCTAGTATTGGATGATTGAATAAATCCCATTTATTTATCTGGGGGGTGAGCATATGTCAGCAAGGAAAAGAGAAACAAATTCCTGATTTTTAAAGTGCTGTGAAATTGTCTGAGGAAGCTGTAGGTTAGCACCACCTCAAACTGTTGCTGCATTAGTTTTGCTTTTGCTGTGGAACACCATGGGGTAAAACCTTAGTCTTCCTCTGGAAAAAAACAAACCAAAACAAAGCTGTATTGGTATCAGAAAAGGATGGGGGGAGAAAAATGACAGCCACTGGCCTGCCCTTTAACCTTTCTAACAGAGCTGGTGGCCACAATGAAGCTTAATCAATGCAATGGAAGTGACATTTCACAGTCAAATCAAATTAAATGGAAATGAAAGGAAAATCTGAGGTCCAACCTAAAGGCTGTTCCCTCTTGCACCGAGGTCATTGCCATGGCAACTAAATGCTACAAATGTGTAGAGTAAATCCTTAACAAATCTGGAGAAAGCATGTCCAATTGAATATGATAGTTTCTGTCACTGTACTTTGCACCTCTCAAAGGAAAGGGAGGCAATAAAACAAAGCACATCTTTGAGCCCATGGAGCAGAACAGAAGTTCTGCCAGCAAGCACAGGGCTCAGCAGTGCACCCGATCCTCCTCTGGTGCTTGGGCATGGGCACACGAGCAGCTCCACTGCAGGACAGCCAGTGGGAGCTATGGACAGAGAGCATGTGAAGTGGATCAGGGCATGGGGTGTTACATTTTACAGTCTTGCTTCCACTGGAGAGCTGATGACTGAAAGCTTCCTCGTGTCATTTCATGGTGGTTGGGAGCAGTTCCTGCTGCAGAGCGCCCGTGGCTTCCCCATCCCAGCCAGCTCCAGCATGCACCTCCCTCCCCCTGCTGCTTTTCAGAGGCCCCGGCTGATGGAAAAAATCAGCAGCTGCTAAAAAAAAATCAGGGCTGCTCCCACCTTGTTGCCTGCAGCCCTTTCTCAGTCCAGCTCCGGGCAATGGGGCTGGGGCAGCCGCCCCTGCCCTGCCCATGGCACTCTGGGCACAAAGGCTGCTGGACAAGGGGACACAGACCCATTTCTGCCCCTCCACACTCCAGCATCAGTCCTGTTCTCTGTGCATCCGCTCTGACACGTGGGCCAAGCCCACAGCTCTGGGTGCCCCTGTGGAGAATTAGAGGTAATTACCAATTCCTGCTGCCACTCAAGGAGTGCATTTCACTCCTCAGCCTAACAGCTTCCGACAATGAAGGGCAATTTCAGAGCCACATCAAACCACAACAGTCTCACCCTCGCTCTGCTATCTAATTTCAACCTGTCGAAGCAAAGAGACAGGAGCAGGAAAGGCACTAAACAGGCTATGGGATTTTTCTTTTCCTTGCAAGGTGTGGAGGACTCTTCCCACCGAGCTGTGACCTTCCCCAAAGTTGTCATTTATGCGAGCTGCAGAAGGTGGCACCCATTGTCGTGTGCTCGCAGCCAGCGAGGCAGTGCTGGGGCAGTCACTGCGCATTACAGGAGAGCTCAGAGATGCCCTGCCCCGGGCCGGCGGGGCTGGCAGCACTGCCACTCTGATCCGAGGCGACACTTGCCACGGAGCGCAGACAGCCCCGGGACACGCCGCACCTTGCTGCACGAACAGCAGCGCGCCCTAATGAACTCCTTCCTGGGCAAACTGGCACCTCCCCAGCGCCTGCGGGGGGAGACCGCTCCAGCACCTCAGCCACAAAAGGATTCCGCTTTTCCTGCCATCCTCTGCTGCTTTTCAGCTCTTACAAACAGCGCCGCTCWCCTGGGCTACACATCCTGTATTCCCTTGAGGCAATAAGGAACAAATCACCCATCTCCAGCCCAGGCCATGCACTTAGGAGCTCTGGGTGATGGATCCCACACCCGGAACACGAAATCACRGACACTCCTCTGCTAGGGAACAACACAGAGTACCCACATGCTCGTATTATACATATTACATAAAAAAAATCACATATCTATTATATAATATATACATGATACATATTATATTTTACATATTATATATTTATATATTATAGCTAGTTTTATATATAATTATATATTATATGTAATAGATAATAGATATTATATATTTTATATAATTATATAGAGTATCTAATATATATTATATGTAATATATATTATATATATTTATGTATATATTATGTATGCAATTATCTATCATAGATATAATTATATACAAATACAATAATTATATATAAATACAAATATAATGATACAAAAATAGAATTATATGTAAATAAACRCAATAATTAATATATCACTACAATTATATATAAATACAATACAAATATAATTATATATACTATAAATATAATACATATATGTAATTTATATATTATCTATAATTATATATAACATATATATTATATAAGATATATATTTAATAAGGAAACAAATTTACTCTGAATTCATCCTGGTACTCTATTCACTCAGTACTGCTGGATATTCTAACTTAGACCAGCCAAGCCCTCTTTTTTTATCACACATAACAGTGACATTTACAGATAATTTCACATTTCTTTTACCCTTTGAGTGCTGCTGGATGCTTGTGGTCATTTATTCCTGCTCACATGAGTTGTAAATGCACTCAAAAAATTTGGCTGGCAGACCAGGCAAGATGGTTCTGCTGGAAGAGCAGAAGTGACAATTTGCTGTAAAATCTACGTAAGCTCTGACTCAGAGGCACAAAAGACCACAGAAAATTGCCTTTATATCACCACTATTGTGATTTTTCTTGAGCTTCCGTGGAAAAATAAACTGAAAAAATATTTCAGAGGAGCAGGTAGATCAGGAAAGCAGTAATGAATGTGTGGAGAGGGGAGATAGAAGCACAAAGCTGCAGGCACAAGCACTCAGTGCTGAAATGTTTTACTCACACAAGTGGCTTCTTAAACTTGTCAGTAGGAATTGTTAATTCCAACACTAAATTTTASATGGTTTATAATCCAGAAGCTCTCCTAGCAAGTGTCTGTGAGATGCAGCTGGGCTGGCAGCCAGGTGAGCACCATCACCCAGGTCCCACCAGAACATTTTACCACAGTAAAATACAGTGGTTAATGGTCAATATCAATGACAGTAATTTACAGAGAAAATAATTATTTGCAAGTTGKTTTAGTCAGGATGGGTTTTTTATKAGTGAATGAAAGAATATAAAGGGTATACAATTAGAATAAATAATTTTGGGGAGAATGGGAGTTAAAGATGAAATGGACCACAATGCTTAATTCAAGAACAAGGAATTGTTCAATAAAAAAACAAGGAAGATATTACGATAAAATAAGAWAATTAGGCACTACCTGCAAATAACTTGTGAATCTTCCTAACAAAACTATTCTGATTAAAAAAAAACAAATCAAGATCTTAGATGGACTGCTGAAGTTTGAAGGTAAATGAGACATGCTTTCTCTCTATTTTCTCATTTCTGCCTCAGAACATGAACTGCTTCCTCAGGAGATGGTTTATGAGGAGAAGCCTGACCAGAGTCCAATGACCACTGTAAAATTCAGTGTTAGGTGCTTCATCTCTGCTCTGGGTTAAAGGAGATGGAGAGGCTCTGACACAGAATGGAACATTACAGAACAGACCCAGGGGAAAAGAGCAAGGATAAATGAACAACACTGAATACAGTGGTTTTTTCAGCGAATACTGAATGAAATGCTGGGAGGAGACCCCTACTCCTGACTTACCCACTCTCCTTGCACCCACTTGTTGTTACTAAGGAAGCAGCAAAGCCCTGTGGGACTGACTGACAGCTAGGAATTATCTACTCAGAGCTTTACAATTATGTGAAAGCAAATTATTTTTTTAAAGCTCACCTTTATTACAGAATTCAGTGTTAATAACAATTACAACTTTTTAGAAATTCTAAGTTTAAAATTACAATTTTTTTWAAATTTCTGTATTTCTACATAAATTTCTGTGATCTCTTCCCTAATATGCCCTCTTAAAAGAAAGGAGTGTCACAAAAAGCAGGATCTGCAGTGTGATGGACAATAACAAGCAAATAGGGATTTTGAAACCATTTTTATGTGTTTTTTGTTTGATACATATTTGCTCATGTTATTTCTTTTATATTATTTTTGAGATCTAACAACTGCTTTTAATAAGCAACTGTTATTGCAAACATATAATTATACTAGGCCACAATCCAACAAAGCACTTAAAAGCACAGATTAAAGACACTGAAAACAATGGGATTATTTAYGTGCTTAAGGTTAAGCATCTGCTGAAGGACTCGGATGGATCAAAGCCCCATTTCTATTACATCTACAGACAAAATATTATATATGTTAATTAAACGTAAAATATATGTAAATTAACCAGCACATGAAAAATAGCACTTGCATAAATGTTTTTAACCCTATATAATTTGTAATCATAGAATATTTCTGTTAGTCAAGATGAAAAATAACTGCTAATATCAACCATTTTATCACAGTGACAAATTCCTGGAACTGAACAACTACAGAAGAACTTGCCATGAGAGAGTTCTCCTCATAAACCATCTCCTGAKTAGGTACCTCATGTTCTGAGGCAAAAAGGAGAAAATAAAGAGACAGAAAGCACATCTCATTCACCTTCAAACTTCAGTAATTCATCTAAGAACTTGATTTGTTAATTTATTTTTTAAATCAGAATAGTTTTATTAGGAAGATCCACAAGTTATTTACAGGTAGTGCCTTATAGTCCTATGTTATCAAAATATCTTCCTTGGTTTTTTTATGGAACAATTCCTTGTTCCTGAATTAAGGATGAAATGGACCACAATGCTGAACTCCCATTCTCTCCAGAATTATTTTTGTTTAACTGTATCTACCCTTTCTTACTCTTTCATTCACTAATAAAAAACCCATCCTGACTAAAACAACTTGCAAATAATTATTTCCACTGTAAATTACTATGTCTTTTATATGGACCATTTTAAACAAATAAAGCAATTTTTTACTATATTTCAATTTGAAAAAACCTGGAAAAGCTCTCTTGATAAATTTGAAAATTTTCCATTTTAAACATTAGCCTTAAAAAGCACTATTTGATATACAAAGAAAAATAACCATCTGAARATTACTTTCACCTGATGTTTCTTTTTAATTTTATGGTGTTGAAATAGAAAAGGCCTTTATTTTATTTCAGTACAATGTTGTGGCAGATGAAACCAAAAAAATCTTTCTAAAAATGATTCTCCACTGGAAAACCCAAATGTATTTCATTTCTTTCTATTTTGAAAATTACAAGTACAACAGTTTAAAAAGTGTGATTCAACCAGAGTAACACTAAAACTTGCAGTACTTTCAATTTGTTTTCAGATTGACTTTTTCTGTTTTGGTTTTTCCCCCCCCTTGGAGGAAATACATTACTACTACCCTAATCTTCCATAATAGCAGGTAACATTTCCTTCAATATTTTAACATGAAATTGTGTATGGCTTAACACTGAAATATAACCACAGGAAAAAGTATTAATTGTCTTATGTCTTTAAATTAAACATGTACTTGGAGAATTACAGCCAAGAATCACACTCAGTGCAAAGATTTAAATGACAGTAAAACCCATAAAATGGCCTGATCACACCTTCTTTTAATCAAATTTATGCCAGCTCACTGACTTTGCTTATGACTTGACTTCAATTTTGATTTTCTCTATGCAAATAAGGATTTTGCTTGAATCCTTCAATAATGACCAACAGATAAAACAGAGAAATAATGATATACCTGAATAATCAGCTACTCCTGGAAATACTGGGTCAATTAGGCCTTGTGTCAGCCTACAGAGGAATTTAACATGAAAATGGCTATGTTAGGGTGCAGGGAAACTTCAGTGATGGGAATGTGTGCATCCCTGGGAAATAAAAATTCTGGGAGCTGTGCTGCAGCTCCCCAGTGGTGAGGAGAGGAGAGGATCTTCYGATGAATGCCAGCTCTACATTTCCTACATTCTAGTTCCAGCAGCTGTTTCCATAGCCATCAGAGGTTGCCAAACCAAACACAAAACCCAGACCTTCCTGACTCTCTGAGATGAGCACCTTCCCTGCACAAGTATTAGTCACAGGAATGGAAAAGAAAGCACACAGAGTGTTCACTTACTCGTYGAAATGTCTTTTGGGTTTTTAACATGTTTTTTCATTTAGAAGGACCCTCTGTCATTCAGGTAAGATGAGAAGTCTACAGACAGGAATCATGCTTTATCACCAATATTCTTAACTTTTTTCTGTCCAAAACAAAGCAGGGCTACACTGATGGATTGTTGCGGGCAATTTTTCCCAAAAATTATGATAAATATCAGGCAGTGATGGAGGCAAGGTAAAAACTGAGGAACTGCCCTTATTCTGCTTTGAAGGGATGACAAAATACYCAGTGCTCTCAGAGCACTATGGAGTTAGTGCTGAAACATCTGAATCCAACTAGAGAAGTGCATCTCAACTTGTTTTGTGTACCACAGATGTACTGTTTAATTAAGCCATCAAAAAAAAAAAAAAAGAGAAAGAAAATGGAAACAAGGGGATACAAAAGCGAGGGAAACTTCTCCAGCAAGTTAAAGCACTCTTAATAAGTAACAACATGACATTAGTCATTAAGAAACAAGAACTCTAAATAATGCATTCCCAACCTATAGATCTGAACCAGAAGATAACAAAGGCTCATAAATCTGTTTGTTCATTAAGTTAAAAAAAGGCAGGCTCTGTGTTGCTATCATGTCAGCTGGCACCAAACTGTATGCAATTTAGCGAGACTACAAAGTGAGGCCCATAGTCTACAATGGCAGGGTTTTTGATCACGCTAATTAACAGCCATTTTGTTTAAAATAAACAGATACGACTCTAATTGCCTTTTTTACATAAGAAAGGGAAGATCTTAAAAGTGAAAGCACGCAAAAGGGAAGATCAGACAGTCGCCTTTCAGGCTGATAAGCAAACTCTGTGTGAAATGAGCGCAAMTGAAGTTTGAGACTCTCTGGATTGACAGCAGAACAAGAGGAGGAATGGCTTCCAAAGCTGGAAATTCATGGCCACGATGCCTTGCACGAGGAAACGCCTGTTTTCCCATGCTTTTTCTCTTGTTTTCTCCAGTGTCCCTGTCTCCTGAGCACCTGCCAGCAAGGAGTYCCCTCGCTGCCAGGGCTGGGGCTGCCCAGTGGTGAAATCACCAAATCATCATCCTGGTCAGGGTGTCCGTACAGACTCTGACAGGACAGGAAAATGCCACAGGAAAGGAAGGAAAGCAGCATGGGAAAGGCACACTAAGCTCTGTGCCCGCACCTAACCCTGGCAGGCAGCGCTGCACTGCTGTGTGCCAGCCCCAGGGACACACAGAAAGGACATCCAGGTCCCTGGAAGTCCTGGTGAGGAGCACGCAGGGCAAGTGCTGGCACACAATTCAGTGTCCTCGCTAACTTCAGTGAGCCTGCACTGCAGCCTGGAGTTGCAGTGAAGATTTCGTTTTCTCCTTTTCTGCCTCAATTGCTTCTGCTAGATGAATTATATTTACTGCCTTTCAAACCCAAATTCAAAGATGCTTTTTAAGTGTCTTATAACATTCACGGAGTGACTGGGTTGGAAGAGACCTCGGAGATCATCAACCCATGCCCTAACAGCTCAACTAAACTATGGCATCGAGTGCATATCCAATTGCAGAGAAAGGCAACGAAGCAAAAACATTAAAAACTATTTATGTAAAGTACCCTCACCTTTCTCCCCACTAATAAAATCCACACTCTCTGCGCCAAAAAAACCCCACTCTGGTAGGTTTTAGGATGCAAGCGAAGAATAACACCATTCCAAAATGCCTCCCCGTACTTTAAGAGCGTGACATCCCCACACTCACATTGCTAACAAACCCTCTGTTGCAGCATCCTTCCTCAGCAGCACATCCTGACTCTCTCAGTATTTCAGAGATAAGAGCAAGGTCCTTACATKGAGGACACCACATGGACTGCATGTTTTCAGCATATTCAAAACACCAGTGAAAGTTCTGAAATCACAGTAAATTGCTCTGCCTAGGCACAGCAGGTTTCCATGCCATTGTGCTAATGGTACAGCAGGAGACTGAGGTTTTKCAGGACCTGGTCAGAGACGTGGCAGCAGCCCTTGCTGGTATAAGGATCTGTGAAAAACCTCAATTTCCCATTGCATCTGATATATGAACGTCTCCTTGCTTTTCCYAATGCCTCAACCACAACTTGTACATTTAAAACAACAAATGAAGCCCCGTTTGAGGATTTGCACGTAACAAAGATYAAACAGAGAGAAAACTGCCACACATTAATGAACACGTTGCTGTAAGAAATTTAGATACCAGAGTGTGAATCTGACAGCACAGATTACATCTCAAACATTGCTAGTCCCTCTTTTTGCTGGGACTACAGGAGTCAGTGACTCTGGGATACACAGGAGAGCCAAGGCACTGAACACACAGATCTGCTCCCACGAGGCATCACCACACCATTCACAAACAGATTTTTCTGCTTTCAGCTGAAACTGTGAAGTAAAAATTATCCTACGTCCAGTTCTCAGAACACAGCTTTCCAAACCCAGTTGCAAACCAAACACTTCCAGCCAACTTTAATGATAACCACATCAGAGAAGAATTTCATCACAAGAGCCATCTCCTTGGCCTTCAAATATTTAGTTAATATAACTCTGAGCATCAGACATATTCCCTATCAAAACCAAGCATCAGTACATCCTGTAGGGGAATTGCATTACTACTGAAACAGGGCAATGTATGCACTGCTGGCTGGGGATCTCAGGCTGAATGACTGCAGCTTTCAGGACTGACTTCAGCTGGGCTAATTTGATTTAGACAAGGCCACGTTGTTGCTTTTCAAACACTAAAACCCCACAGAGTCACAAAAGACCAATGGTGGTGTTGCCCAAGAAAGGGCAGGCAGAAAGATGCAGCAGCTTCRGAAGCACAAACCAAGGCTGCCAAAATACCCCTTCAAGAAATACACTGTGGGAAATAAGACATTAAAAGGGAAGGGAGTGAGAAAACAAGGTGGGTTTTGGCATTAACCTACCCCTAGCACCAGGTCAGAAATGATACTGACAGTGACACACAYGTGCAGCTGGCTTGTCATCTCACTGTGGCCAAAGTGACACTTCCAAACACACACACACACATTTATGCACCAGGTTATAAAACAAATGTTAAAGGCAGGAATTATTACAGCATCGTTATTGGGAAAATCTGGCACAACTTTCTGTACCAATGGAAAAAAATAATTTGGCTAAAATTACAACCACAGCTCCTCGATGGTCCTTGTGGTCCCTCCCACCTCAAGGCATTCTTTGGTTCTTCATTTCCAAAGCATCTATTTGACTTTTGAATCTAAAACCTACCAACTTTTCCATTTGATTTCAGCTCCTCCTGCCTAAGTCACATGATGAAAAAGGAAAATTACTTYCCTAAAAGGGCAGTTTTACCAAACAGAAGTCCATAAAATAAACACAGAATAAGCACACAACCATTCATATTCTCTATGCGTGTGTCTCTGCCCACTCTTCTCTCTTCTAGGAGTTATTCTGAGGGACAATTATGCTTTAAGTCAGATCTTCAACCCTAAACAACCACTACTATCAGCTGCACTTGTAAAAAGGTTTTCAGCTGCAATTTTATGCAGCACAACAAAAGACATCAAAAATTTGCCTCCAAAAACYTGACTGCCCTCCTTAACTATCATAKTTCTTGGAAGTAAAACACAAAAATAGCCCATCATAATGAGCAAATACCTAAAAATTAAGTTCTGGGGTAAAAAGAAAAAAGTGTGGCAAAACTGKGCATTAAAAATTTGAAATAAAAACTTTATTTGAAGAATTTAGAATTGAAGKCTCAACTACACTTTACTGTAATTCTGTGTTATAATCAACTGCATAATTTACCTTACCAAGAGGTATGGCAATAATGATATTCTTATAATATTATATATATTATAATTAGATATTATTGTATTATAATTATAGTATAAAAATAATCTAACACAAGCTGGATAAGCTTAAAACAAACTACAGGCAATCAAACAATAATGTACACTGTAAGGCAGGATTTTTTAAAAGCTTTCCAAAGAATTCTTCCCATAGCAGGAGAAACACTCCACGGTTACTTAAAAAAAAAAAGACATAACATATGTTGGGAACTCTGCAGAAATTCTGTATCCTGGAATTTGAAAGTTCTATAGAGTATCACTGAATTTTTCATATTTAATGTTTTCCATTGGAAAAACCTTCAGGTTTAATGTTCATTCAAACCCCAAAAGCAGTAAATCATGTTTTCATTCCAAAACCTAAATAAATAAGAGGATTTTATTGAATGCAGAGCAGTAAATGYGATTTTATGAAGTTACATCCACTCAGTGTCATCTCTGTCAGGTTTTACATCAACATTGGAGAGACTGTGCCTATTTCTGTAATGGCCATTTTCATACTGTGCTTGAATAAATCCATCTGGGTGACACACCAATCATGGTACAGCTTCAGAAAGTGGAATCAAACCAAGTTAGCACAGTTATTTCTGTCATGAGAAAACCCTATTTTCATCTCAATTTGTGTCATGAGAAAACCCTATTTTCATCTCAGCACTAGGGCTGGATGGTTCCTGAGCCAGCACCATGGATAATCTGTAAATTGCTGGTGTGGAGAGACAAGGGGAGGAAGGACATGTGCCACCTCTGCAGCTCCTCCATCCTGTGCTCTGCACTCAGTGGGAACAAGAAAACACCTGTGGCACCAAGCCAGCCTTGCACTGGCTCTAGTTAGGGCTTTACAGAGAGTTTAACACTGCACAGGTTTTTAAAAGGCCAAGCCATCCCTGCTGGACTGTGTAACCCCACAAAGTTCCATCACACACGCACCCAGCCCAGGGGACCTTTCCATAGCTCCTATGATTCTCCTAATACACATCCTGCACTGCCACTTGTCTTAGGGGAACWTGACACCATCCTGCTGGTGATGCTTGCTGCCACAAACATGTTTCCCTCAGTTCCACCATTCAGGCTGTATTTTCCCCAGAACATGAGGATTTGGCACAGGACAACAGGAAAGCAGCGTTGAGCTTCAAGTGCACATACCAAACTCTCATGACAGCAGTGGCAGGATCAGCAACAGAAGCAGCAGGTTTCATTTGCAAAGCAAGACAGTCAGATAAGCAAGTCATGGAAAAGGAATTGCACTGTAAATCGTTTACTGGCATTGTATTTCAGCTCAAAACTATTGCTTAGGGAGCAGTTTGGGTTTTGGTTGGTTTTTTTTTCTTCTTTGGAAGGAATATTTCAAAAATGAGTCTGTGAAGATGAAGATGCTTTCTTACACTGGGGAGCAGTGTCCCATCAAAACCTCACAAAATCTCCAAAAGGGACCCCACAGGCCATTCCTGACAGCTGGACTCACAAAGTTCAGAGCTGAATCAAACCCAAACTCCACAACTTAAAACAAGTTTAATCACCAGCAATTCATCTTTACCTTYAGTGTTCATAATCTCTGATACAACACCAACCAGATTCCCCTCCAGCAGCTCCCCTCTGCTGATGCTGCTGTCAAAGGCAGCACTGCAGCCACTTTTGCTGTGTCCTTTCCCCTTCCCAGCTCTCTCCWGCAGTCTGAATTACTCAAACATAGACCCTAATTGGCCTCCTGCTTTTCTGGAGATACGGCTCTCCTATAAGTCCAATCCAGCATGGAATTTCTGCTCTCATCACTCAGCCAAGTGAAAAAAAAAAACCAATCTGAAAACAGGATTTCTCCTTTAAGCAATTTTTTTTTTCCTGAAGGAAAACAGGCAGGAAAAAAGAAAAAGAAAACAAGTAATTGAACAAATAGTCAAGGAAATGTTTTTTGTCAGGAATACATCTTTGGAGTCCCTGCTAGGTGGCTGGGCATGCATCACAGGTGGCTTGAGCAGATACTTTGGAAGCAAAACTATTTATTGTGAAGTATAACAGATTTAATCCTGGGTTGTTTTTTTCTTCTTTAATCTTTTCTTACATGAAAAATGCTTATCCCTCTTACTCATATCATTTGGATTAGAATGCCTAAACATTTTGGCACTTCAGATATTTTTCATATGGTTTAAAACAACTTAAACACGAACATGTGAGAAGATTCATAGCCTTAGACCACACCTTCAGGCAACAAAATTAGCTTCAATAGAGTTGCAGAATCTCTGCCTCTCACTGAATAACACCACAAATACAGCAAATACCAAAATAATACGTGTCTGTCACTGTGTTTACACACACACACAAATATTTATATGCACTCACATGTATGTACTGTACACACACAGGTTTCTTGCACATTCTTCCATGAAATGTTCACAAAATTCAGAAGCTGATTTGCATTTAAAGATTTATTAAAATGGGCTTAATCACAGTGATCCAGAGCTCACCAGAGCAGCACTTAAATAGGCAAACTGAAAAGTCATTTTTGAAGCACTTCAGCAGCACCTCAAAGGTCTCAGGAAAGATTCATCTACAGATCTCAAACTTTCTAAAAACAACCTGAGCATGTAATACAGGAGCAGCATTTTGCAGCATGTAAAGTCAAATATTAGTGAGAATGTTGACTTTGTTTCCACACTTTCAGTGTAAGAAAAAAGGGGAAATGTTTTAATGACACACTGTGGCATAAGCATTGTCTTTTTAATGCAGCTCTGGTTACACAGAAACATTTCTCACTCAAAACAGTGAGATTGTACATACTTCTCCTGATCTCATCTTAAGGTTCTTAGGTTAGAAAGATTTAGCCAACTGAAAATATAGATTAAAATTACATATTCACGTTCCAGGTAGCACAAATTTCATAGCATCTCATCCCTGAAAATGCAGCCACTTCCAGAGGGGAATCCAGGAGCTGATCAACAGCACACAATGCTGCTGCAGCACAGCTCACAGCAAGAAATTAACACATTAGATGTAATTTAAAAAAATCTCATCTCTAAAAAACACCCAATCCTTTAAAAGCAAGGATGCTGAGGAAAATAAAACTTGGCCAGCCTTACCACACATGGCTCTACGCCAACAACTCTGTGACCTCTGCTCGGCCTCCAAGAGCATTTACATGAACCTGAAAAGCCTGGGCCACGTTGTGCCCTTCAAGCCAATGGCAGCTGGGTCTGTACAGCTGAGGGCAGAATTCAACCCTGCCACCAACACCAGGGATGGAGCCAGAGATGGAGCCAGCTCCCATGGAAAGGCAACAGCCCTGAACCCACCCAGAAGGGCCACAAAGAGGCTCCCCAACAAAAAGTACAGCACTAATTTGTGATTTTACAATTACAAATTAAGTAATTGYAAAATTACAAGTTAGTATTTGTAATTTTGTAGAAATTTTTAATTTCTACAGAAGCACCAGGAGATTTCCTCTCTCACTCAAAGGCTCACATGCAGAGCCATGCCTTCTCTATGAACACGTCTCCCTGCATGCATGGGTGTATTTTTCTGAGTGGGAGAGGCTGTACAACAGATGCAGCCCAAGTCTCAACTCTGGAATCACTGACAACACCCAGMCCCTGCTCACTTTGATGCACCAGCCACTGCAGGCAGTATTAAGAGCTTTGCAAAAAGAGCAGCCGTTTCCTTCTCCCACTCAAAATACTAACAAAGACCTACAGATCTTCCTTCTGACTTCTGTATTTATTTCTCCTGTATTTATTTATTTATTTGGATGGTAATCTCTTATCACTCACACAAGGATAAACAAGATCTGCAGGGCAAATATATTTGTGTTCATAGAGAGGGCATGGCACWGCACATGACCCTTCCTGAGTGTGAACCACCTCAGCACAGCACCTTCCCTCTGAATTTCCTCTCTCCTTCAGGTACTCCTAAATACTGCTGGGGCTTGGAGATGCTGTCAAGACCAGAATCAGCACATCAYACCTCTTCAAACATAAACCACAGATCACCATAGCACATGGGATGTGTGCTTATTGAGTGGCACTGGAGTTTCACTCATATCTCTGGAATTAGTATGATTGTATCTATGAAATTAGTATGATTTATGCTGGCTATGGCTCTGGGTTTTTTTACRTTTCAATCATTAGAAAATGGTGTTGGAGTTGTCAGCATGATGGTAACTAATACACCCTGCTTCTCAGAACTAAGTGCTGGCCTGTTGTCTGGATATTAACATGACAACATAGAAATTACACCCTTCTGGAGCATCCTGCAAGTTCTGAATGCATTTTAAAGGTTTTCCACTAAARCAAGTAATCACAATATTTATTGATGTCTGCAGCTTCTTAGAAGGGCCCCATGTTAAATGGAGAACTATCAGAAGTCCTGTTCCTGATCTCCAGCATCAGTAATGCATTTCTCTGGGATGTAATGCCCACTGAGAACTTCAGCAGCTTTAGGAACTGCAGAAGCTGACACTGCAACCAGGGCTTTTAGCACTCAACCCTGTATTTGTACCTGGGCCATTCTGGTGCCTTCCCCTCCAGCCCTTGTTTGAGAAGAGTCACTCCTGTTCCTTGATGACAGCTATTTCTGCATCCTCCAGTTATTTCTCAAAACCAGGCCCCAGGTTTCCAGGAAGGGTGAAGCCAGAGGGACCTGTGAGCCCAGCACTGCAGCCCAGAGCCTGCACAGCTATTCTGGGACTGCTGGAACCACCCAGCAGAACAGCATCAAACACCCAGGGGAATCCCCTTCTGTCACTTTTATTATTATCACCAAAAAAAGCAGYGCTGATGTGACTGCTTCGACACGGTCCTGGGCAGAGGGTGCTCTTTATTTTAAGTAGAGGCAGGAAATGAGTAATAGATTTCCTCTGCAGTCAAACTGGGGCTGGGGATGGGTTGGTTGAGTGATCTTTAGCCTCTCAATAGTTCAGCTTTGTGCTAAATAGGGAAAATTGTTACAGTCCTGATTACTTTTATCATTTTTGGGCATTTCAGTTCAAAAATATTAACTACCTGTGAGCCCCAGCCCGAGATTATTCTGATGTCAGAATATTCCTTATTCTGAGAATAAACTGAGGTAAAGCATGATCTGCAGAAACACATGGAGGCTTTGGGAGGCCACTGTTCTCTCACACAGCCCTAACACATTTCCCATATCATTTCCCACTATTATTAAAAGTAGTTCTGTTCCACCAGTGCCAGAAGCGATGGGATTGCTCTTAGATAAATAGATGCAATTCCATCATAGATATAGATATAATGATTTTATCTATATAAATTTCGTTCAGAACAGGTCCAGATGCCCTTGCAAAGTCCCCACACAGAGCCACCTGTGCCTTGTTTACACTTGGCCTCCTCCTACCATTGCTCCCACTGATGAAGCCACACAACTTTATTAACTTAACTTTATTAAGTTTGAGGGAGGAAGATKTTTTTGCATGCAAAGCAGCTGTTAGCTCTCAGCACCAGCTCATGTTTTAGACTCCTTTTCACCTGGGTGAGAGCAGCCCCATGTCTGTGTGTGTTTAAACATTTAATATTTCCTGCAGGATTGGCAGTGATGGCTTTTTGCCTCACAGCACTGAAGAGCCACACCAGACAACTTCCCCATGTATAAAATCGAGCAAATGGAAAGAATAAAAGCTTAAAGAAGCCATCAATGAAAAGAGACTGCACAACTTAATTATTAACATGCTAAAGCAAATCAGATGAACAGGAGAATGAATTTGCAAAGAAATCTGGAAAACAAAAAAAGGAAGTTGTTTCCATTTCAGAGGAATCTGAAATGTTTCCTGAACTGGTCTATTAATCCTGTTTGGGCAATGACTGCTTAAACCCAAAATGCACCAAGATTGCCCAGCAGAGCAATAGTTGATTTGGACAGTATGGATTTCCTACCGTGTCTCCAGCTAAAGTGATGCACACCCCCTGTGATGGCACTCTCCCACACTGACTGAAGGGTCACTGGAAGGCTGAGCAGCTCCTGCCACACACTCCTGCCTTGCTGGAGCCCTGCCACGTCAGCGCGGACTGGTGGGACACCAGGCTCACCCTTCAGACAATGACACTTGAGTCATTACCCAGTATTTACTACTGCCATGGTACTTACTTACAGATATGCCACTTATTAAAAAAAAATAAAAACCAAAAAGTTTTCTCCTGAAGTGATACAAAATACAGAATTTGGGAAACATATTAGGCTGTGAATATTTTGTTYGACTCCCTCTCAGAAGAGTAGTCTCACCTCCAAGGTGGCAGCCCCATTTTTTACCCTCATTCTGTTTCACTCTTCTCTGCTTGCACAGTCTGTGGGGACTGCCTTTGTCCCATTTTCCTCAGAAGGTCACTGCATGCTGGAGAACAAAGCTTCAGCTTCTCCTGAGCATTTGCACTGGATGTTCTTCCCTGTCATTGACACCCCTTTCCATGAGCACACAATTTTAACACATTTCCACAATTTCCAGTAAATAAGCATCACCAGCTTTCAGCTTCTTCCCATGACCAAGCAGACACCTCTTTTTCTGAATTACTGTCTATGAATCAAATTGATAAATATTTCTATCATACTTGCACCAAAGTCTTCTTAATTTCTTACTCCTGAAGGAAAATTATTCTTAACATGCAAACTTAAACTCCACTTAAAGCTTTCGCAGACTTTTCACAAACCAAAATTAATACTGTTTTTACTTCACTTATCATAATTACCATCTAACATTGCTGTCTAAAAATACCTCAGTAATGACCTATAAGAAAAGCAGGAATTTGGRACTTTGAAGTGAAATACCAGGGATGGAGAGCTGAACTGAAATGAAGACATTCAAATGCATAAATAGTAGGTGCAGTATAAAAAAACCCTAATTCCTAAGAACAAGAATGTCATGGAGAGCATGAACAGGCTTACAGGCATTTATGTGCTGCCCAAGCAAGAACAGAACCACAGAACAACCTGGGAAATACCTGAGAGAGTTTCTCCAAGTGACAAAACGCCCCCAACATGACCAATGTGAGGGAAGGATTGTGGCACAATAGGTCATTAAAAACCACACACCAGCCTCATGTAAGAGCTCTGTAATGGTGTTCCCTGCACCAGGAACCTCAGGGGGCCTTCCCCCAGCTCTGGTGTAGCTGGGCCATGGAAATATTGACCAATATCCACATCCTGCTCTGCACACACCACGGTGAGGGGAGAGACAATGACTGAGGAGGGGATTGAGAGCAAGAATAATTTTGATTCTTCCTCATAGTTTTTCTTGTAAAAAAAAAATTGCACAGCCTTGTGTCTACTTCAAAGAGCTCATCTGGAAATCCACAWCTAAAAGCCCTTTAAAAAGAAGGTTAGAAATCAGCAGTGGAGCAGAAGTCCTCAGTCTCACCACCATGCTGCTGTCACTGCCCTGTTTGTGCTGCTGACCCACGGCTTTTCTCTCCCCCTTCCCACACCATGAGTGCCCCAGTGAGGCTGCCAGTCAAACACATCCCCAAAGCTCCCAGTGCTGCTCTAGAAAAGGATGAATAATCAAAAGAGAGACCAGCAAAACCTGCCTCAGGGGCTCTGGGAGGGCCAATAAGAGCAGTACATCATTTAAAACCGATTAGTTTTGAGTAAAATTTGTCTTAAAGGTGAGATGGAGGAATTGACAGAAGGAATTTTTCAGTTTTCATTSATCTTTTCTGCTGCACAAATGCAAACCAGGCTCCCTAAGCTGGGAACCAGACACACACAGTTGAAATGTCTGAATAAAAAAATCACTCCAAAAAACCTTCCAAGGGTGAATTCTCTCCTGGGACTGAAGACCAGCATGAAAARGCCACCCAACCTTTGTGAGTTCTTACCACAAGTCTAGCAAGACTGAGTCTTTTGCTCAAGTCCTTGGATTCTGAAGGCACCTGATTGCACAGGAAAATCAGATTCCATTAAAAGAAAATAGACACCTGCCAATGACACCCCAGTGTCTGCAGGATTATACCTGTAACATTCACATGAAATTTCAGGAACATGGGTGTTATGYTGTGCTTTTAGAACTGCATAACCTGAAAGTTTAGATGTTACTARGTTTGTGTTTTTCACAAGTACTTTGTTAAGTTCCTTTAACTTTTACACTGTTGTATTTTCCTTTTTTCTCTAGGTAACTACAAAACCATAAGCAGCCAGGAACATCAGTAATTCCTAAAAATAGCCACCTATCCTCCTTTCCAAATTTAGAAAGATATGGCATTTCTCATGAAAATGGAGAAATAAAGCATTCACTAAAGGTGGAGTGCCCTATTTTTTTTAGGCAGATTTTTTTCCTTCTCAACTCCTTTTCATTTTCCTATCCCTAATCCTTATTTTCTTGCTCCTGTTTTTTACTCTGGGGAGTAACTCTCACCACTACTTGCATTGTCCATCCCTTTGCAGTTTTCCCCTCATTTTCAGTTCATTCTCCCTAGCTTCCTTCCACTCCAAGCTCCTTTCTCCCCAGCTCAGCTTTTCCCTGCTAAAGCTGCCTTGGAGCAGCACACTTCTCCAGCTTTAGTTAAGTCCCCCTTCAATGATCATAAAAAGGACTAAACATATAGCAGGGGAAAAAAAAAGGAAAAAAACTGTTACATTAGAACAGTCTGATTAGAAAGAAATCGGATTATGAACTTAYGTATAAAATAAGGTAGGACTCAGTTGTCAGTCTGATGAAAAATAAGAAACAAACACTTCTGGARATGTAGAAGGGCTATTAAAAGTATTTAAATTTTTCATTTCCAGAGGCTTTGCTTGAATATTCTTTATAAGCACGCTGTTGWTGTGGTTCTGAAGTATCTACAATCCTAAACTCAAAAGACAGCTTTCATTTTTGGTTCTATAAAATAATTTCTGTTCAGCTGAAACAAAAGATTTTCCCCACATCAAAGAATAAAAAGTACCTTCTCCAAAATGTTTTTATTTGATGTGAAACAACTGTAATCCTCAAACCAATCAGCAAATTKAAAAATCTACTTTTGTATGATGTGTTCTGGATCCCTTTGGGATGAAGAACACCATGGCAGCCCTAGAAATAATTAGCCAACATTTATGGGATGTCAAAGGAGCCTCTGCACTAGGCACCAGATCTTCCTGTCTTCCAAACACTATTAGTGCTAAGGAAAGTGCATCTGTGACTCCAAGGGATGACAGATCACTGYCCTTTTCCTAAATATTTTCTGGTTGTTGTGCCATCCCTTGATCTGCTAAATTCCACCACCAGCACCCTTTCCCTTCTTCCAGGCATTTATTGCTGGTGTGACAATGACATCTTTGCTGTCATCCCCTTGACAAAAGTTTACAGATCTCTGGAAGCATCTCAATGCCCACCTTCTTTCTCTGCTTTTTTTTTTTTAGCACAGACAGCACTGCATGGAGGAGAGCTGGTGTTTTCCCTACTCCTTGTTTTCCTGCTCTCCTCCCCAGATGACCCACAAAGGTGTGGGTGCCCTTTTTCCACCTCACTGTCAGGGAGCAGCAGGGGCCAAGCCCAGCAGAACTGCATGTGCCTTTCCACACTTACACAACCATGGATGCACTTTCAGGTCCTCCAAAGAGCTCTTGGCAGCAAGCTACACAACAAAGCCTGGAAACCTTCACTGAAATAAAATAAAAACGAGCACAGAGAGGAGGGACAGCCCTTCATTTCCCCTAACAGAGTCAACACGCCAACATCCACACCTCCTGCCTCCACTGATGTTAACTGGAATAATTCCACCTTTAATTTTCAGGCTCATTTCTGTCTTCACATGCTAAAAAAGCTCTGTCAAACAAGAAATATACTCACCAGCACCATCTCTGAACTSTTTGTCCCTTTGACTCCCTTTCTGTGCCCTTGCAGCAGACGTGGCTGGTGATGCTTGTTAACTTCCCCTCCTTCCCTCCCAGATCCCTCCATCCTGACCATTCAGAGCACACGAGCACAAAATGCTGTCCCTGAACAGAAGGAAATTKACGGTATAGCCAGTAATTATCAGTGAATATTGCCAATCCCACAGAGCACGAGGAAATCTCTGTTACAAAATCAAAGTATGAAAGTGCAGTCCTTTGTGTAAAAGGGAGAGGGAAAAGTAACATTTCTAATTGAAAATTAAAGCAAGAAGCAGGATACTAGCAAAGTACATTTATTGTGTTAACGTACCATTTGTCTTCTGGGCAAGCTACTAAAGGTCATTTGTTCTTCATAGCAAGTGTTGAAAATAGTTTATGTTGTGGGTCTAACTTAAAGGAACAATGTCAAAACCCTCGGGCCCAAAATGACCTTTTTATGCCAACACAGAGATCTAAATCTCTTACTGAGGATAGCAGTGATGYTTGCATTTCAGTCTCCCCCCTCCCTTCCCCCTGCAACCTCCCCTGCCTTGCAGGAGATGCCCCAGCACAGGCTGCAGAGRGAACCTGCCCACTGCACACCTTGTGCTGCCCATCCCTGGCTCTGCCCACCCTGGCAGGCCCCCCGGACAAGCTGCTTGCTGCTGGGCCTGCTCCCAACCTGCCCTCCAAGCAGGGGAGGGGAAGGGAGCAGAGCTACCCCTGCCTGCTGGAAGAGCAGGAGAACACACTGCCATGTGCTCTGGAAGGGAGAATATGGGCACAACTTGCAAAACCCTCTGGCAATGCTGCCCTCCTCTAGCTGGGTGCCTCAGAAGGGCTGGCTGTAAAAGAGGGAGGATCATCGTGAAATAATAAAATATGTGTGTAGGAGGTACACACAGAGAACCAGACATATACAGAGGGATTTGAACAGAAAGGCTCTGAATGGTTGCAGGCTGGCAAAACACCTGGAAACTCATGTGATCCGTTTAAAACCAGCCCATCTTTCCTACTGCACAGGTGTTCTCCCTCAAGTGTGAGTRTAAGATCAGCATGGTGCCTCATCCTCCTACTTGGTGTGGTCACATCTTCAGCCCTACTGTGAGCACCTGCAGATGTGGGGCAAACAGAGACCCAGAGCAGCACTTCAGAAGGAACCATCACAAAACACATCATGGAACTGTGCAAACACCTTCTCACTGCCAGGGAGAAGAGCCCTGGCTGGGCTGAACCCCGGCTGCCACCCTCCTCTGTGGGTGCAGAGAGCTCTTCTGTCTCCACAGCCCACACTGCCACACCTCTTGAGGCTCCTGACTGTGATCCATCACATCCACAGGCAGCACAGCACGTTCTCTAGCCCACACAGGACCCCTGGTATTGTTTGCAGGGCTCCCAGACRAAGGCAGGAGTGATGAATCTGACTCCATGTTCTCAGAAGGCYAATTTATTATTTTATGATACTRTATTATATTAAAGAAWGCTATACTAAAACTATACTAAACTATACYAAAGAATACAGAAAGGATACTTCCAGAATCCTAAAAAGATAAAATGAAAAACTTGTGACTGTTTCCAGAGCCTCATTGGCCATKAAGTTAAAACAATTCACATGAAACCARTGAAACAATCTTCCGCCACATTCCAAAGCCGCAAAACACAGGAGAAGCAAATGAGATAAAATTGTTTTCCTTTTTCTCTGAGGCTTCTGAGCTCCCCAGGAGAAAAATCCTGGGTGAAGGGATTTTTTCCAGAGAATCTGACAGTGCCACACCGCAGGGCTCTGTGGAGGAGCTGCTCTTTCCCAGGCTGTACCCACAAGGTGAACACCTCCTGCCAACCGGCGCTCGGAACCTTTCGGGAGGCGCCCAGCACTTTGCAGGATTTCAGTGCAACAGCCTCAAAAAGGCAAAGCTCATTTTCCTGAATTCCCAGCTCTGGCTGCCATTTGTGACAGACTTCACACATTTATGTGCTGCCCTGTCACATTTGGGTGGCAAAAAAATGGCAAAGTATAGATGCCGTGACAAGTAGATGAGACATGTTTTTCCTCTTTAGTGTTCTTAGGCTCAGATTTCCCTTCAACACATAGAGGAAGAGAAAAAAACCCTTGGGGCAGACAGAAACAGTTTAAGAGTTTAGTTACTCTGTTATACTGAAAAGGATTTTTCAAAAATAAATTCAAACATTATGAAATACTGAGCAGTGTTGGACTTTCTGACATTCTAAGTGGAGACTTTTGTATGTGTAGACTTATGCAATAAATAAAAATAAGCACAGGTATATTCTCCAATACATATTTTTATAGAGAAATCTTATATTAGATGCATGAACTACATTAATGAGTTTCCTCTTTTTTTTCAGTTGGTTGGAAACAAATGTACAGAAAAATACAGGGACAATTCAGACAAGACTGTCATTCCTTTCCACCAAATCCAATCTTTATTTTCATTAATTTAAGGATTCAAGACCAAACCTCTTACCTAGCTACCTAACAGGTTCTCTTTGAAGTATATTTACTTTGAGGTATATTCAATATTATATCTATTTGAGGTATATTCAATATTATATTCATTTGAGGCATATTCAATACCAGACATAGCCTTTAAAATGTATATATGGTGCAATTTTAAGTGTGGGAGATATAAGCAGGATACCTGCATCTGGTTCCTAAGTAGCCAAGATTCTTGTTTTGATTTTGCACTTGATTGTGGCCATTAATGTTACAGGAGAAATGCTCAGCTCACAGATGGAAAATCTCCCCACAAGGGCTCTCTGAGAACAGTCACCATCAGACTTCTCAGGGTTCACTGGCTGGCTCACAGGAGTATGAAATACTGCCCCATAAAATAGATGTAAATAAATAAACCCACAGTTGGATTTAACCACACTGTTTGTGTCCTTTTTGCATGCACTTCTATTAGTGACAAGCAAGCACTGACACACATCAAAATTCAGAGTTATCACTTGGATGGGATCCCCTTGACTCAGACATGTCACAGGATTTCCTTTAATGGCAAATCACAAACTCGGGTAAATTCTCTCCTCCACAGTTATAGTGTACACAATTATCCAGTAGTAACTCTGACCTTAATSAAGTTTCAATATGGAAATTCTATTTCACCTTAATCACCCATGTCTATAGTAAAGCAAAATGTCAAAGTCAAATGCAAGGACTGAAAATAGGTTATTTTTGATTGTGAGATATTAAATATTCTAGCTGAAATCCTGGCTCCTTTGAATACCACAGCAAATATCCCTTTCACTTCAGTGCTGCCAGGATTTTTACCATGGAGAATGGCCTGGAATTCAGTTTGTAGAGGTGAAGCAATAGAGTCTGAACCCAGTCTCACTGAAGGCCATGGACAGACTCCTATTCATARCAGTGGAGTGGATCAGAGTCTGTCTTGGCACAGTCAGGAGCTGTACCCTCAGAGATAGTGAAAGAATTGTTGTAAATGCCAGACAGAATTAGGAAGTACAAGAACACCCAGTACTTTATATGGCATTTTACAACAAGTTCAAAGCTCTAAACTRGACATAAAGTTAAACAAGTTGCAATTAGATTAAGAATCAGTCATTTCMACATGTTAAAAACACAAGGTAAGTTTTCCTGTAATACTTGAAGTAGGCAGTGCAGAATAACAATTTACTTAAATGTAAAAGTAAATCTGTAAGAGAGAGAGACAAAGACAGAAAACAGAAGAATCTCAGGGAAGGGTGGGGAATAAAACCATAAATTAAAGCAGTAACTCTAGCCTTCAGTGATGGCTTTACAATTTCAACTATGTTTTTGGTTGCTATGTCCTTTGTAGTGAACTAAAAGGTAAGAAATGCTCATGTCTGGATTAAGAAAAAAGATTCCTAGCTGACACTGTCCTGAAGAGTATTTGCAACACAGGGCTGAGCTTCCAACCCTGGTCTATTTATTTAATCTAAAAGACAAACAGCTATCAAGAAGATTTCACAATGAGTGGCTTTGCTTRCAAGGGCTTCCCTGTGGCAAAGCAGATTCTGCTGCTGTGCTGTTTTGTGTTTCATGATATTGGTAGGACTGCACTGAAACCTGCCCAAGCAAGTGGCCAAATGCTTGGAATCTGTTTCATCCTCTCCATCCTGCTCTCCATAACAAGTTTTGAAACAATGAATTATGGGTGGCAATGGCTACAGAATGCAGCTGACACAGGACATCAAGGAAAAGAAAGGAAAAAAGACATGTGGAAAGAGGATTGAAGGAAGGCAGAGGGGCACTGTGAGCACTGAGCCTATCATTTGTATCTTAATASGAAATAACATGATCCCTGTGAAGATCTATCATGTTTGTGCAAAGAATACTTCTCCTGGAACAGGCTGTAAACAGTGAGTAAACTCTTCCAGCTGGGATCAGCGTGCCAGTTAAAGACCACAGAGGGACCATAAACTCTCAGCAGCCTGCAGGATGGGAAAAGCAGAGATCCCCCTCTGTGTCTGCATGGAACAGCAGCTGCTCCACAGAACACTGAGAGCTGATCCCATCTGACCTGGAGGCACAGCAAAGATATTTCCAAGAGGTTTTCTCAGGGCAAGGATACAGGTGAGTGTTAGTCTGTCATTCCTCACAGCAGCTTGGGAACCATTCACAGGCTCACAGAGCCACAAAGACTGCCGAGTCCAGTTCCCTGCAGGGCCACCTTACACTAACCATGGCCTGAGGCATCACACAAACAGTCCCTGGGCCCTGACACACTCAGTACCATGGCCACTTCTTCGGGGAACCTGTTCCACAGACTGACCACCCTCCAAGTGAAGAGCCTTTGCCTGGTGTCCAGCCTGAACTTCCCCGGCACATGGCAACAGAAGAGGAGRCTGTGAAGACAGCCACAAAACTACAGAGACACAGAAAGCCCTGGCTTGGAAGGCACCCTAAAGACCATCTTGTTCCAAGCCCTCCTCAAAGGGCAGAGACATCTTCACTGCCCCAGAGCTCCATCCACCTGGCCTTGGGAACTTCCAGGGATCCAGGGGCAACCACTGCTGCTCCGGGCAGCCTGCTTCTGGTGCCTCACCACCCTCCCAGGGAACMATTTCCTCCCAATATCCCCACTCTAAATCCACTCTCTGACAGTGTGAAGCCATTCCCCCTGTCCTGGCACTCCAGGCCCCTGTAAACAGTCTCTCTCCATCACTCTTATAGGCTCCTTTCAGATACTGGAAGGCCACAAATATCAAGAGGTTCATTTTATTCTTTCYGCCTTTTTCTGGCAGCCTGGTTTCCAGTTTCACGCTCAGGAGCATTATCCATTGCTCTATCAGATTAAAAGGAGATATTCTCCCCGCTCAGCTCATTCAGTGTTTAAAGTGTTGGATTTAGATGCCTTCGATGTACGACCTGCACACAGAAGCCACAGAGCATACAAAACTTTTGGAAGCCTGACGTGCACAGCAAGTGCAGAACCCCAGGCACACAGTTCAACACTCCCTCAGCTGAGAAATTCCAACCAATGCTCAGCACTATCCTGTGCCACAGCACACAAAAAGTCTCCTCTGGCAGCAGAGCCCTGCTCATGGCAAGGGACACCTCTGTACCTTGATCCCCTGTGCTGAATCCCTCAGGGAAGGAGCACAGCCCCATTTCCCATGACAGAGATGACAGCACACACTGGTACCAGAGTCAAACARATGTCTGCAGCCAAGAATCCCATCTGAATAATCCACTGAAGGACAAAAACTGAAAAATGTACAACTCCATAAAAGGAATGTACCATGCTAGCAAAGTCAACCAGAAAGGGCATAGGGGAAATTGAGACAGCTAAGAAGGAATCTGACATGTACATGTTTGGAGAGGTTAAAAAAGGAAAAGGATAAGCCAGTCTTCAATTAGATATAAATATTGGGAACATTTCCTTTCCCCAGTGGCAAAACAATTTTCAAGAAACGTGTTTGTCTAACAATTTCAAATTTAAAAAAAAAAGGCAAGAGGAAAAAGGTAAACTTAATTCAAAATGTAAGCAAAACTTTCAGCTACGACTATTGGAAATTCCAACCTCTGGACCTCAAAGAGGGTCCAAATGCATTTTTCTGGCCATTTTTCAGAACACTGATATCCAGCAAAGGCAAGGAAGGGCACTCTCTCATCTGCTAAGTGCACTTGGCAAAAACAAGTGAAGACACATAAAAGAGAAAACTCCTCCCTGTTCATAATGGACCAGGAAGTGGTAAAGGAGKAAGTTGTTTATTTGGGGACCTGCATCTTTTGAGCAGCTGCTGCACTCTCTGGCTATATCTGAGGCTAACCTCTACCCTGGCAGAGGTGGATATTGCATGTGGGATCATCACCCAGTGTCATCCCTGGACTCCTGGGCTGGGGATTCCCAGGAGCTCAGCAAAGTTCATCTGCCTCTGAGGTAAAGGAGAGCTTTAGCATTTCATTCCATAGCAGCAGAGAGAAAACATGAGTGCTTTTAGATCACCAGCTCCTGCTACAAAACAAGACCAGAAACAGCCTCTGATAACTGCCCTAAAAACTTCAGGAAAAAAAAAAAGTCTGGATAAAACCACCCAGGGGACTGGCCCAGGGTTCTGACCCTTTTTGCTGAAATGGATGCCTGATCTGTCTTTAACAGCTCTGGGAGGACATTCCTGCAGACCTTCCAGACTTCCAGCACTATCTGCAGTGGGATCTTATTATCAGAGATGGCTGGGAGAAATGAAAATCACCAAAAAAATSAAAGGCAATAGAAAGGAAATCAAGTTGAGCTGCTCAGGCTCTCCCCACATGCAGCCACAACATTACTTAGATGTGATATAGGCCAAATTACTGGCTACATGGATACATGGACTGCTGAGCAACCAGTGAAAATCCTGGCAAAAAGATTTACCGGAAAGATGATGATTTTAAATGGTATTGGACAACTTTGCTGCTTTTACATACAGGGAGGGGAAAAGGGAAGAGGAGGATTGCATTTACATCAGCAACCCATCACTCAAAATTGTATTCCCAGGTCAAAACCAAAAGGAAATGAGGATGAATTTCAGCACTGATATCGAGTATAAAACTTGAAATTTTTTTAATCATTCCCATTTTCAAAACATACTTTTGCCATAATTGATGAGGGCTGAATGTCTTTTACTTAATTAGGGGTAMGAGAACAAATTCTAGTATGATTTAYCAAGAACAGCCACAGCTGATTTAGCTTTGGAGGTCAGTGGGGATTTCAACACTGGCTGCAGGCTCAGGGAAGTCAAGTACTGGCAAGGAGTTTGCAATGGTACCTGAAATACTTTGAAGAGSACCTACCCTCCTCCATAAGCAGCAAAGGCTGTATTTCTGTCTGTATTTCTGYAGCATGGCCCAGCTGAGTAAATACTAAACAATAATTCTTGGTTAAGGATTCATTATACAGAAGGTTCCAAATAAAAAAGGAAAGATAAATAAGTCTCTCAAACCCAGCCATTTACACTTGTGCAGCATTAAAATCACACCTAGTAAAGCAGCATGCATTAAGGCAAATAATAATAATAATCTGAATTAAACTAAATAAAACTTGTCAGAATGGAAAGAAAACAAATCCAAAGCCTTGACATCAACATAAAACCAGATTTCTGCCCATTCCCCTCATAATGGCTTTTCTACTGCACTTTGTTCTGACCTTTTATTACTTTCCCCACACTGAAGAATATTGCTTTTCAAAACTCTTCATGTCTTTGCTACCCCTGCCATTATTTCCACTCCTATTGTTGAGAGCTGTTAGTCACTTTTGTTCCAAGGTGCACAGCAGCAYTGTGCCTTAAAAAAGGCAAGACCATATGTACTTTTTGAGGAGGAAAGAAAAAAGAGTAGAAAACACTTGAATTTTTCTACTAAAGACCAAAGCCAAATTTTGTTAKAAAATTAAATAATAAAGTAACTAAATGAATAAATAATAGCTTAATAAATACACTGGGAGACTGAAAAGCATGAAATCAATTTCCTGCTGGTAAGAAGGGRAAAAGACACTTTTCTATGACTTAACTGGACGTAAATAGACTTGTCCTGATCCTGTGATTGTTCCRGGCCCAGAACATCTACTGAATTCAGTGTGAGCTCTAAAACTAGATCAATTAGAGTATCAGGGCTGCTTGAGAAAGGCCTGCCCATCACTTGGAGGAAACAAACCAGACAGACATTGGAAAAGAACGTAAGCCCATAAGCAGTGTACAAGGTTAAACAAAGGGGTCTGTGCAAACCCCACAGCCCACAAAGCAGCACACAGCACCCTAGTGAGGCACTTAAACCCAGGCACTGCTCACAGATGAGCTGGGCTTTGTCACCAGCGAGGCCAGGCTCCAGGAGGGAAAGTTGAGGTGTTGATGCTAAGTTAGAGACACTAATTTAATTTGSGCTATGTGTTTAAAGCCTCCTCGAAGAGCACACAGCCCAGCAGCTTCTTGCACCACCAGAAGTCCTGGCAGGACAACTGTGTCCTCAAGCAGCAGTGAAACTCTGGCTCTAGCCCAGAAAAACTGAGACTGACACACAAACAAAGTCTGCTCCCAGGCTGCAGCTGGATCCTAGGCACAAACCCTGTGCTGCTCTGCAGCCCTGCTGGTCKCTGCCCTGCAAACCAGACACATAACTGCAAAATCCAGACCCTCCATTCCTAGGAAATGCTGTCAGAGACCATTTAAAATGGAGAATATAAAGGAAAAATTTTCAAAAAAATTACTTTAGCTTTTTTGTCCTGTTGTTTACAAACGGCAACTAACTGCACAATCATTAATCCCTTATCAGTGTTTCCCTGCTGCACAGTCAGTTCTGGGGATCAGTTTTACACAGCAGGAGAGTCTTAAAAAGCCTCACCTTGTTTTTATGAARGTCTCAGAGGAGCAGTGCTCATACCTGAGCACACTTGAGTACAACAGCAAGCAGCCTGATGGAGGAGATTCAGTCTTTAGCCCATTTTAATGGACTCTGACTCAGGCAGTCAAGTTCTCAGTTTGCTTTATAATGACAGCTGGTTCTACAAACATAAGTCTAATAATAAAAGATAACAATGGCATTCAGTATACTGGGTTCTTTTTTTTTAAACGGCAGCACACGTCATCAAGTAGTTCAAAGCTATTTCAACTTCAAGTAYGAAATTCTCACCATGAAGAGTATCAGCAGTTCAGCTCCACTCCATTCTCACAACCATATAAAGCAGATTTCAGAAGAACTTCAAGGGGTTGGACAAAAAAAAAATCATACACAGCCAGAAAAAAGCCCTTCTTTTGGAATGCCCCATGCATTCATTCTCTGGCAATAAYTGGGAACAAATACCCAGGGAAAGACCATGGAAGGGAGTCAGGGTGATTCTGGGTCTCCCTTGGGTGTGTCTTCCTTGCAACCTCCAGTTCAGATTTCCTGAGTACTCCCAGACAGAGCCTYGAGGCTCTGTCCACATCTTTGTCCAACATTCCTGATGGACTTTGCATCCATCCCCTTGTCCATTTGCTTTCTAGCACTTATGTCAGAACCCAGGACATTSCTCTGGCTGCCCTGGAGGGCTCCAGACCCTGGCAGGGGGCTCAGAGACCCTGGCACGGAGTCACAAACACCTGTGCCTTTGATTTTAGCCCATGGAAACAATTCCCAACTTTGTGTGAGGAGTTACAAGCCACAAGGGTTTGAGTAGAATGATAGTGAATTTATCACAGGGTGAAAAAGTAGAATTTTGGGGACTTAGAATGGGGGTTTAAGAAGAAAGATGGAGGAATCTGGGCATGTCCTGTCCTTCCTCCTGCTGCTTCTTGTCCTCCATCCTCTGCTGTGATGGCGACACTTTTGGATTGGTTTAGGGTAGAGACAGACTGCCTAACATAGGTGATAGGTATTGGAAAATTATTGTAAATAAAGCACACGCAGTTCTTAGTATAAAAAGCCAACACCACCCCAAGGGCAGGGACTGTGCCACAACCCAACCTGCTGGGCAGATCTCAGCAGGTCAGAGAAAGAATGGAATGGATAAGAGCAAATAAACAACCCTGAAAAGCAGAACCAAGGAATCTCTACTTCTCCTTYTGTCACMGGGCTGKGAGAAAAAAGTCTAACACCTCAAGGTGATCTCAACTACAGAAACCCAAGACTTGAGACCATCCAGGACCTCAGGTGACAAAGTTTCACAGTGTATAAAAAAATACCAGTCTGCTCCTGGCCCCATACTGGATGCAGCCATAACTGCACATCTGAGGCAGGGTAAAACCCCACAGTGAGGTTTCCCCACAGTCTTTTCTGGGTATGAATGCAAAGCAGGCATTGACAGCTCCTGCTGGGCAGCTCCAGGCACCAGCACTGCCTGTGCACTTGGGATAKTCCCTGTACACCACCAAGCTGCAACAAGGGCACAGATGCAGCACTCGAGGGGTCAGTTCAGTATGGCTTTCTTCCATGAGAAGGAAATTCTACAAGCAGAATGCATGGGTTTTATTCATCTGACTGCTAAATCCCCCCTTCCATCTAATTTAGACATTGCAATTGGGAAAAAAACCAAAACAACACACCAAACAAAAAACAAAACCACCAAAAAACCCAAAACCAAACCTGAAGCCCAAGCTGAGATAGGTATTTAAATAAGCTGCATTTCTGCAATCGCTTCCATAGGGTCAYAGAAAAACAGATTCTGAGCACCTCMRCTGATGCTTATGTGGCAGGGTGTGTCATTAAAAAACTCAAACATGAATTTGCAGCCAGACCAGCCCCTTGCTCTGGCTCCTCACACCACTGCCAGGCCCTGGGAAGGATGTGTGAGTGCTCTGCACTGTGACATCCCATCCTGGTACCTCTTTATTGTGCTTACTCAGGTGTAGTTTGCACCTTTCAGGCCACGGATTCTAAACCAAATTTGGTACTAAGCAATCCTAAGCAATATTAAGCAAAAAATTGTTACTCTGTAGAAACCCCAAAAACTCAGGTCCAGTTTGTACCTTTCAGGCCATGGATTCCTAACCAGATTGGTACTTAGCAAAATATGCTACAGAGTAATGGAGGTCATAACAATCTCAAAAACTTGCCAGTGAAACCTCAGCCCCTGGCTAAGTTCAAGCCTATTCAGAGCCCCTTGCTTTTCCCAGCTGCTATTCACAGGCACTTTGAAGGAGCCCACATTCATTCCCCATTTGTTAAAAGGCTGGRAAAAGGACTCCTGTACCCTGATTGTCCCTTGCTGAAATAAAAGAACTGGCAGGATTTCCCACCAAATCCTGTGTGGACTGAGCCCCCTGTTTTAAAAACAATGTTTGCCAGTGGTGCAAATTACTCTAGTCTATCTATGATTATTCCATCTTAAAATGGACAAATTGGAAAGAAACCCTTTCCTCTCATTCCCATACTTGGCAGTGTGGGTAAGTTTACATGACATCCTGAAAAAACTGCAGTTCACAGAGGGCATTAATGCAAAATTGCAGAGATCATTTGCTCGTATTTACTCCTCCTCTTAACACCAGACACACAGCTAAATGTCATACAATGCACTTAAAATTAAAACACTTTTGCAAGAACTATAAAAAAGACCCAGAAACTCTGTAACATGTAATTAAATCGAGAAAGTAGCTCAAAGAGCTTGGCAGGGCTCAGAGAGATTAATGAGTGTGTGGATGAAAATAACCCATATCTGCATTCAGAAGGGAGTGAGTGAGACCACCCATTTCAGCTGTGGACGCCACAGAGGAGCCACAGAGCACTGAGAGTGAGAAGAGGTGCAGGAAGCCCTTGGCACCTGAGCCCTTGCAGGGATGTTAAAGCAGGATAATGGGGGATTGGCCGAGTGTTTGGGACTCAGCACCGTATTTGCACCAAAATAGTCATTTCCAGAAGAGGAATAATCTTAGGAAATGTTCACAGGTATTCACACACCTTAAGGACCCAGAATACAGGAGAAACAATAACAGATCACCTGAGCCAGTTTTGTAACTCTGAAAAGCAAGGGACACCCACTGAAAAGTAAACTCCRATGACTTTTATTTGAATATGCATTTCCAGTACAAAAAGAGAAAACTTCCATCCAAAACCATATTTGGGGTTTCATTTCTGTGAGTTGGCACCCACCTTCTGTGGATTACAAACCCAAGCAAGCTGAGCCTAAGGTTAATCCAAATTCAGTGGAACTGCAGTCAAAATCATCACTGGTGTTCTTCTCACTTTCCTTCAGCACCAAAGACAGGATTAAGTGCAGATGAGAAAAGAGGAAAAAAAAAAACCACCTGACTATTTAAAGCCTTAATTTCCAGCATAGCAACTTCCAGAGTATACATACTTCCGAGGATGATTTTTATCACCACCAGCAAGAGGGAGGATAACAAAGAAGGGGGGAAAAACAAATGGAAGCAGAGCATCAGGTGTAAAAATCTGACATGCAATTGGGTCATCTCTATTGGAAATCCAGTACTCGAATTCTAAATTATTAATATTTATTGCTCACATATCTGAAGGGGGGGGGAAGCACATAATGATTCTCGTAAAACAGTAAAATTAATTTCTCACAGTATTAGCTCAGGCCAATAGTTGCACACTAGCAGGGTAGACAGCAGCTGAAAGATCAGAATGAGGAAAACTTAATGTGCATGAGGCAGAAAAGGGGACACCACAAGAGAGGTGGGGACTGGTGAGGTGAGGCAGCTGATAAAAAAAAATAGGTGGGGTAGAAATTCATACACAATGTCAGCAGTGGTCCAGGGAAGTTCTCCCAGCCCTGACTGAAGTAACACTCAGGTTTCTTCAAAATTCTGATCCCTCATTCCTTTCTTTGCAGAGATGMGGCACAATTTCAATTATCTGTGCTCAGCTCTTTGGCCAGACTGTGCTTCTGCTCTCCCAAAACCACCTCTTGTTTTACAGGGACACCACTATGTTCAGGTGAGCTCAACATGGGCTCTCAGACCAAGGGYCCAATTTGTGAGGCAAATTAAAGGAAAGCACTTGGAGCTACAAAACCAGCCTGAGATCAGCTGCATTTTCTAAATATCCTACCTTATTTACTKAGAGGTGATGACATAATTTAAATTATCCTATTATTATAAAACATAATATTATTATTACAATATATTATATATTACATGATTGTAATAACATGTTATGTATATTGTTATATATAATCTACATAATTTTATWTATAATATATCTATTATAAAATATTATAATATTATAGGTTTCCAGCCCTCAAACCTTTTGGCCATTTGGGTCCAGCCCAATCCCAGCACCCAACACAGCATTTTCCTGTGTGAACAAAAGGAGTACGGGCCTTGGAAAGGAGCCATTAGATTGTTAGGCTCAAATAAAAAGGAAGTGCATTGCTTTTCTTCACTCATGATTTACTAAAAGATCATTTTAGCTGTCCACATCCTCCCAAAGCACATTATGAAATATTCTGCATGATGGAGAGAAAGGGTGAGCAAAGTTCAGAAAGATATGCAAGTCCATAACCCCRTGAGCTGTCCCAGGACTCTGTACAYGCTGAAAGTTGGGTGTCAGTGCCAAAAACCCCGTGAAACCTGGTGTATGGAAACCTTCACTGCACTGGGACCACAGGCAGTCAAGAATCACTTGCAACTGTTAAATTCCAGGGAAACATAACATGCACTCTTAGTATTTCATCCTCTCTCAAAAATAAATTCTATTTTGCTCTCCCTTGTTTAGTAACAATCACTGCTTATGCCAGATATGTCAGACCAGAAAAACAGACTATTTGCCAAACTTGACTTTGAATGGCAAACTTACTGACTTGAAAATTTCAAAAAAGCCTGAGCTGCAGCAACATGCCTCRATTTTTCTTTGGTTTTTCTGGTACMTTTCAAGTGACACAACTTTTCCCTTTTTTAAAAAAAGGCTCATTAAATCATTATGAATCTAATTGCACAGTACCAAAAAGCTCTTTACCTGCCATGAGGCATCTGCAGCRGCAGTGAATTTTTTTATCTTATTGTTATCTTACTATAAAGAGACCTTAACCTAGGGCTGATCTGTGCTCACATTCAGTTGCTGCC
The DNA here is from genome assembly GCA_014549065.1 of Cardinalis cardinalis. Classification (NCBI taxonomy): domain Eukaryota; kingdom Metazoa; phylum Chordata; class Aves; order Passeriformes; family Cardinalidae; genus Cardinalis; species Cardinalis cardinalis. Next base: position 690,464 of record JACDOX010000254.1, read on the forward strand.
CACTGCTTTCCTTCCTTTCTCTCCTTTCCCTGAGCCCTGCATTCCTTTCCAATCCAGGTGTTCCTGGTCCCACCTTAGCCCCTCTGCTGTCCCAGTGAAATGCAAGTGTGAAACTCTCCTAACAATCCCTGAAGCCAGCACAGAGGGATGGGAGGCTCATCACTTTAAGGATTTAATGCCAAGATGTTTAGTGGCTTTTTCCCCCCACCCCGTTCTAATTGGGTGTTTTGGTTTAAATCCTACTTTCTGACTGATGAATTTTTCGATTAATGCAACTCATTTTCAGCTTGGTATTTTGCCTAGTTCCCTTCAAATTGAAGCAATTATAGAAAAAATTAAGTGTTCCAATAATTTTAAACCTCTCCACACACTGCAATATTATCAGTGTACTTCACTTTTTTTTAAAGGTGCAAGCTCTTCAGGAGTGCTTACCATTCAAGCACACACAGTCTAGGAACTGATTAAATATTATCAGATAATTTAAAATCTTTACAAGAGCTTTGGCTTTCCAACACTGAAAGCAAGTGCAGTGCTAAACTTGGAAGATGCTAGGGCATGGCATGCTCTGAACACAAGAAACACCAAAATTCTTTTTGAACAAAGGCAATCTCAGGCTTTATAAATGCAACAGCAGAAAAAAACCCACAAAACAGTTTCCTCATGAATGAGGAAAAAAGCAAATTCTTTATTTTGAGATCATGAGCCAGAAGAGTTGGGTGAAGGCACAGGGCTGCATGCAAAGCCTTTGGACCTCCACRCTGCTGTAGAAGCATCCATGGAGATTTTTCCCCTGGCAAAACAACTTCCACAGCTGGGCATTAACACCCACACCTCCCCTGGAGAAAAACCCCTCCCAGGCAGACAAGCCTGAGGGGCTGCTGGGGCTGGGATGGCTGCTGCCTTGGCAGACACTTCTCTCCTGTCAGGAGTTCATGGGGATAACTCTAAATGAGCTCTGGAGCAGGAAGTTCTCATCTTGCACACTTAAATGCTGTCTTAGAGAGTCCACTTTTACAAATCTACAGYACTTAATCATCTTTTTAGTGCTCTTTTCAGGTAAGGTTTTCAGAGCAGATATAAAGATGATACACCTACACACAAACATTATTTCTTTATACTAAAAAAGAGCASTGAGGCAAAGAGAGAGGGGTTCTCTTCTTGGCTAGTATTGTTAAAAGACTATAGCACAAATACACAAAACACAGACACATGAAATCAACACTGTCAGTGCAAGACTTGGCTTCTTCCTATATGTTCACAGAAATAAAATCAACATTTTTCAGTGCAAGATTCAGCCACTTCCTATATGTTACGCAGCATTTACAAATTCAGAAAACACTGTGTTCCGTGTGATGGTACATAGCTACTGGAAAACAGGCTTATTGCATCCTCTAACTCAGCAACACTAAGACTGCACCTCACAAAATTTTTAAACCACTCAATTAAAAACAGTAATGTAACTACAGCATGGCACACTCCTGCCAGAGTCCAATACCCATTCATTCCTTAAAGAGAGGCAAAAAAAGCAAAAGCAACCCAGGTTAACTCTTTTTTTATTTCATTCTTGATAAATACCAGAAGAGCTTTTTGTACGATCAAGGGTAACTTGGGTTGCTTAACAAATGCCATTGCTTTCCAACCAGATTCCTCCTGATTGCCCTAAGAAGCAATCCCCCTGGAGCTGCAGCCAGGGCTGAGCAGCCCAATCACTTTTTTGCCCCATGTCCCACCTTTTTTCCCCACCTACACTAAAACAGCACGGTATTACAGCAGAGGAGAGGATGTGCTGTAAGGGAGGAACTTCTGACTCACCCCCAAACACTTGGTGAACACAAATTCTCCAGGTTTAAATCCACCACCTAAGTGCCTAATCCAAAATCAGCAATTCAGCTGTTAAGCAAACCCTTTTTACCATGCATTTCAACAAATACTTAATGAATAACCTGTGACTGGGGAAGCAAGAGAGATGGCAAGTGAGGAAGGGAGAGATTACAAATCAGAATATTTTGTCTGTTCTGCCTGTATCCATTTTCAAACCTGTCCTCCCCTTCTGTGCTCTTTGGAGTCATTTTTGAGCCCTGGCCTTAGCAGAGGGGAGAGATCAGTGTCAGAGCTGTGCTGAGCAGCTCTGGGGTCAGAGCAGCCCCTGTGCACACACACACATTGTCCATCCACATTCCTGGATGCACCCAGGATCAAGGCAGAGCAGAATCGCACCAAAGCTCTCACCATGGATCAGCCTGGCAGACTCTGCAGGAAAATACGGATTCCTGCTGCCCCCTGAGCCCAGGGCATGAGCACAGGAGGGCTGCATGAACACAGACTGCAGCACAACCTGGAGCCCAAAGGGCTGCACTCCTCAAACCCTGCAGAGCTGCTCTGAGTTCTCYTGTTTGAGGCAGGGTGGGCTCTACTGGTGATGTCCTCCGGGAGCGAAAGGTGCTCAAAAGAACACTGAAAACTGCTCAAACATAGAACTGCCCTCCTGAGCCCCACAGCTGCCCCCCAGAGCCTCTCTCACAGTTTTGGGGTTTCACAACCACAGCTTGTCTTTCTTAACTACTGTTTWCTCCTTCTTGATCTAACACCCACAAAAACATCAGGGGAAACAATGAAAATGACCACTCACTGGGGACAGGGTTATAAAAAGAGCATTTAACATCAGCCTCGCTCTGCTCCCATTGACGTCAGCTGTAAAATTCCCTTTGCCTTCCAGGAAGCCAAGAGATGCCACTGCAGATCACTTTTGGGAACAGCAATCCAAGAGCAGTCAAATGCAGAAAGGTAGCAGACTGATGGATTTTTCTTTTCCCTCCCGTTGCTTCTAATTACAGCTTTATTGAACTGTTCCCCATCATCTACATTCTGCTTCAGGGAGGGGTCCCCAGGACCAAAGGGAGAGGTCAAGGCCCTTTGCACGTCTGCCAAAACTTGTGCTGGCTCTCCAATCCAGCTTTCTCATGGAAGAGTGAATATGTGCACATGATTTATTTAATTCATTTCATATTTTACTCCTGTATTGAGGTGCCCTGATTGTCCACACTAAAAAAAACAAAATAAATTTAAAAAAAAAAATATCTAGTTTTCTTCTCCCTGTTCCTTTCTGGAACAAACTGTGAGGACACTCCAAGCAGGAGCAGTCTGACAGCAGAGTTATCCCAGCACTCCTGCTGATGAAGAGTTCTTCTACATGGAACGCCAAATTTGGCTCGTCCAACCTTTCTGGGGCACCTCTCATCCTCTAGCACCCACAAACCAACAGCTCAGGACATGAAACACACAACTCAATGGCATTCTGTAGAAAAACMACCCCCCCAAGCACTCTGCTGTGCTCTCTGCCCAGTAGCTCAGGTGTTYTGAATTGCCAAAATTCAAGATGTGTCACAAAACCATCACAGGGATACCACAAGAACCATGAGAAATACAGACCCAGGCTTTGCAATGTGGACATGGCCCAAAGCATAATGGACCTAGGCCAAGGCAGGAAGGCAGGGAGCTTCTCAAATGAAGCTGTTTCACAGTATTTTTAGCAGCCATCACATCCTCTTCATGAGTCCTCTGCCACATCAAACAAATGGCAGCCCTAAGACACCACCAGTGTGAAAACAATGGCATAGACACTCCCAATCTATGGAATAGCATTTCAAAAAAGGAGAACTTGGTAGGTGAGAGGGAATTTATATTTTAAAATGCCACACTTGTGCCCAGACAGTATCCAATTATGAATATAAGTGATGAAGAAGCAAACACAAGAACTTCAAACAGGAATTGGAGTAGAGGAAATGAAGCCTGAAGTCTGGATCTCCACAGCCCCAGAGCTCTGCAGCACCTGAGTCCAGCCAGGGCCACAGAAGTGCTCAGTAATGAAAGAGAAAAAGGATTGCATGTGCCAGTGCCAATGGATGCTTTCTTAARTAAAGAAGTCAAATCCCAAGGGTCAGGAACCCATGGGTAATATTCACATGAATTTTCTTGCATTGGTTAAACCACACACCTGCTTTTGCCAGGCAAAGATGTTCTCTCTCTCCAGGAACACCAGCAGCCAAGGGCCTGCCTGATTTTGGAACCTCTTTAAGTATAATTAACAGTAGACATTAAGAACTAGCATCTAAGTCAGCTCTAAATGATGACTTAATTGACTTTCATAAAGCTCACTCAGACAATACAAATGTTTCTTCCTTAGCTCATGTGTCTGCACCAACAGGGAAGGCACAGACAGTTCTCCACACCATGGAGAGATGCTGCTGGAGCTGACAGCAGTGTGAAATGGCACAGGCAGGACTGCCAGGGCTGCCATGTCCTGATCTCTGTATGTAGCCAAGTCAGAGCATCCCTCACACTGCCCTGCCCTTTGCCAGGGCTTCTCTCCCATGCCCACCATGAAAAAATGGGCAACAAACTCCAGGACTGACTTTACCCAGGCCAAATCTCTCCCCATACTGACAGCCCCAGCTTGTTTTACTCCTCACTAGAGCACTGAACTCCAAAACAAACCAAGGGCTGAAAAAATCTTAGCAGTGAGTACTTTTGGAATACACTTYCCTTCTCCTCTTTCTCACTCTTCCTTTCCCTTAAAAACCTGTAGAAGAATGCTTGGAGAAATCACACATTATTTACATGCAGCATTATTTTATGGGGTTTGTCAAGGTGTTAATTGAAAGTTTTAATGAATGTTAATCATCTGTCATWTTCATTGGCAATCTCCTCTCTGCCATATGCTTAACTTTTACACCTGTACAGACTTTGCAATCAGTTCTTTTAAATTGTTTTAGTTTTTCCGTCTAGTATAAGTATTAATATTTAGGAAACAAGCCAGCTGTAACCAAGACTGCCATTGCCTGCAGTTTATTTACAACATGTAATGCCCTAAGTGGAACAGAGTAATACATTGTACTGTAGTGGCACCAATTTTAAATATTTGGATTAATCTTATTKGCGTTAATCAGTACTTAAAGGAGATGCTGGACTGACACCTGTGAAGRCCAAAGTACCACAAGGCAGGGCAAGTACAGCACTCACACCTGCTTAAGCCTCCCTATATATTGTCCTTATTTTTGTCCCTTGCCTTTCACCCCACATGGAGGGGCCATTGATGCAAACCCCAACAGTCATGTCTCAGTTCTGCTCTGGAGATTTGTTTCTGCAGAGATTGGGCTGAGGAAGCACAAGCATGCAAGTTATGAGTTCTATTTTTGACTGACTGCAAATATTCTGTGTGAACCAAGTCACCCTCAGCACACATGGCACACATTTGGAATGGACATACCTACCAGGCTCTTCAGCTTTTACCCTTTCCAACAGGGCTGTCATCCCCTCTCCTCACTAAAGCAGCCTGATCTTCAAAACAAGACTTTTCTCTTGTACATTGTAATCAGCAGCAATATAACAATAATATTTATCCTTGGGATTTAGTGTTAAAATAACAAAGAGATGAATGAATGCAGCCTTAAACTCATCTTTGCTTTTTCATCCATCACTACAAAATGGCCTAAGAGCTGAAACAACTCAGTAAGGTCAGAGCAGTGCCACTGCTGCAGAACTGGCAAAAGTGAGGAGATGGTGACCAGCAAATTGAGGTTTTTAAACTCAGGAGCAGGTAACAGACAGGCTACTGTACATCTTGCTAATTCCTGAGAATGAGAAGCAGGAGAGAAGGAACAGCCTGGCAAGGACTGCAAGCCCCAACACGACTTTCAGCTCCACTAGCAAACACCAGGAAAGGGGTGGAGGAATTTTGGGGCAATTCCTAGGGGAGATTTGTATGCAAACAGAAAGTGCTACAGAAAAACAGCAGAGAAAACAGTCTCAGACCACACTCACATCAGAGACCCAGAGATCTGAAGCAATAAAACCCAGGATATTGACAATGCCTTGTCCAGGGGCAGGTGACAAGTCCTGCTGGCTGAGCATGGCTGATTTCTGCAGCTCTGCTGGGGAAGGAAACAGGGAAGCAGAGAGGAGGTTCCCTGCCCTGCCCTCCTGATGATGCMGGCAAAGACCAGTGGAAGGAGCAGATTTAGAGAGGAATAAATACTCTTTTCAGAGGTACAGCTCTTCAGAGCCTGTCAAAGTCTCTAAACAATTCATAGAATTGCAGAAAGTACAGAAATATGTGCAGATTTCTACCTCTTCTTCAATTAAATTCTGRGGAATTCAAATAACTTCATCTGAAGAATCATTTTCTCAACGTTTTATCTCAGCAACATGAACAGAAGTGTTACCTTCATTAAATGCAGCTCATCATGCTCAGGATCCCTCTGCTCCCAAATCCACTGTGTGGAGAACAGGGATGTGACAGACACTGTCTCAGTTTTTTCCTTTTGGATATCATGCACCCCCTGGAGCACCACAAGGAGAAAGGATTTCTTTATGGGAGGAACACACAACCTGAGAGTTGTTGTGGCCCCTTCTAATGGTGTGTTCCAGGGTTACAAACACCCATGAGCTTTTCCTGTTGTCTTGGAATACCTCAAAACCTCCATGCTTGGGATYATATGAAAATCCCAGTTTCTTTTTTAAAAGTGCTGAATTTCAATGTTGAGAGTTAAAGAGTCTGAACCATAAAGATGGAGAGCTAGGGCTGATGAAGAGGAAATCAGAATCYAGCACTTTTAAACCCCCATGATGCATAACAGTTCTGACTTTCAAACACTAGGGATGGACAGAAACACCATGCAGATGGTGGTGGACAAAGGACAGAAAGAACTCCAAGAGAACAAAGTGCACAGCAACCTCAGCTAACTGCAAAGTCTGGATTTCCTGGGATGAACTGAATCASAAGTAAAATCCTACAACCTTTCCAAGTGTAAAATGGAATAACAGTACAGCAGGTAACCCAGTGAAATGCTTTAAAACCTACCCATTCAAACCACTGCTTCTATATTATAATTAATAATAATGGCAACCCAGTGCCTGGGAAACCTTGAACTGAAACCTGGTGTAGAGGTGCTCTTCTAGGGCAGGTACTACCATGGAGTTACAGAAATTCGTTCTCTTTCCATCTCTTGTGAGTCCAGCTCATGTACAGCACTCATTTTCTACRTACCCTAGTGCCTATTTATACAGCTGCTCACTGAAGAAAAACTGTTTAAAATCATTTTGAAAGATAAAGATACCTATTCCAAGTATTAAATAAAACTGCTAGGAACTTCCTAGAAAGTTTGCTAAACAATAGAAAGCAAGTTCTTTATTTTCCACATCACAAGCCTAATAAACCCCCTGTTCTTGCACTGCAAATTTTACAGTAAGAATTGAGGTTGCTGAAAAGAAAAMCAGATGGAGCAGAACTGCTGAATGCTCTGGAAATCCCAAGGTTSTGCACACAGCACTGGGGCCTGAACTGGGATGGACTAAAGGGCACACCCCACTCACTTTCCAGAAGCAGCTTCCAGAGCATCAGAAATGGAAATAAATTTGCATTTGCTCAAATGTAAATGATATTCATGAGAATAAAAGGAAATCTCAGAAGTTAGGCTTAAATATAGCATATTCATGAATCTGAAAGGGGTGTTTAGATGTCTTGATTTTTTGAGCTTTGTTTATATTCCTAGTCTGTGGATTTGTAGTGGCAAAAATATGTTCTCACTGGTCTCAAATGTTGATACCCAACCATGAAATGGACCATGCATCATATGCATGTGGCAGAGACCAAGCTATCAATCTCGGATGAATTATTTATTTATTTTGGGGTCTATTTTGGAGCTTTTAGGGTGCAGCAAGGAGGAAAGGGTACAGCAGAGAAGTGCCAGAGCTGCAACAAGAGCTGGGGAGGAGAGGGAATGTGGGAGRGCAAGGAAGGAAAGCTCAAGATTCAAGGAAGATAATAAAGAAATCTTCCAGCACAGACCTGGATCTCAGCCTCAGATCTCTGCCTTTGTTTCCTGCCCCTGTATGCAGCAGCCAAGATGGGAAGGTAGCTCTGCTCCACAGGACATAAAATGACCTGGCAATGCATCCAGGAACGTTTGCTCTCACAGATTATATTCCCTCCACAATAGTTACTCTTACTTCACATTATTACACTCAACACACACAGAAGAGTGCTCCACTCCACCACATCTTACCTAAAAGAAACAATATTTTGTTTCTAWGCATCAGATTTAAAAATCATGAACTGTTACTCTTAATACGTAAGCAAAAGAAACAAGTAACACCACTGGCATGCCACAAAATACATCTATTTACAAATTTACAGTTCTCAGTTCGCTTATTAAAAAATGCTCATGAAAAACTTGTCCTCTCTTTTGAACAGAAAGCAGCAAAACGTCTGCATTTTAGGTGTTACTCTGAGAGCTCAAGAGGCAGCTCTGGAGCAAAGGAGAGCACGTTCCCACTTTGCCTGGGCCATAGCAAAACCCTTGCTAACTCTCTGCTGTACCCTCAGGGCATGCTGTGTGCACGCTGCCTACAGGTAGCTTTGAAGACATAGTGGGGTAAAAAAAGTAAATATAAATAATCCTTAGGATTTTAAATTCATTTTATACCAACTGTTTTCCTCCTGACTGTACTTGGCCAAAATATTCTCCTGTGTTAAAGTCTACGAYGGGAAAAAACCCATTTCAATCTTATGTGCTATCAAGACTTTTTGAAGTGTTTGATAAGCACTGGCTTTTAATCAAGGATTACAACATCAGCAGAGAACTTGATGCAGCAAGTCACTCATATCCCTGGGGCATACAGTGTACATTTTGTATATTTAGTCTCAAGGCACCTCTGCTGCCCAGTGTGAGCCAGGCCCCTGAGACAAGGACATCACCATCCCAACAGCTTTTGTGCAACCTGCACAGCTCCCTGAGAATGCAATGGGTGAAAGGCTGATACCAGCCCATCCTCCTGAACACACGTGGGCAGCACCCCAGTGAAAGGGACCTGCAAAGGATGCCACAGGAGCCTGGATTTTGCCCACCAGGTGTTCTCATGTGCAAGCTCCAGGTGGAAATACTGCACTAGAAATATTACCATGGTCCCCAAAATGGAAGACACATCGCAAAAGCAATCCCTTAACCAATTCTGCATGAAGAGGAAAGTCTTCACACCTCCCTGTCCTCCCCCTAGGGCAGCTTGGCCCCAAAAGAAATCCCATGTTCTTGCAAGAGCAGCATTCCCACCAGGAAYACTGTCTGCTGGCAGTGGCAGGGTGCTGCAGGAGTAAATCCAGATAGGCAGCTCCTGCAGAGGAATTTAAGGAGCACCATCTCCCATGGGGAAACTAAGGCAGAGGTGTACAAGGAACATGTCTGGGCCACTCTGAGGATCAGTGCAAAGCCGAGATCAGACCCATCACCATGATGTACTGGCAGCTGAGAAAAAGAAAACAGAGGAGCTTCAATGCTTGAGATGACAGGAAGAGAATTAATTTTCTGATGTGGTGTTTTGTTGATTCTTTCGTCTTGTCATGTACAGCAGAAATAATGTTCATAGGATTAGAGTAAACTCACAGCAAAAGACTCTTATGATTATTAAGCATCTCAGCTTCAATTTGATGTTTTATCACCTGCCAACCTTGCACATCAAAAATGATTTTTGTGTGTATTTGAAATACAWAATTTACAAAATATCAGCCCAGAATTTAAAACACTTCTTAAACACATTAGAAAAGTAAGTTTAAAATGTCACTGAAGCTACAAAGWGGAAAAAGCTGTCCATTGCTCTTATGCAATAATTAATTTTCATCAGGGTCCTTATTATGCATTAGTTTTTATAGAGCAACAAAACATAACTGCATGCTATTGTTTAAACATTTGCTGCATGYGCCAGAACAGTAAAGGCTGGAAATAAGTGTAAAGGATAATACACAAAACGTAGCTAAATGTATTTTATATTATGGATCCATAATACAGAATGCAAATGATTCTGACTAAGCATTCACAGGAGACAGTCTTTAGGGTGCATGCTGTGAATGTATATTATGAATAATGCATAAAACTTGGCTAAATCTTAATGAGTCCATTGACATCCTATGGGGTCCACAGGAGCCTTAGATCCCAAAGCATGGCAGTGGCACAGTGCTCTCCTCCCCCACTTCATTTAAAAAATACTTGCTTAAAACAAAGGAAATTAAAACACAAAAGAAAAAGCCCTTAGCTGTGATTTAACTCCCATATGATGGCAAATGCAGAGTCACAAACTCTGGCTTCCTTCACTCCATTGTGCCTCCATGTTCCACATTGAACCAGGGCACTGTGTGGCCTTCCTGCAGGGCTGCATCAGGTGTGGGACAGAAGTTACTCCTAATTCCCAAAYTCATGCACTCAAGGGCTTCTCCACACACAAAAGAAAGAGGATAAAAGCACCCCCATTATATTTTTTCTCCATTCTCCTTCCCTAATTCCCAGATTCTTTAARCCAAATAGTCCATGCAGAAGGTGATAGCAGGAAATATGGGGGGAAAACCACCCCATTTACTAGTTAGAGCTACTCCAAAAAAGCAAGCTCACATGCTGAAGGACATTGGCAATGGGTGCAGTCAGGAGGACAAAGAACTTGACCAAAGAGAAGCCATTTACAGTCTCTAAGTACAAAACCACAGCAAGACAAAAATCTCCACCTCCTGAGTGAAACCGTAAGGTTGTGCCATTCACTCTGAGTGGATGAGTATACCATATTCTGTAGGGAAAAAAAACCTTGGCATCAAGCCCCAGTTCCACTCAGAAGTGTGAAGATCGTTTGTGTGTCATGTGCTTGCAAATAAATGAGTGGATTTTTCCTATAGCACAAATACAAAGAAAAATAACTGATTAAGCTCTTGTTTATTTAGGGCTACAAATCCTCAAACTGGTTGAAATGGTAATTAATTAATTCTTGCAAAACCCTCGAGTGATGGTTAAGTCTGTACGTCCTTAGACACAAAAAAACCAAGGAACAAAGGTCAAGAGCCTTCCCCAGGCTGGCAGGGGCAGAGTGGGACTGTGCTCGAGCTCTCTGCCCTGCCCACACTCACGCTGCACTCGGGTGGGCCCACGCTGCTCCCCTCAAGGACCACTTGGGTGCTCAGCCAGGCAGCCTGGGCATGACCAACACAAAAACACCTGAGCAGAGCTCAAACCAGTGGAATAGAGCCCACCCAGCCTGGCCTGGCTCTGCCCCCCATGGCACCGAAGCCAGCACACACACACCCACGCACCCCAGGCTGGGCAGGAGCCTTGTTCTCTCCCTCATGCCCAGTCAGACCCCAGGTGTCCACACCCACAGGGGCCAGCAGATCAGGGGAGCACTTTTCAACCCACCCACATCTCAGCATCAGAACCTGCCAGACTAGAGCAACAAAAAACCCTTGTTACAACTACAACAATAAGAACCACACACAGAATKAYCAGKTKGGAAGAGACCTTCAAGACCATCGWGTGCAACCCAGCCCAGCACCTCAACTGAMCCATGGCACCCMGTGCCACAKCCAGGGATGGTGACTCCAGCCCCTCCCTGGGCAGGCCATTGTCACAGTTGAGAGGACCACAATACACAAAATGTCCCCACACAACTTCAGAAAGCTTTAACCCAAACAGGGCAGCACCTTACCTCTTCAGAAGGCTTCAGGCACCTGCCCACACACAGCAACACCATCCCACTTCGGAAAGCTGCAGCATCTGCCCTCCCTGTCCCTCAGCCCAGCCTTTTGTGCCCTGCCGCTGATGCCCTGCACCTGTGTGCCCTCCATGGCTCATTCCCTTCAATGCTGCTCACCTGTGCTGCACAGCTGGGGCCAATGGGGAATGATTGGGCACAGCTGGGGCCAATGGGGGATGATTGGGCACAGCTGGGGCCAATGGGGGATGACTGGGCACAGCCCCACCCCAATCACCACTGACTCTGTGCCCAGAGACCATTCCAGAACTTTATCACCCATTCTCTAAAAAACTTTTTCCTAATATGCAACCTATATTTCCCTTGGTGCAGCTTGAGGCTGTGTCCTCTGGTTCTGTCAGTGCTGCCTGGAGAAAGAGCCCAGCCCCACCTGAGCACAGGCGCCTTTCAGGAGTTGAAAGGTCTAAGTCATATAATAAAGTCACCTCTGAGTCTCCTTTTCTCCAGGCTGAGCACCCCCAGCTCCCTCAGGGGCTCCTCACAGGGTTTGTGTTCCCAGCCCCTCTGGATGTGCTCAGGTGTCTCCAAGTCCTTCCCAAACTGAGGGGCCAGAGCTGGGCACAGCACTCCAGGTGTGCCCTCACTAGGGACAGGGGCACAATGACCTCCCTGCTCCTGCTGGCCACTCCATTCCTGACCCAGGCCAGGAACCCTTGGCCTTTGTGGCCACCTGGGCACACTCTGGCTCCTGTCCAGCCCTGTCCATCCCTTCCCTGCAGAGACTGGGACAGCAGAATGGCTCCTGCCCCAGGAATCACCCTCCTGCCCAAAGCAGGCACCAGGGAGAGCACAAGGAGGTTTGGGACAAATTTGGCACAACCAAGTTTGGYAAAAAAAAAGAGAAGGAAAAATAGCAACTGCTAGGAAATTCAGAAACACGAGCGTTTTTTAGGTTTTGTTAAAACCTTCCTTCTCCTCCCACATGTGCTTCCAATGGAAAATCAATACCAAGGAGAGAGAAACTATCTGGGTGTTCAGCAAGCATTTTTGAACACACACACAAAAAAATGTTCAATCCAGCTTTTGTTTTCCTTGTTCCAACTTGTTACAACAACAATAAAATATCCAAACGTGATTTCTTTTACATGAAAGCATTCAACAGAAAGAACCTGGAGGAAAGTAAGTGATGGGAACAGTTCCACTGGATCTGCAGCAGGACATGGCATGAAACATGCACAGAGAGAGCAGGGACAAACCTGTGCTGGCCTCTGAGTACAGCTGCCTGTGTATTTAAGCATGAATACACAGTCCCATTTTACACCATAACAGTATCCTTTTCTTTTGATGACTTTTTGGGCATTTTTGTGCATTCATAAAATGTGAATTTTATAAATTTTGTGCATTCATAAAAGGTGAATTTTTGTGCATTTATAAAATGAACCCAACTTTCTTCTTGTCGAGACATAAATTTGGCCCCAATACAAAACCACATATTTACACACACACACAGATATACTCTAACCAAAAGCAAGGGCCAGACTTTCACAAGAACAATGCTCCCAAAGCATTTTACCTTTGCAACCCATCCTGCTACTATTTATACTCGCTGCTACAGATATCAGCAATTGTTTCCTCGCCTCCTCACCCCTCCTGGACACCAGGGGAATAACAGAGAAGGAGTCTCCTGGTAGCACTTTCATTCCCAGCAGGAAGCTCAAGCGTTTGTGATATCCATTTTGATACAAAACCTAAATTAGGCCTCTGGAAATAGGTAATGCATAAAAAGAAGCATTTTTGTGCCACAAGATTATTATTATAGGTTACTGTTAACCCTTGGGAGATGGAGGTGAGTCCTGCAGCTCCCCACTGGGCTGAATATTTGCTGAGAAATCACAAGCACTACCTAAGCAGATATTTCAGGTGCACTTCATGCTAAACAGAATGATCCTGTTGACCCATCATATTCTGATAGCCAGTTTGAGAGCAAAGCATTGTGAGTTAAACAAAAAGGATCAGCACAGCATGCACATGCTGCAACTCTCCTGCGCAAAGAGAAGATTTAAAAGGGGCTTGATGCAAGGACAACTGTGGAATTACAAATGCAGAGTTCAAACAAACAAAAAAATACCATATTTGGGAGCTGCCCAAAACACATTTTGCCTCTTGGCTCCCTAMAATTCTTCCTTATGGCAAAGTTTCACAATCTAGTGAGAAGAACCACATCATTCAAAAAGGAAAATATAAATCCAAACCTTTAAGTGTTTTGTAGTTTTCAAGTTTCAAATCACTGCAGATTAAAGTTTCAGGGCTGGAAGCCTGTGTGATTTATCCCACCTTCGCAACTGCAAATCATAAAGCTGTACAAATCATAAATTAACCTTTTTCCTTCAGAACCAGCATCATCCCTGAAGTCTGGAGAACTGGTCAATAATCTGGATTCAGTGAGCCAGGCTATTCTGCACTAAAGCTGCACCACCTCCTGTTGTGATACAAGTTGGCCCAGCATTGCTCATTGCTTGACTTACTCCCATAGCAAAAGGAGGCACACAGGAAACTCAGTCTGTATCTGCCTCCACAATTAATGCAAGTTCAGCTTCTCCTAAGCTTTCCTCTTTCCTTCAGACTTCAAAGGGCTATAAACTGTGATCTTAAACGCACAACCAACTGCGTGTCAGCCGGTTTTCACTAAATATAAATAAATATTTTAGTGAACTATGGTTGCTACTTGTGAAGCCTGGGAAAAATCGAGCCTTGCTGTAACCTGGAAGACAAATTGGATCTCAGAGCCTCACACATCCTCCCATTTAAATCCCTGTGCCTTGTATACCTGCAGGAATAACACGGGAGAAGCATTCCAATAACTTCATGTAGTAGCAAGGCAGGCTGCTGCCCTCCGAATAAATTTAAGCTTTATAGCTCCTTCACTCCAAAAGCCACATTCTCAGCCATTCCTGCACACTGAAGGGGCAGTCCTGTGCAAGCAGYGTAATTTCACAGACCTTTCTGACTATTGCACTGGCGACCAGAGCACACAAATCTCTGCACCCCTGCRTGGGTAAACATTCATAAAAATATCCTCCCATCAACAGAACAGTTCACATGAGCAACAGCTCACCACGAGGAACAAGGAGCTCTCTGTTTGGCCTGGAGATTTTCCTACAGCCATGGAAAGGCACAGGGAGGAAGCCAGAAGTCCTAGCAGCTCCTTTTGCACTCCACCATTACGTTTGGCATGGCTTTTCCTAGACAGCCCTCTCTGCTCTAGCAGCTCTGACATCTGCACATTGCATTTGCCCTGTTGTGCAAGCAGGGCTATTTCCTCAGAGATAAACAGAGATCACCAAGCCCACGATGCCTGACACAAACAGAGCTCAGACCCAAGCTTCCTCGGGCAGCCCAGACCCATCCTTTTCACTCGCAAGTGTAAAGCAAACTTGGCAAGACCCAAAGGGGAAAAGAAGGAAATKATCTTCATAAAGAAATGGGAAGGGAAAATCTCCCTCCCTCTTGCAAGGCACGCTTTTCTCAGCAGCTGTTTGAATCATCCCTGCTCACAGACAGTCCCACTCCTTCAGCAGTGGAAAAGCAATACAAGGGTCCTGACATTCGATCCCCCAAACATTCTGTCATTTCACGGAGCAGGCTCCTCCAGGGCTCTCAGACAGAAGTTTGCCCAAATGCCTTTAAAGTACATACCTGATTCTGCCTTTGTCTGCTGTGCTCCCTTTGCAGCTGCATTCCCAGGAAAATGTTCCTGTGCCCCCTTTCCCTGTGGTTCCCACAGCCTGCTCAGAGCTGGATTCACTGCTGGCGCTCGGCAGTCACGCTTCTTCCTCAGCTGATGCTTCCCTTCATTTATTCTGGAGTTTCCAATGTAAAACAAACAGGAACACCACCTTTCTGAAATTACTGCTATCCCACTGTCCTCCAATGCAACATTAACAAGAGGCAATATTCTCCAAAGCTATGAAGCATATACTGCCCTAAATTACATTGCAGCRGCTGCCCTGAGCTTACACATTTTTGAATAGGAAGGCTCCCAGGGATCTCTCTCTCTGTTCTGACTGCATTTACTGCTTTAAAATATTTTTAACCCAGACACTGAAGTGCCAGCCTAGCAGCCCTTCATGCTAATCCTAGCCTGGGTGGCTGTTCTTAAGGGAAAGCATTCAAAAATTGTAGCAGTGCATCAACTTTGACCCTTTTCATTTAAAACATGAGACTTCTTTTTTTTTCAGGGAAAAAAAATTAGATTCCAGAGGGAATCACTGAACTCTGACCTGCTTAAAATTAGTTTTGTTTTAGTGCCTGTGTGGTGACTCAACAGGCCAATTTTCCAGACACTTAAGACTTCTCTGCTCCTGAAGATTCCAGTTCAAGTCCTGGACTCACTGCCTGGGGTCGGATCAGAACACTTTGTTCCAGGGCTCCAAGCAGTGAATTCCCAGATCCCCATACCCTTGCCAGATGCTGGCATGCTTGGTAATAAGTAGGGCTGCAACCAAGCTAATTATATTTTTTTACAAWAAATCTGTGAAGAGTTTTGCTTGCAATACATATGTTAGACCAAAAGAATTTCCCTGCAAAATTCGGCAGTCGAGAAATGTTTATATGGCTCTGATAAACATTTCATGATAAGCTGGATTCTTTTGGGGGGGAGGGGGGAGATGTGTACTTTGGTCTTAACAGTGCAGCAAATAATTCTCAAATGGGTCTGGCTGAGTGTATCCATCTCACTGGGAATAACTGATTTAATTTTTTTTTTAATCTGTCACAGGCATTACAAACACCAAATGAGTCACCATAGACTCCTATGCTGCAAAAAATAGCATCACAACACTTCATTTGCTCTTCAACAGGACTTCAAGTGTAGTGCCTGGTATCAAAAAGCCTTGTCAGTTAACAAATTAAAAAATCCCAGGAAGTGACACCCCAAAACAATCCCTGGAAAAATTACTTCCTGCAGAAGTTTAACACCACCCAGCACAGCAAAGCTCATCTAGGAGCAGTAATTTTCCTCAATCTCAACAGAATTTTTCAGTTTAATCTCACCATTAATGCTCTAGCATATACTTTCTATCTTTCACCGAAGGATCCCAAATGCCAAAACAAAAACCAAACACCAAAAAAAAATACCAAATACCGAACAGCCTCAGAAGTCTCCTGTAAAGCGAGCGAGCACTATTCCCATTTTTAAGTCCAGAGGAATTAAAGCAAAAAAGATGCTGAGAAACTTTGGCCATGAGGCAAGAAGAGGCAGCCCCAGAGCCAGAACCTGGGTGCTGGTCCACATTAAATGGCATCTGTTCCATTTCCATCCCTGTTTCACAGCCATCATGGGAAGCAAAGCGATGCCAACGCCTGTAATCACTTATTTGACAGCTGCTAACCCAAAGAACACGAAGGCAATTTATACACCGTGCCCTAATCTGCCTGCATTTGATCACGGATGAGCACAGCTCCAGTGTAATTCTGTTTTTCCAAGTAGGAATGTAGCTTTCTTCCTTTTTCGGAAAGCAAGCGAGGCACTAAAAGACAGAGTTTTAACACGCAGTCATCAATATGCTCCTCTTACAAATACAAATGTAAAGCAGTAATAACACAAACAGTGAGGCACACTGTGCTGCATCAACAGCACCACTGTCTCCTGCCCAGAAACTCTCCTTCAGCCTAGGCAAGGCACTCCCAGGGCACACAGGACTGGCCTTTCACCCCAGGTGACACCATCCGGCCAGCCAAAGGGAAGGGAAATTCTGTGACAACAGACAGGAACTCTGGGTTGGGAGCATCCTCCACATATCTAACCTTAAGATCTGCCTGGAGATCACAGCTGGGGATAACAGGACCTTAAAAATACACCCAGTGAGGGTAAAAGTTCTGAAGCCAAGCTGCTGAGCCATGGCCAACCACAGTGGCAAATGTAAAGAAGTAACTCATGCATGGTGGTCAGATGGCCAGGTCGTGGTTTCTCTGCCTAAGAGGACCTCCCAAAGAACCTCCCAAAGGTCC
>JACDOX010000254.1:708509-805553 GCA_014549065.1 Cardinalis cardinalis
TGCAATCAATGTGAGCTAACTAGGTTATTCATCACCTGCAAAAAATCCCTGCTGCTCAGAGCTTTTTGGATACAATGGTGAAGTGAAGAAGGCTTTCTTCACCGCCCACGCAGCCTGGGCTCAACTCTGCAAAACAAATTTGAGCCGCAGTCAGACTCAATGTCAGACTTTTGCCAGCTGAGCTCCCTCTCACTTCCTCAGTTTCAGGTCATCTGAATACCTTGACAACCTGTGAGGATAAATCAAGCACAGAAGGTGTTTAGGAACTAAACACACATGTCAGGTGTTTCTACAAAACCTACACAAAGTTATATCGAAGCAGCCCAAATTCCGAATCCTTAACAAATATATCACACATTTTGGAAACGGTGGGCAGGGACTTGAAACACAGCCTYACTGGTTATAAAAAATGAAAGGAGACAGAGTAAAGCTGGGAAGAAAGCAGGAGAGAATGCACATTTTTTGCTCTGGAGGATGGATAAGTTGCATGAAGCTTATTTTCACAGGGGTAGACTCTTTAAACAACATTAATCTAAAAGCATGTTAAAAAGCACATTAATACATGGGATCTGTTGATCCCCATGCCAGAAAGGGACTGCTGGRGCTCTCTGGTCAGGCCTCCTGCCTGATGGAAGGACCTCACCCAGCAATTCCTTCTAACATCTGGTACAGCCAAAACCAAGGCAGCAAAAACCAGGCACAGACCCTGCTGGTCCTGATACTGTATGGAAAGCAAGAAAAACTGAAATAGAAACTGAATATTCCCATCTTCCCTCAGCCACACCAGCTTGGCACCAACGTGCCCACAGGCCAGTGAAGAGAGCCATGGCCATAAACCATTCCCACAGGCTGGCTGTGTCACCAGACCCATCCCACTGTATGGTACAGAAAACTGATCGKGCCACTGATGGTTCCTAAGGAATTATTTACTCAAAGGTCTTCCTCAGCACCAGTAAAACGAAAGCTCCCATTCAGCAAAGGGCTGAAGCTTTTGCCCAATTTCAAGCCCCAGAGGAGACCTGCTGGGCACTTTAGTGGGGCTGAAGTGCTCAGAGCCAGGCTCGGAGCCACGTCAGGGCACAATCCCCGCCCAGCCACTCCAAACGCATCCAAGGCTCGCGCTTTGCTTCTGGAAACTTTGTTCTCACTTTACATATAGTCAAAACCTGACAAGAGCTCACTGTCGGATTATGCAGGAAATCTGCAAGTTTCACCAAGGTGTGATCTTATGCTTTTTCACACATTATTGTATCATGCTGCGCCAGAACACTAACGTATGCACAGTTCTAAAATAACTTGCATTATTACAGCCCAGCACGGCAAATGGCACCCAGAAGAGACTTGCTCCTCAGTGCCTTGCAAACTGATAAGGGGTCACCATTCCTTTCTTATGGGGAGGATTTATAAAAAGAAAAAGAAAAAAAAAAAAAAGAGAAACAATCCAAACCAAACTCAGCGTTTTGAAACCTTTCCCCCCATTTCTCTCTCTTTCAAATGAAACTGTCAATTTTCAGATTTGTCTTTGGTCATGTCAGGGTGGGAAAATGGGATTTAATAACATTTAACTGACTTGCTATCAAGAAGGAAACATATTTTTCTTCTTTCAAATTTGAAACCGACACTTTCTCTTTCCTTTTTTTTTCTGTTGGCCTACTTTCTTTTAAGTTGCTTTTCAATTATTTATGAAAATGCAATAATGCATTACTTTGCTGTGCAAATGTTTAGAAGAAGGAGATAGTGTCTTTCAAGTGAAAAAACCCCATCCATGGCCATACAGAGGTTTGTTTAGAAGCGCATTGCAGGTGACACTTTATAAAAAACAATATGCTTTCATTTGCCTCCCAACACACATCCCCACTTTCTTTACACTGTGTGTTTGAGTCAATACAAAGAGGTCCACAGCTCCCCCACAGAAACACCCCACTCATTGCTCTCCTGAGCTGGAGCTGTGACAAACAAAAGCTCAGCACGGGAAATTGTACAAGGGGCTGTACAAAGCCTATCAGGGCACTGAAAAGACTCCACGCTTTCTGAACAGCCCAAGAAGGCAAAACCCTGTCCTGCTAAATAAAGGAAACCAACAGCAAAACACTCAATGGTTCCGTTAATTTTTTTTTAAAGTTTTTTGCTATTTTTTTTACTTGAAACAGCTCGATTTGGAAACAGAGCATCACTGAACACGACTGCTGAACCTCTTTCTGCACTTCTCAAAATCCCATGTGGATGCACACTCAAGTGGCTAACCATAGGCTCATCCCCTCCAGGTTTTAGCATCAATAGACTAAAACAAAGAGCAAATTCTGCCTTGACAGCAGCAGGTTCAAAACCAGGCCCATAATGCTCAGATGTTCTTAACAAGAGCGTAACACAAACTGAAATATAATCAGGGGAATACAACCTACCAAAACAACCCTAACAAACCCTAAAACAACCCTAAATAACTCCAAACAAATACAACCTACCAAAACAACCCTAACAAAGCCTAAAACAACCCTAAATAAAACCAACTCCAACAAAAACCAAACCAACTCTAACAAACCCTAAAATGACCCTAAACAAACCTCCATCCTGAACGTTTCCAAGCCTCAGCTGTACAAACCATGACTGTCCCCATCTGGCACTGGCCTTGCCCATGCAGGTGGCCACCTGTGGTCCCACCTGGCCAACATCCCCAGTGACACAAAGGAAAACAAAACTGTAGAAGGACCTAGAGAACCCAAACTTCACTAGTATTATTAAAAATTTACAATGTCCTCAGTATTATTCCTTAAAACTGGGAGCCATGTAAATCCTGCAGTCGCTGGAGGTGCTGGAGGACACCTCTCACACTCACTTGTCGCAGTCCCTGCAGCTTTTCTGAACAATGTTTAACAACACAGGTAACTTAGGAAATGAACATTTTTCTTTTACCCTTTGTTAGAATGACTTAGGKCACCTAAATCACCCTGAAGGTGATTGGGGCACTGTCTGCATGGTCTTAAAAATGCACAGCTGCATTGAAATTTCATTTATCTAACTAACACAATGCTTGTGTAAASTCATATTTTGCTTAATTTACATGACTTTTTAAAGCTAAGGCTATACTTAAATATTGTTCTTAAACAGGGCCATAGAGCACACCTCTACAACTCACACTCAGGTGTTGAGATAAAAATTACAGAAAACTGTACAGTTATACAAGTACATATTTCCCTTTTTCTTACATGTAAAACYAGAGAATTTAAAACTAAGCAAAGCAAGAAGAAAAAATCTCACGTTCTTAAAACCTTCTACTATTGTGCAACAGCATTTTTCTTCCATCTTGCCTCTTACAGCTACTTCTTTATGCTGTGTTTGCATGGCAGAGGAGCTTGGGTATGCAACTGCTGCTGCTATTCACACCACAGGACCCACGCCTTTACCTCCCATCTACTTCAAGGATTAGAATCTGTTGGTTTCCCCGTTTTCTACCCCATTTCAGCTTGTTACCTCTCACTAGGAGCCCCTTTCTGTGCCAGCACAGTGCAAGAGTTATTAAAAGAACAGTGGGACATCTGTCGAAGGTGCTAGAAGGTGCTTCCCTCCCCTGCAGGGCTCCTCTGGAAACACAGGCACTGCTCTCATTCAGGGAGGTTCTCATTCTGCCCTACACAGGGTGAGACACTGCTCTAAAGGCATCCTGGGACTGGGGTGGGAGGAAAGCACCATGTGGAGTGCCCAAGCACAGGTCTGAAATGCGCTGCACACACTTCCCTGAGATGAGCCCCATCCCCAGCCCTGCTTCAGGGGCTGCCCACAGAGCACATCCCAGGGGATGACTGCACACCTCCACTGGGCTGCTCTCCTCCATCCTTCAGCTTCCAGAACTGCCAGCTGCCTTTCAGAAGCACCAAACTCACACTCACACATTGGTACACATTCATCAGCATTTACTCATTTGCAGCCTCTCATGAGAATTAATATTATTGCAGAACTTCCATCATCCTGGGCAAACTGCTACTTACCTACAGCAGCCCTGTTTGTGGGAATGCCTCATTACACATAATTTCAGGTTTCAATTGGAAACTGTTTTGCAGAAGTGACAAGCACTTCTCTGTTTCTATCCCAGCCCTGTATGTTCTGTCTGCAGGAGGCTCAAAAGGCATCTGAACAACAAGTTCCATCAAGAACTCACCCTACCTGTGCACACACTGACTGAGTAATCTGTGTGTGACTCCCAAACCTGAATTAATTAATTATCCTGTATGTGTAAATCTCAACCACAGAATCACACAAATCACCTGTTTGCTCCCAGTCCTCCTGTCCTGCTCCTGGAGGCTGCCTGCACACAACTGCAGACATCAAACCAATCTGCAGCACAGAAAAGAGCACACTATCTCCTACTGAACACGCTCTTCTTCCAGACTTGAATTTGTAAAGCAGAACATTGCATTAACACGTTCCCTTTTCCGTGACTTAATGCACTTTTAATATATTTTGCATAGCTTCCTGGCAGGTGTGTTCCATTTGTTATTAAACAGAAGTGCAATGGACACATACACTGCGTTTCTTGATATTATTTATGCCCTTGCCTATAGATCAACATGAGTATCAGCACGATCTTTGATGCCACAGCASAAGGGGGAAGCCCATCCCAGTGAAAAGCCAGTTTTATGTTCCTGGATGTCACGTAGGGACRGCACAGAGAGTGCCACAAGAGCTGCCTTTCCCTGGGTACCCCAATGTCCCCAAGCTCCTTCCAGAGTCACTGGAGGAGACTCCACCAGTGTGGGATTTGGTGCAATAATCACTGACACAGAATAGCTACTTTCTCTGTTTCAGTAAAAAAATTCTTTAATACAGAAGTGAGCATCTGGCTTTAATTCAATCTGCTCTGAAATCACTCGAAAACCATTCATTTTCTATCATTTTCTAATTCTCYTCTCTAATGGCTTCTGAATCTTTTTCAGTATAAACCTGGTCTATTAGGACTAATCTCCTGCTAGAAGGTCGGTTGGGACATTAAAATCATGTTCCCAGCTCAGAAAAGCAACTCCTCTATTCCCTGACTAAAGGCACTGACTTAGCCATGTAATAGGTATTTTGCTTTCATTTAAAAAAAAATGGATTGCAAAATTAACTTCTGGATCCTTATTAAGTAAATATTTAATTGGTTAGCTGAGGATCACAAGTGTGTCCTCCAGCCTTTTTCATTACACTGAAAGCTTGCTCATACACAAGGATTTTATAGCAGTGTAAAAGGTAGACTCCATGGTCCTAGTTTAGAAATTGAACCAGTTTAATTAAATGTATCTTTAGGCCGACTGCTACAAACCACAATATGGCACTCAGTGTAATTTAAAGCTGTTTTGTTCGCTTACTCCCTGTAGAAATTGAAGATAGTGCAAGCCATATTTAAATCTGTTTCAAAGCTTCTAAGCAGAACAAGCTCAACTGAATTTTGTCCCCTCTCCACCAAAACATGGGCAAAGCAACCTAAAGGAGGAGGAGCTCAGCTAGGGGCTGGCAATTTCACCCTATGCCATCAGCTCTCTGCTGTCCTAGCCCTTTTTCTAACCTGCTTAACCCAAAAGCCAGTGCTGAGAATCTGGGTTTCAATTAAATKAAATTAAATTAAATTAAATGCAACAACGAAGATCACTGCCACTAAGAGCAGTAGTAAGACCTTAAATACAATTTTAGTAATACTCCAGTTCTACCTTGCACATCCCACTAGGCTTGGACTGGTAAGTTCTGAGTACATGGGGCAAATCTAAGCCTGCTGAGTCAGACACGAGCATTCCTAAAACCTTTCAGACTCATTTCAGGAAAARCCTGGATTCCCTTTCTGGGCACCAGAAGACAACAATGGAAATCATTCTTCTATGAGATGTGGTCTCATTTGGCTCCTCTTCTGTAAAACTCTGCTCCTTGCAGAAGCTACAAAATGCCATCAAATTGCACTGGCCCACCGAGCCTGCTCAGTTTCTCTCAGGACATGCTCACAAGGCACAACAGATTGGTCTGAGTGTTCAGTGTCCTTTCTCAGACCAGTGCAGCATTAATTCAGCATTAATTCCCATGTATTTTAACTGAMATCATTCAAAGGATCAAATACTAGTACAAAAATATGTCATTTAAATAGAGTGAGGATTTTTCCTTGAGATTTTGCAGGAGTGAAGAATACTATCCTTGTAAAATAACTCTGACCTGCACTTCTCAGGCAATTAATTTCCTTGAAATATAGACAAATACTTTATTCTTCAAACAATAATGACAGAATACACTTTAGCTTTGTCACCAGGATTTCTTTTTATTTAAAAGAACAACAGGAAATGGGAATGGGAGGAGGGGAAGAGTTCTATTAAAGGACAATTCACTGAAAGGTCTTTTAGCTGGCAATTGTCAGCACAGCTCAGGGCCAATGGATCAAATTTAACTCTCAAAAGTGCTGATGGTTGTATGAGTCTTCACAGTAGGRGCTGGCGCTCTGGGCCACTCAAGTTCAATTTTTGGTGTTACCACGGGATGTAGGAACTGGGATCTTGGTGAGCAAAGATTTGCTCCGTATTTGATGCATTGGGTAAAGTGGTGTTCTTAAAATCACCAGCCTCCCAAGCAGCCAGTAAGCCAGCAGGAGGTTAGTAGGAAGAGAAAGTAATTGTCCTTTGTGCCTCTGAAAATAGCCAATATTAAAGGATCCTCTTATGTATTACCTGCGCTTCAATCTACACTTGCAGCTCAAAGGAAAAGAAAGAGGCTGGAGGAGACAGAAAATAAAGCTGTCAGAAATATTACAGGAGACCCTCCTCAGGCTGCCATGAAGTGTATGGTCTCCTCACCCAGAAACCTGKGCAGCCAGAGAGGATGAGTGCTCTGTAAGCAATAAAGAACTCATTCAGACAATGCACTTTACATACACAGAGTGTGCTGGGCATGTCCCCGTGCATTCAGCACCAGCCTGAAGAGGCCAGAGACCTGGGGAAGGCACTGCAAGAGTGATCCTCAGACACTCATCCAGGATGGCCATGTTGCAGCCAGCACTGTGGGGACTCCACTGTACATAAATCACTGGAAATCCACTTTACATGCAGCCTTTGCTCTCCACACAGTGCCCAAAGCAGGTGGAGTGCAGCACGACCAGCAGCACAATGCTCTGATCTTGACCTGAATGTTGTTATGTGTTAGCAAATTTCCCAAAATGAAGCAGATCTGGCTGCTGATTTCCCCAATCCTACTGTTTGGTCACAAACCTGAAAGGAAATTTACCTTGGGTCTGGGCACAACATGAAATAGAAAGAAAACTCTCCAAAGCCCCCAGCACTTCAGAGCTGCTGGAAAGGAGCTCACTCTTGTTTCAAGCCTCAATTCAAACCAAATTTGGGTCTGAACTTGACTATATATTGTGTCCTAAATGATTAACTGGACTGTATCTAATGTCTTAAAGAKAAAGAGAATTTAAGCAAAACAGATTGCAAAAAAACCCTGAACTTACAGCACAGCAGACTGAAAGGCTTTATGAGGGCCATTCCAGTGGGCTCCAGTGCCCACTTCCTCACCAGCARCATTCCCAGTGCCTTCTGTATGAGAACAGCTCTGCCTGCTCAGGGAACATGTGAGGATCTTCATGTTGAAAACAGGAAAAAAAAAACTTCTGTGCTAATAGGAAAAAAATCCTTGCAATAATACTAATCTATTTATAATGGTCAAAAAACATGACAGCTTACAACAGCGTCAGAGCAGTGCTTTGGCAATATTTTAGCATACTGCTGTATTTTTAGAAGGACTGTTCATTTACTTTCTCCTAAATGCTGCAGAGTCCTTATTTTTCAACAAATGATCTGTGGTTTTTTGGTGTATCATTTGCCAACATCAGAGTGTTTTATCTCAGGGTAAGGAGGAAAAAGCAGAGCTCCTGCACACAGGCTGCTGTGCAGCAGCACCGCCGGGGATGCCGAATCCCAGCTCCTCCCTGCTCTGTGCAGGGAGAGCTCTGCCACTCACAAACCTCCCTGGAAGGCTCAGCAACACAAAACTGCTGGGTTTCCTCACCCTGAGCCTTGAGGAGCTGGCCCACTGCAAACACCAGGGCTGGCAGTTTAATGGTGTTGCTCAACCGAAGCGGTTCTAGCGAGCAGCGTGCACGATAAGAGGGCAGGGAGATGCCTTTAAGCACGTTTATGTTTTCTCAGCACAGGGTGCTTGWCCATTTCAAAATTCATCTGCAAGCTACCTTCAGTGACAAACTGTCAAGCCTCACCTGGGCCTACAGGATCGTGACAACAGGATGGTCACAGTCCCTAAGAGCCTCTACAGCTGCAGCTCCAAGACCCACAGACAAAACCCACAGGCTCCCACTTTCTTTCTAAAAAGCACATATGAGCTTCCATTGCTTACAAAAACTTACACTAGGCTAAATTAAATCCATGTGCACCCACATGTTAACTGAATTAACTTGAAGCCATCAATACATCTCAAATGTCCATCTGTTTACACAAGCCACTTGCAGCTTTCAAGTCTTGTGCTCCTCATAGTGTAACTCTCAACCAAAACAGTCTAAGTGCAAGCAGAAAGCTCTGCTGTGAGATTTCCATGCATAATGACCATGTGTTTATTGGGTTTTCATGTTCAAATCATGTCAGAATAGACATGCTATCCATTTGCAAGATGCAACACATCGTGCCAGCCTCTCCCTCTTCAGCTGCAAAAGCCTTGTAAAACAAAGCTGGCTCTAACCTGGACAGATATTATAGCTAAATTCAAAATATCTCCCTCTGCAATTCCAATTTGATAGCTGTAAATGGTACAGCTTGCAGGACAAAGAATTCATTTCTGAGGCAATAATGTATCTTCCAGGTCTGGGAAGGATAAAGAGCAGCAGATACAAGTAGCTGTTTCCAGGTAAGTTTCAGGTGATGAAATACTTTGATGAAAATCTCTGTACTGGCTCTTTGTAAGRAAAACTTTGTACTAGCTCCTCATAAGAAGTCGCCTTTTAATCTGAGTGGCTCACTTCAGCAAGGCTGCGCACAGCTAGCTGGATTTAAACTGGAAGGATGAAAGCCAGGACACATTATCCTGCAGTTCTACAGCTGGAATCAAACTTCCTTTCCTAATCTGAACTAAACTTAATATTTCACTCTTTGACAGAGATGGAGTGAAATGCAGCTCTGCTAAAAATAAAAATATGAACCAAAAAACATTTTCTCTCTAATTTTAGGATATTGCTGGCTTTCCTTTTAGAAGAGGTCAATGCTTTAGCAATGATAGCAAAAGCTACCTGTGCCAGCATGTGATAGCAGCCTCTCAGAGAAAACGGTTCTAATCAGACACCATCCTCCTGGACGTCCCTACTGTATTGCTGTTGATGATGATGATTGTGATGTTGAACGCCTACAAATCTCCCACGTGCCTATTTCGTTGGCCTGTTTTGTTTAAAAAAAAAAAAAAAAGAAAAAAGAAAAAAAAAAAGCTCGAGGCCATTATTCATGAGCAGTAAGAAAACAAATCACTCTTAGACCTACTCCTCTTGCAGATTCCCACACTTATTACCCAAAATCCCACAGCTCGCTATTGGTTGTACCCTTGACCAAAGTACAGGGCTGAGGCAGCATGCCATCCCCTGGGAAAAGCCGATCACGTTCCTCCCGGCGAGCGGCTCCGGATATTCTAGGATCGCAGTCGGGCTGGAATAAAGTCCCCGAACTTTTCAGAGAAGGCAGCGCTCGCTCCCAGCGCCAGCGCCTGGGGACCCGCGGGGCCGAGCGGGGCCGCGCTCCGCACCCTGCCGGGGAAGTCGCTTTTCCCCCCTGACCCGCTTTCTTTTCGAGGGGAAAAGAGCCGAAAGGAGCGAACCGAGAGCCTCCGGCGCCCTTCCAAAGAGCCACCCTCCTGCTCGGGCAGAAGCGAGGAAGGCGCCCCGCAGAAACACGGAACGATGCTCACGCCGGTGCCCCCACCCCGGAGCCGGTGCGGTGCCCGCCGTACCCCCCGCTCGTCCCCGGCAGCGGCGGCCGCCGCCGCTCGGCACTCACGCACGGAGAGGCAATTACAATAATTTAAAGCTTCCCGTCCGCCGGCTCCGCCGGGATCCCGAGGGCTGAGCCATGCCCGGGCAGGCAGGAGCAGCCGCTGCCCCGCCACACACGCGCGGGCACCGCGGCCGCACCGCCCCCGCCCGCCCCCAGCCCCGCAGCGGCGGAGCAGGAACGGGAGCGGCGGCAGGAGGAGGAGGAGGAGGAGGAGGAGGAGGAAAGGGGGGGCGTGACAAGTTGTGCCAAACTTCGGGAGGTGTGCGAGCGGCCGGGAGGAAGCCGGCCGAGCTGGGCTGACAGCCGGCCCCGCCGCCTCGCCCGGCGCCCACCCCGCCCGCCCCCGGAGCCCCCCGGGAGCGGCCGCGGCGAGGAACAAAGTTAAAACGGCGGCAGTCGCGCACCTACCCGCTGTCTGTCATGTCTCCTCCGGGCGCGGGGTGCTAAGTGAGACACTGGCGGGGTGGGGAGAGCCAGAGGTGCGGGGAGGGACCGGGAGATGGGTGTTTGGTGAGCTCTTCCTTTCTCTCCCCCCTTCTTCCCACCCCTTCCCCCTTCTCGCTCTCTGTCTCAAGGACGAGGTGAAATCCCTTGGCTGGTCATGAGGCGGCTTCAGAGACAAACAACACAATGCGAGTGCAAATAACAAAAGGGAAAAAAAAAAAAGAAAGAAAAGGAGAGGGAGAGGGAGACCGGGAACAATGGGGGAGGAGAGGCTCGCCGCGCCGCGCCTGGCCGCCGCCGGCACCCCGGCAGGCAGCAGCAGGAGGAGGAGGAGGAGGCGGAGGAGGAAGGCGATACGGTGACAGCGGGGAGGGGGCTGCGCGGGGAGTCCCCCCGGCACGGCGGGGCCGCCTCAGACCATCCCCGACCTCCTCCCGCCGCGCACCGGGGCGGCCCTGCCTGGCGGCCACCGGTAAGTGCCGCGCCCGCCGCCCCCGCGCTCGGCCATCGCCGCCAGCACCATCCTCATCCTCGGCGGCCGCGGAGGGAGCGGGGGCGGGGCTGGCCGCCGGTGCAGCCAGCGGTTCAAAGCGGCGGCGGCGGCACCGAGCCCTCCCCGCCTGCCCCCCTGCTCCGCCCGACAACTTCTGCACCGAGCGGGGCTGCCGCGGGTMCCGGGCACACCGCTCCCGGGTCCCTGCCCGAGGAGCGCTCCCCCCTCCCGCCCTTTCGCTGAGAGTAAACACGCCGAGAGTTGCGTGTCCGTGGGCGTGTGCGTGTCCGCCGGCGGCACCTCCCGCACCGGCAGCCCGTGTCACCGCGCCGCGCTGCCGCGCGGGCACGTGGATGCCCTCTGCATCCCCTCTCTGCATCCCCTCTCTGCATCCCCTCTCTGCATCCCCCCGCTTCGCTCCCGGCACCCCAGCCGGGCGCGGGAGCCCGGACAGAGGCAGAAGTTTGGGGTCCCTTCCCCTCGGCGCTCTCCCGCGGGGCCGAAGATGAGGAGGCGCGGCGTTCCAAGCCCACCGCTGTCCCCGCAGCCCCAGCGTTACCTCGGCGGGACCGCGGCTCCCCGCGCTGCTGCAGCCCCAGGGTCGGGCAGCCCCCGCCGTGTCCCGGTGCCCCGGGCGGGCAGCGAGCGCTCGGCCCCGCTCGGCTCTGCCCCGGCCCCGCGGGTCCCTCCTKGTCCCGCCGCCGAGTCCCGGGCTGGCGGGGAGCCGGCCGGCGCTGCCGGGGCTCCTGCGCGGTGCGGGGCAGCTGCGCCTTCCTCGCCGCTCCGCCGTGCCCGGCGCGGCGCTCGGAGCCCGGCCCGCTGCCCCGGGCGCGGGGGGACGGCGGGGCTGGAGCGTGGCGGACCCGCCGCTGATCAAGCCACGCTCTCCGAGAACCGGGCTCGCCTCCCGCTCGCTCTCTCGCTTGTTTACTTACGGGGTCTCTTATTTTTAACGGAGCAGTTTGTACACGTGCTTTGCCGAAGCCGGCTGGACGGGGTTCGAGCCTGAGAGTGGGAAACGCAGAAATCTGCGCCCTGAGCCAAATTGCTCAAAGARGAGCAAGTTCGGTTATTATTCATCTCCACGAGGGAAGTCTTATCTTCTACAAATATTTGATACTGGGACAAGTCCAATAATTAACAAGAACAATCAAACAATTTCACTGCCTTCTTGGGGATTTAAAAAGTCATCATCTGGAATTCATGAACATTACAACCTTTTTTTTTTTTTTCCGTGCTTGGATATGTTACTGTATATGATCTTTTCTCTGTGTGTGTGTCCCTAAGTGATTTTACCCTTTCATGCAAAAAGATGCAAACCATTAACAGCRCAGATAATATTCACAACTGCTGATTCAGTGAGACTTCAGACCTCTCCGTAGGAGTGGTGAGAGAGGGTGGTAACTCTGACGGGAAAAAGRGAAAAAAAAAGAAAAGAGCTGGAGGAATGTTTCTTTCTTGGCTTCCTCCTTACCTCTGTGCAGGAACTCCCACGGGAGTCCTGCGGGTGGGATGGGAGCAGGGCAGATGGGAGCTTGGCCAGCTCYGTATGGGTGCAAGCATCAGCTCTCCAGCCAGCCCCATAACTCCTCACACCAGAGGAAAAGCCAGGCTGGCAGAAGAACGGGGCTTCTGAGCTCTGCAGCAGCATTTCTGCACAGCTGGGGCGCAGCACGTCTCTCAGAGCCTGCAGTGAGCCAGGCAGGACAGACAGGGAGTGGGCCACAACCTGATTGTAYCCAAAAAACCCAAACACTAAGCCAGCCTCAAACTTGCCTCTTCTGAATTAAATTCAGGCTTTTGATAAAGGTGGCCACATGCTGGGTGATGATGTTTGTCCCTGCACCATCCCAGTACCAAGCTGTGCACGAGTTTGGCTCTGGCTGTCAGAGCTACACCTCCTCAGCCCCCTCCTGCTGATGCAAATCCTGCTGCTGAGCCCAGCACTGGAGGCACTGGAACAGCTCAGGAATGAGGCTTTGCTCTGTCTCAGGTCGTCTCAGACCTGGGGGCTGCAGCCAGACTTCCAGGGGTCAGGCTGACAGGCTTTGTGTGTCCTCCCCACATCCTCCAGAACCCTTCTCTATTTATTCCCTGCCCACACCTTTTTTTCTTTGCATGAGCACTGCCCCCCCCTTTACTACTTGCTTTGTGCCAACTCCTCCTTACAATCATGATAAAGTTCCTTGCAGTTCAGCACAAGAAAGGAATAAGGGTGGCTGGGTCCAAAACTAATCTGGTGCAAAGAGAAAAAGCCAAATGCGGGTGCATTTTATTTAAGATCAAAAGCACAATGGTGTGAGATTGTATTATGCTCTCCACAGGAGCTGTATTTTTCTAGTTCTACAATAGGATTAAGGTGTTCAGTGGAAAAGAGAATTACAAAAAAAAAAAGAAAGAAAGGAAGGAAAAAAGCCCCATTGGACTGCTAGCAGCTGCATTTGAGTTTGTCTAGAATAATGAGSATATTTCATTCCTCAAAGGCTCTAGCATCCTATTTCCAAATAATTTTTTAAACAATTGTGAACACAAATAATAATTTAATTTTTACTATTTATTGCAAATAATTAATTCTGGGGGGTTTATCTATTTATTTATTTATAGGAAGGATGTTGCCATTTCTGCATTGACTCATTTCAACATTTTCAGTCAACCAAATGCTTTTTAGTAGAACCTAAAGACATCTCCTTATTTAGCCCTGCATATCTGAGTGCACAGGATGTTGAATGTTAGCACACACGGGCTGGACACAGCTGGGAGCACAGCTTCAAGCCACTTTTCCACCCTGAATAACTGAAGAAAGCACAAAAGAAAATTTTCAGTGCAACTTTCCCAGTGAAAGGTAGGCTACTGGGTAAAAATTGCTAGCTGTTCTAAATTTGCAATTGGCAAAGCTCTGGCTAGCTCTCAGTTTCCCAGCACCAGGGAAGCATGGCCTGAGCCTGGTGCTGTTCYAGTGCTCATGGAACATGGCTGTGTTGAAATGAAAGGTATCACACRTCTTTACAGAGAGCAGTGTGCACCTAAAAATCAGTTTGTGAAGGTGTTTTATGCACAGCTCTATGTTGGTACCCCCCACCYACCCCTGAACCTGCAAGTTAAAGTTTTATGTATGATTCTTAGGGAAAAAAAATCTTTGCTCACACAGAGCTAATCTGTCTTCAGTTTTCCCTGTTTTTTTCCCTTCACTACCACTACTCACAAGCTGCTTCTTGCCTCATCCTCCTAGAAAATTCATAGCTCCAGTTTTCTACTCCATTGAGTCTTGGCACACTCATTTTCACAAGAGCTGCAGTAAAATGCCACCTTTCTCACATGGAAATGCTTTGTTGCTACCTCTCAGAGGCATAAATGACAGCATTGAACAGCAAAGCCTGAGTCCTATAAAACAACATTATCTTTGTGCCAGAGTAATCCAATTATTGAGGTACTGAGATAACCTTAAAGCCATATCAAAATGAAGAAACCCCTTAGGAACTTACAAACATCTGTTTTCCTATCAGAGAGCATCAGCACAAGAGCACCCTTCCATGGTCCCAATCAGCCCAAGCAGCACTCTCATCTTTTACATTCAGCCTGCCTTATCTGCTCCTCCATAATAAAATCAGGGTGATGCTTGCACTGATTTCTGCCAGTAGGAAAAGCCTCTGTTGCTTAAATTAAAGCAATGTGGTTCTACGCAGCTCTTGTCTCTGTTCTCCCAGAGGCACTAGAGAATCCCATCTATAATATTTCAAAAAGACATTAAAATAACTTCCTAGGGAACATAAAACATGCTGCTGTTGTGTCCCTGAACAGGGCACTCTCTCCAGTTTCTCGTTAGCTGATTCCCGAAATTAAATGGTAGAATCATGTTTCAGCAGAGCAACTGGCAGTTTGGGTCCCACATTTAGGTCCTATTAACTAAATAAGGAATACATTTATTTTTAGTAGAAGGTGCATACAAAATCTAAAAGAAACAGGAAATGTTGATTAAATTAAATGTCAGTGTGGCGTTCTATAATTTAAACTACTGCAGGCACATGGAATGATAAAGAGAAAACGAAGCCAGCTGAAAAAGTTAAGATACTTGCTTTGAGTCGTCCATGCTGAGCAAAAATTAAGTATTACAAGAATCTGTAAACAGCTTTCAGCTTCAATAATGGATTAAAGGCGTGAGCCACAATCATCTATCATGCTACCAGTGGTAACCCATAGATTTCAATGAGATTACTCATATATATAAAAATAATCATAATCTATCAGGACATGCAGATGAATAAAGACAGTCACAAGGATGGATTTAAGAAGCAGGCTGGAACTTCATTAATGCAATATTTTCACATGTCAAACAGTTAAGTGGGCCCAGCTCAGGGATTACAAAGCTACAGTTTAGGGCAGATCTTCCCTAATCTCTCTTTTACAATGAGCTCACATCTGAAGCCCGCCCCTCAACCCTTCCCCAGGAAAAAGGAGGAGGACCAAAACTCCACAATACTTCCTTTAGGTTTGCTTCTTTCCTAGGCACAAATCCAGTGGCAAAGTTCCAGATTTATTTTTTAATTGCAGCCTTAGTCCACACCGAACATGATAAAAAAAAAGTTTTCCATCATTCCAACAGATGAATAAATATGTATATTCTCATATATTCCATTTCCAAATCCGATCCCTGACTCTGTGATGCTACAGAGGCCATACAAACATTTAAGCCTCTCCAACTCTGCCCTAATAGAAGAACATGATACCAGAATTGACACCAGAATTCCCCACCAAGAGGCAGCATCCCAAAATCACAGATTATCCATTGCGATACGAGAGAGGATTAAATCCCAAACTTAATTTCACTTYTGTGCCTGCCAGAAGTGAGAGAACCAGCCCACGGCTGGAGGTCTCATGCATACATTCTGGCTGCCCCCTTTCCTTCTTGGCTGTTTACCCCACCACTGGGTTAATTAATAGTGCTTTCCATGGAGCCTCCACTGGAGGAAGCCCTTGCAGGATGAGAATCCATGTGGTGCTGCTTGCCTAGGTGTGGGCACCAGCAGGAATGTGTCTGGCACGGCTCAGTGAGGGTCACTCAGGACTAATTAATGAGGGCAGACCATTAGGATGATGCCTCAGGTTTCAGCTTTTATATTTCTCACATTCTGTGCTGCTTCAGTGTGCAGTTCTGAGCTTCACATGAGGGGATGSTGAGCTCTGTGCACAGAGCAGGGAGACAAAACAATTCCWGCTCCAGCTGGGCACCAAGGACAAATGATCCAAATCTCAGCCCCAGAGCACAAACCCCGTGGGCTGGAGAGAGAAAAACAAGCAGGGTGGGACTGCAGGGGCTAAAGCTGGAATGGGACAATGAACTGCAAGGTGCAAATGGAGCAGAMCTGATCCCAGGGACAGACCCCGTGCCTGCTCGTGCATTTTGGGACCATTTTGGTTCATCYTGGGTGCAGCCCTGGCTGGGCTCTTGTGCTGCCCAAGGTGSATCCATGGAGGAGATGCTTTTAATAAATCCCTGCTTTATTCTTTAACTCCATCCAGCCTCTGTTCCAGGTCAGCCTTCACATCRGGGGCAGKGCAAACGTGGAACTTCAGACCATGAAGGGGTCCCGGTTGTGCACAGTGTACACTTTAAACTCAAACCAAGGCTGCAGCAAAGTTTTCAGAGTGATTTCCAAGAGTTTTGGGCACTCTACAAGGTGACAAAAAATTGTGGCATAGATCTTTCCAAAAGTGTCTTTCATTTTTTACATCTAGCCACGTTTTCTAAAACGGGTGATTGACTGAAAAAGGGAGGCAATCAAAATAATGTGAGACTTCTGAAAATAGAGGCCAGTTCCTGTGAGTAAGTTTTAGCAGGACTGAACAGTTAGTGTCTTATCAGTAGCACAGGAACAGGGATTTGTATATACTGTTTTATTAAGATCATTATCTCTGCAGTGCTCCTTAAATGAAAACAAAAGAAAAAAAATTGCCATAAAAGGATAGAAAAAATGACTCACTTTCCCGTCGTTGCCAAAAGCCTCTAATTTTCAATATAATCAAGCTTTGTGCCACAAGATAGAGGTTTTTTTTTGTTTTTAATAGATATTTAGGTGCATTAATTAACATTAAAATAAATGTAGAAAAAAATGGTGTGACCTTGTTTAAAATTTAGCGCATTGCTGGAGGATTATTCTCCAGCATGTATGCAATAAATAGTACCCTCAAAAAAAGCAAACAAACATAAAAAAMCCAAACAGAATTAAGTAAAAAATGGCCTAATTTCCAATCAAAAAGTATTCTTTCTTACTACAAAGTTTGTTCTCTGAATTTGTGATCATTGTTTGAAAAATCAGAGAGCATATACAATTTTTGCTACAGCATTTCTCGTGCAAAGCTGTTTTCTTGCACTACCATCTTTTGTGGAGTAACACAGCTCCTAATATCCTTAAATTACTATCATAAAAACAAAAAGGAGAGGAGCTTGCACTGCAATGAGATGTCGTTTGTGTTTGTAACAGGGCAATCACTGATTTAAAATTGGCATTGGAGCTCCTTTTGTGAAATGATTGCTGGGTTAGGCAAACAGCCCTTTTAACTGGCAACATGTGAATTTCTGAGGAAGGACTCGGGTTTGGCACTTGCTCTGCTCTGTGCTCACTGTTAGACYTGCACATATCTCTGTGTGTGCATATTCTGTTGCTCTGGATGCGTCCTAGAGGAATGCTCATAAGATTGCTGTCTGGAAGGCTCAAATAGATTTATATTTTACTTTTAAAGGAAAAARAAAGAAACAAAAAACAATGGCATAGAAATGAAATTTTCGTAAGAACTCAAAGTCTGTTTTACCTCACGCACCTGCTCWCGTGGCTGCAGGCCTGCAGTGAAGGATAAGCAGTGCAAAATATTCTCTATTCTGCTTTTCCACCGTGTGGGCATCCAGGCTGCTCRCTACAAATGACTGCACCAGGTGAGAGGCAGGGAGAACCAGGCCCCAAAGATTTTCTGCACTGGATCAGATCAGTGGTGCATTAAGTGTGTCACCTCACAGCTGGATGCTCCAAAATGAACCTGGCTGTCTGTGCAGTACTGTGGGAGCTGCTCTGGCACTCAGGCTGCAGCCAGGAGAGGAGAGTGGGGTTTGCCTTTTATTTTCTCCGTGCATCTACKCAGAGCTGCCCTTATTTGGGATCAAACTGTTCAGACTTCCTCAGCAGTTAAACAAGAGTATCTGATTCTGGTTGTGAAACAGGATGTAAGACAGGGCATTAGAAATTATAAATAATAGCAGGAGGGAAAACAACACAACAAACATTATTTTCTCACTGTTTGCATGTGCTTATCTGGTGTAAGAAAATAGTCTGCAATATAAGAAACACAAAATCAGTATTCCATTATTTACATCAGGGTGTTTTACACTGCAGAGCTAATTTGTGGAACTTTGCAGCTTCATGTAATTGATTCATTTAAATCAGAAATGTGAGTTAATATTACATGAACAATAATCATATACAGTATTAGGAATTTCCAGATATCAGCAACACGAAGTAGCACAAATATGTCAACACACAGAGCTGTGCAAACCTCTCAGAGGTTTCATGTGCTGAACCCAGTGAGAATCAAATCTCAGCACATCAATTCACAGGCACAAATATTCCTAAACCACTCCGACACGCTGATTTCAGCATCCAAAAAATCCAAAGCAGACAAGCACAACTTAGCACACAGGCTGGATACATTGATCCTAGTTGTCACATATTCAAAACTATCCAAAAAGCAGCTACATACCTGCTATCTGACTGAAAGCCAATAGCACTTATAGGTGCCCCTAAATTGCTTCTCTGGAGCTCAGTTTCAGCCACCAAAAAACCCCAACAAAACCCACAAAGAAAATGCATGTGCCTACACTCACCAAAAAAAAAAAAAAAAAAAAAATTAAAAAAAATTAAAAACAACCCAAAACCAAACAAACTACCCAGCCAAAACCCAAACACTTCTGCTGCAGGCTTACATGCTATTTTTTAGAAGAGTTTCATTTCAATAATATTTTTAAACATATGCCATGTGACTGGTGATCCAGCTTCCCCAGTTCACACAGCAGAACATGAAAGCTCTCAGAAACAGGTGTCCCACCATCCATTCACTCTTAGTCATTCTGAAACATAAGACTTGGCTGCAAGTCTTCTGCCAAAAAATTAAGGTCATTCAGGAAAATATTTTTTAATCCTTCTTTTTTTTCTTTTTTCTATTTTGATAGCACTGCCTCTCTTCAGACAAAATAAAGTAAGAGATGAGTAAACCAATGATCTCTTYCTGCAAATGTGTGTGTGAAGAGCTGTTATTGATCAAGTTGAAGTTTCACTTGTAAAAAAGAGCTTTTCAGTGGGATTGGTTTGAGTGGGCTGATTTTCCTCTCTGGCCAGGTAACTGCAACACCCCTTGTGCTGCAGGTGAGGAGCCTGGCTGAGCACCAGGGAGCCCCAGGAAGGGCTGGGATACAGGGAGAGCCCCTGGCAGGGACATCTGAGGGTCAGCCTCCTGCTGGCACCAGGTTCAGGGCCCCGTGCAAAGAGTCACAGCAGGAAAGAAGGCCAGAAGAGAAGAGGGCAGGCCTCGAGGATGAAATCAAWACAGAAACAAGAAGTCAAGGGGCACTCTGGGACCTGCAGAAAATTATCTATTAGACAAATATAAAAAAAACCAAACCTCACTAAGAACCTGTCAGACCAATTAGAAGTCTCTGAATTAGTGTGTGTGTGTGGTGGAGGGTGTTTGCATTTTTGTCTTTCAACTGACTTCAAAACAAACCAAAAAGTTTGGAAGGAAACAAAGGTCTCTCSTATGGGCTTTTGTTCAGAAAGAAATCTGCACTGAAACCCTATTGTATTCATCCTCCAAGCCAGGAGCAGGGCTGGTATTTGTAAATCCAGGGCAGGGATTAGAAGCCAGGCTTGCAGACAAAGAGCAAATCCAGGAGTTCACAGCAAGGACTCTCCAACTATAATATTCTTGAAGTCCTTCTCACCCAGTCTCCAGCTGTTTATATCTGGAATTACCTTTTCTCTTGCATAGRTTCAAACTGATACTTTCACTGTGAAGGCCTTGGTGCAGCTGATCAATAAATTTCCTTTTTGAGTAAGGAAATTTTCAAAAAGAAGAGCGACTGTGAGGTGATTCATATCCATGGGGAAGGAGGGAGAGGGGTCAGCATCAGGCATGGGACAGGAGGAACAGGCACCAAGGAGGACAGAGAGTCCTGAAGAGCATCACTCATCAAGTAGGGAGTTGTAACACTGCTTATGTATACAGGCTGCTCCCAGACTTTGGGGGCTTTTCAAGGCTTTCAGAATAATGAAATATTAGTCTTTGTTTTATAGCAGGGAAGGATGTTTTTACTCAGGAACATCTAGCATCTCCTGAAGCACTCCAGAGCTGGAGAAGCTATCYTTACTTATTTCAGCTCTCTTTGTTCACAGTTACAATCTATTTAGTGGCTGAATAGTTGGGATGGAATTAAAAACTAATCACTCTCCTACTCTCATGTTACCTTCTCYTGCCAGTTGTTTAGCCTCCTCACCCGCTGTTTTCCTAAAAAGCAGCTTGCTGACAAGTGGCAGGATCCCCATTTGTGGTGCCACAGCCCATCAGAGAGCAATGCACAGAGATGAATCTCAYTGTTGAATGAAATTTCTTTTTGTAATTTTTGAAATTTTGTCTTTTTTTTTTTTCTGATACATTTATTCCTCAGAGGTGGTAAATGCAATGTTGCTTGTTACTGTGATTCACAAGCTCATCTCCACCTCACCTCTTCTCTTGGTGTACTCAGTTCCCTGCTGATCAGTGCTCAGCCAGTGCTTGTGTGTGTGTGTGTGTGTGTGAGGCACCAAGTGTGCAATGGAGCTGGAGCTCACCCTGCTCCGTGCAGCATGTGAGCATCCTGTGACTGAAAATATGCTCCCTTGCATAATCCTGAGATTAGCACTGTTCTAGTAAAGGGAGGAGGAAAAACGCTTAAGGTAAATGCAGAGGAAGACCCAGCCTAAGAAATGAACCAACAGGGCTCCTGCTCAGCTCCAGCTGCATCTCTGCCATTGGTGCCTGTGTGAACTGGGGTGAGGCATCACAGCTCCTCTGGCCTTAACATCCCTTCTCCTAAACACAAGAACTGAAGTAGGTGGAGCTATTTGAAAGATCCTTGGTTGTTTGGAAGATGAGTTGTGCCAGAGCCAATTGATGATAACCAACTTCTGACAGACAGAGGAGGGAAGGTCAGCAGATCATAAAATCTGCCCTGCTCCAAGTGTGACATTCATGAAAAACGTCACTGGCTGGAAGTGATGATCACCTTGGCAGCTGTGCCTGGTGGGATGTGGCACTGCACAAACACCTGGAAGGTGCTAACTGGCCTGGCTCAGGTGTGCTCCTGGCTGCTGGCACACGTGATGCTGAACGGGGAGGTGTTTCCCTCTRCAGGAAGGTGCCATGGGCATTTTARGAGTTGCAATTCCACAGCTGGTGTTAGCACTGCCTGGCAGGGKGACAGCTGCTCTTCCCATGTGCTTCTGTCTAAAACTCACCCCACAGCCTTYGTGCAACTGGGACAGGATGGACAGTGTCTTCACTGACAGAGAACATGGATAAATGATACCAACTATAAACTGAATCCCTGTGCCAAATCCTTGTATTGCAGACTTGGGGCCAGAATGAAGTTTTTGGTTTKGGATTTTACAAGGAAACCTATTACCAAAACTGTCATAGCAGCCTACACCAAATCTAAAAGAGGAAGCAACATCTTACAGAATTTCAGGTGAATATTTGAATTGAATATCAAACCTGAATACAGCTCTATGGGTTGCAGAGATCACCTGCYGATTTTATTTCTAAAGACAAGACAGTTCACCCCCAGAGGTTCTTTTGCTTGTATAGAGAGAGAAAATAATCTCTCCTCAGATCATCTCTCTGTCTGTCTGTAACCCATAGAGTTTGCACCAGCAGTCCTTTCATTTGTGCTGAACCCTGTTTTTGGTTGGGAGCACTGGGGAGGGAGGCAACCAAGAAAAAGCTTAAGAGAAAGCCTCACAGAAGGGTTTTTCCACATGGGATGTCCCCTGTGCTCTCCCCAAACCTGCTGCCCTGCCAATCCCCTCCTCAGGCTGTGCCCAGGAGCTCGGGAGGTGGTGGCATCTGTGGGGACAGCTGGGTACCTGCCCTGGGCTCCCTGCAGCTGCACCAGCCCTGGGCAGCCTCCCCTGCACACCTGGCAGGGCACCAAAAATTCATTTGAGTCCTTAGCAAAGATATTCGAGTCCTTAGCAAAGATATTTCCCTCCCCGGTGGTGTTTTGAGTCCTTTCTTCGAGCCTTTGTGAGCTGGGCTTGGGAGCAGTCCTGGCAGCCCAGAAGACAAAGCAAAGCAGAAGTTCAAGCCCAGGTTCATTGGGGTGCCAATCCCCAGGTTCACTGGGGTGCCAGGCCCCAGGTTCACCAGGGTGCCAATCCCCAGGTTCACCGGGGTGCCAGGCAGGCTCAGCACACTCTCCCCCTCCCAAGAATCCCTTCCCTCCCAGCTCTACCTTTGGCTTTGCAGCACAAGGTGGAATGGAGCAGATGCTCTGCTGAGCTGATGGAAACCCAGTGCCCCTGAGCTCATTGTTAGGTAAGAAAGGAGCTGAGTGGGAAAGCCAGGGAAGGAATTTGTGTGTGTACCTAGCAGAGGCTCCAACCCACCCTCTGTGTGTGCATAAAGAACACCAGGTCTTTACAGAAAAAAGCAACAAAATCTACAGGGGTGTTTAAACTSTGCCTTTTGATTCTGGCTTCTTCACGAGCTGAACTGTTTGTGATTTGAAATCCACGTTGTCACAACTGTCTTGGTCTCAGTGATCCCCTTCCCGAAGCAAGTTACTTGTTGCAGAAGTAAATTACTTCATATCATTTTCTTAGAAGATCATTAAAAGAATTTCTCATCGCATTCGGGTTGCCAGTTTGAACTGGGTGGCAAACAAGAGGTGGCAAACTAATTAGCACCTCAGAAATATAACAGATTAAAAGTGAGTATTTCTGTCTCATTTTGAACCCGCTCAAATACAATGGATCTGTAAATTCAGCTCAGAAGCTGTTGGGGCTGAACTCTGCTCAGAAGAAATTATKTTCAGAGAAGACAGAGAAAGCATTACAATGAAAAATAAAGCACAAGACAGAACAGAAATCTGATAGGATGARATATCGAAAAGATTACATGGAAACTAAACAGAAATATAAATGCTTTTATTAAAAGAAAAGTGAATGAACAACAACAACAACAAAAAGAAAACCCCAACTTTACAGCAGCCCAAACTGATGGAAGCCCTATTCCTATACCTACCATAAGGTTTAGTATTCCTAGAAAACCAGCTACTTCAATTGTCATTGTAGAAAGGAGAGCCTCTCTATTCCCCTGCAAAAAGTGGCAAGCCACTTAAATTCCTGTCTCCCAGTAAGTAACTCACAAAGGCTCTGATTCTGCAGAGCAGTTATTGGGCAGCACTGGTGCTGCACAAAGTGCCAGGGATATGGTGAGGGCCCATATGTCTGCAGATCCCCCCAGCACAGGCACATCCACGAGACGTGGGAGGTGGAAAAAGCAAAGCTGAGTGCAGTCCACACCAGCACCCTGAAATCTTAGAGCCACAAGTGTTTATACATCTGCTAGTGAAGATTAGACTGTCCAGATCATTAAAATTCAACGCATAAGTAGAAATACTTAAAATACAAAAGAAAAAAAACTTTATATAGCAATTTTCCCCCTCCCTCTGAGCTGGTTTCCCTGTCAGTGTAACTCTGCCAGCTTTAATGCCTGTTATTTTTAATTTGCTGCACAAGAGGAAAGGCAATCAGGGAAGTTCATGTGCTCACATACTCTCCTCCACATGCGTGCGTCGATGGATATCATACATAATTTCTCAAAGTAAATATGTGGTGATTAATTTAATAAAAGAAATAATTGCAAACAGCATACGGGGTCATGGGTGACAAATCTAATCATTTACTGAGAGTAATATATGCAGAAATAAACAAGATATAGCTTATAAGCAATGTGTGGGAAGTTAGCTATGATTCAGGCAAGCGTTTGGATTTCTTGTTTGTGGACAGAAGGTTGCAAATTTAACCACTTAACAGACACCTCTCTAATTTCCTGGTAATTAATGATTTTTGTAATGATTATTAAGGCCTCCAGCTCTAGTACTGTCAGCTCATTATTGTATTTGTGAATTAACTGTAGCAGTTAAAAATATAGGTGGACAAGAAGCAGCTCCATCTTATCCTGGGCTGTTGCAGCACTCTGAACTAGAACGTGTAACCCCTCTAGTGGAAACTGGGAAAAGTGGCTCCAAAGAATTGCCCACGATAAGACACAGGCATCCCCAGCTCCTCCAAGACCAATAAATGAAAATTGCCTTGCTCCTGAATCCCTTCAGATGCCCTGGGCTCAGGAAAATGCAGCGTCACTGATGTTTCACTCGGGATGCAGGAAAAGTGCTGGCAATAGAATGGGGCGAAATGAAGGAAATAAGGTTTGGGCCAAGCATCCTGTTTCAYTCCAATGAGAACACAATTAAGCTGAGCCACCCTGAGAAGTTTCCTTTCAATAAACAGCCCTGTCAGTTTGAAAGTCCTTTGGAATATGGGTGCTGAAACAGTGCAATCAGCAGAGAAAAAAGGGTGTGTAACTTAGGGTATAAACTTAGAGTACCCTCATTTCTTCTGACACACCTTTGGGTGGGATGCATTCCCACTGTAGAGAAAGGGACTGTTGAGTTTTTTGAATGGTCTCATTTTCCTCCACAAACAGGAATGGGACTGAAACTTGTTATTGGTGCACAGGGCTGTGGTTGCATGGTCTGAGCACAGAGCTCTGAGCCCCACAGTCCTGAGCTAGCCAGGACCTCTGGCCTCATTCCAGCCATTGGCTTTCTCCCATCTCAGCTTCTCCATTTTCAAACTAGTGAAAATACTTAACCCTGAGTTCCTCAAAGCTGAAATGTACACTCAGCAGCAAAGGAAAGTTATTAAGTCKATATACACAGCACGAGTGTGTAAGCACACGGCACCTGGCTTCCCAAAATCCCCATCTTCACACACAGACAAAACCACCCWAGACCCACCAAGCACATCATTGTGTGCTCCTTGTCCTCATCAGGAATTCTTGTATTGCAAAGACAGCCACTCTTTCATCACTACATCATCTCCATATCAAAATGAAAAGAGTCAATAACTCTTTAGACATGCTACCAAAAGGTCACTGACCTGAGGTCGTCTGTGTTGGGGTGAGAACAGAAAATACTTTTTGTTCATTAAGCAGAGCGATAACTGTGAAAGAAAAGCTTAAATAAAGTCTTCTCTGTAAAGAAAGGTTAATCATGTTGTGCCTGTGCACAACCCAAATGAAGTTAGAATTAGGTGGTGGACAGGCAATGCCACACATTCGTCACCACAGGACAGTAACTTTCCTTCTTAAATAACTGTCTTTCAGGGGGAAACTGAAGCCCCCTCACAGCCAAGCTCAAGTCTCCATGCAGCTCTTTCAAGCTCTTCCTACTCCCTTTGCACAGCAGTCTGGACTTGCTGGATTTGAGAGGGGGATGATGGATTCCCATTGCACATGCAAATAGCAATCTGCTGTGCTGCCCTGGAGTGGGACAGTGCTGACAGGAGGAGCAGGGACACCTCTCCTTGTTCACTTCTGCAAAACTGAGGAGAAGCAGAAAACAATTATTTCCAGGACTCTGTCTCGGATCCTTTTTTGCCCTCTTTCTTCCCATGAAAACTAAGGATAGCTTTTTCCCATTTTAGAGAATTAATATCAACCATTAAGATGGTAGCTGAATGTATATAATTMTATATCTTTTCACTCAGTGTATACTCAAAACTCTATTGATTTACAGACTTTTCAAGTGCTGCTTGCACATGTATCACCATTCTGTGATACAGGAGCATTAATCATACACTTTTTTTTTTCATTTAAATGTTAATGTGTACAGGTAATTTTCCAGTATGCAGAAAATATGGTAAAAGCATAAGTGCTGAACACTCATCAGATGCTAGAAAGTGTCATGCCAGATTCTAGAAAAGCTTCTCGGAACCGACACAGCTGGTCAGGAAATACCCCTGCCTGCAATCCAGGCTTGGTTAGCTTTTTAAAAAGGGGCTTTTAAGGGGTTTCATTTTAATATTTTAATGCCAGCAGATTGTGGTGCCTTACAGTAATCAATCCTTAAAAGTGATTAATTCCGAGGATGCGCTAAAGGGTGTGCTGCTATATAAAAAGAAAAGGGGATTTTACTCGTTTATTATTTGCATAATGATTGAGGACTCCCCTCAGTTGAGTGCTGGCTAATTTGCAAGACAAAAACCGAATGCTCACTTTCAACGTGCACCTAGTTAAGTCCTAGTGGAAACCCAGCCCGAGACTTCTGCTTGCGTGTTTGCATACAGCTGAAACCCGCACCTTCAGAGCACTTTAAAGCGCTACTACCGAGATTTTCAAATCACCCTGTGAAATTGAACGGGATTTTCACAAGCGAACCTCTACTCTATTTTGAGAAATCGAGAGCAAGYGCAGGTGCAAACAAAGATACTAACGCAAGTTCTAAGTCAAAGTTTAAGAGCCGATATACAATAATTAGAAGCCATAAATCAAGTAGGTGTTATCCGGTGTTTTCGTGTTAGCAGAAAGGAGAACTGCAGGACTCCCTGAATAACTAATTGC
This sequence comes from Cardinalis cardinalis, assembly GCA_014549065.1. Taxonomy (NCBI): domain Eukaryota; kingdom Metazoa; phylum Chordata; class Aves; order Passeriformes; family Cardinalidae; genus Cardinalis; species Cardinalis cardinalis. The sequence goes on from JACDOX010000254.1 coordinate 735,141, forward strand.
ACAAGAGGACAGCGCTGTTCCTCGCCCGCATTAAAACAGAACTGATCACATAGGAAATGACCACTTGATCCGAACAGCACATCCCTGCTCGGGGCTCTGGGAAGGATCGAAACAGCAGGGCGGTGCTCAGTCCCTCTCAAGAATTCCTCTGGGCTCGGGGCTGGCACCTGCCTGCAGAAAATCCCCGCGTTAAACACCGGGAACTGTCCCGCTTGTTCACGGCACACGCGAAATTATTATTAAATACTATTATATTTTCGCACCCAGGTGCGTTTTTAGCACGAGCAGGCTCCCCACGTTTCCCAGCGCTGTTTTTGGCTCGATCTCGGCAGGTTTTGCGGACAGAAGCGCAGCTCTGCCCGCCGGGCATTGCCCGAGTACATCACTGACCAGCCCGGCTCCAGCGCTGCTTTAGGGACCTGTCCGCGGGCAGCCCTCCGCACTTTGCAGCCTGCCCGCCTCTGCTTTCCGAGCACACGAGCACCTGTAAATCTCGGGGCTGAGCAGCCCTCGTTAACCATTCCAGTGCTGGCTGCGGCCACACAGCGCACCGGCACTCCGTGCCTGCCCCTGAAACACGCCCGGCTAAGCGCAAACACACCCGGGCTAAGCAAGGCTCCTGGAGCTGAAGGGTTTGCAGGAATTCTCTACGATCTGCCTCCCCATCTTTCTGTAAAGCCCCAAAAATCTGAGCGCCTGCCCAAGTGTCACGCTGCAAGAAGTTAGCTGTATGGGCTTGATCAGAAGAGTCCCACCAAGAGCTTTAGTTTGGTTGAGATATACTTAGCCAGAAACWAATTCCCAGGCCTTGGATRTTTTCACCAACTTCCACCTCTTTGTAAGCAATATTCTCTCTGTGAAAGWARSCAGCTAACAATCCCTGCGAAATGAACGTTTTCTAATTGGATTTAGTGAAGTCAGGACTGCGTATTGGTGATGTGCTCAATAAACTGCTTTAACCTGGACCTTTAGCATTGCCCTGCTCCATCCCAGAACAGCTAACCCACTACTTCCCCAGCTGCACACACAGAGATTTGATTGAAAATACAGAAATGTAAATGTAACACCTTCCCACACCATTGCTGCAGTGTTTTGGATGTGCAGCATGGGATGCCATCATGGGCCACAGCCCCTAGGGTTTGATCAGGGAGCCCATTCTGTCACTGCTCCACAGGGACAGACACTTTGCTCTGAGCTGAGGTCCCCAGACATCTGCAACTTTGCTGGGTTTGAGTTAACTGAAAACTTAACTCTGTAGTGGTGTTAATTTTCYTCATAGTGGCTGGTGTGGGACTGCGGTTTGGGATTGTGCAGGAAGCAGTGCTGGCAGCACAGGGATGTTTCAGCTCSTGCCCACACAGACCCAAGGCCTTTCCTGCYCCTCACCCCCCAGTGKGGGGCTGGGGGTGCACAKGGGGCTGKGAGGGGACACAGCCAGGACAGCTGACCCCAATTCACCAATTGTCCCAGACCATATGGATCGTGCTCAGCATATAAAGCTGKGGAAGAAAGAGAAGAGAGGGATGTTTGCAGTGGTGGTGTTYGTCTTCCCATCYCACTGCCACGTGTGATGGAGCCCTGCTGTCCTGGAGAGGGCTGAACATCTGCCTGTCCATGGAAAGCAGGGAATTCATTCCTTCTTTTGCTTTGCTTGTGTTTTACCTATTCAGTTTTTGCATTACCTGTCCAACTGTTTCTGTCCAAACTTGGGAGTTTTCTCACTTTGACCCTTCCCATTTTCTTCCTCCTCCTTCAGAGGACAGGGAGTGAGGGGCTGTGCAGAACTTAGTTGCCATCTGGGGTTAAACCACGACAGCAAGTGAAACATTTCACTTTACTGCATGGGATAATGTCTCTCTCTAGTGGCTAGGTACAGTCACTATAGCCACATGCTTTACTTGCATTTTGGATGGCATTTCTAGTTAAACAATCACTGCCATACTCAACTCCTGTGCTAAAGGTCCCAGGTTAAAGCAGTTTATTGAGCACATCATCAATACRYRGTCCTGACTTCACTAAATCCAATTAGAAAACGTTCATTTYGCAGGGATTGTTAGCTGCCTTCTTTCACAGAGAGAATATTGCTTACAAAGAGGTGGAAGTTGGTGAAAATATCCAAGGCCTGGGAAYTTGTTTCTGGCTAAGTACATCTCAACCAAACTAAAGCTTTTGGCACTGTTTTTCTCAGGACACTTCTGAAATCCCAAGGATATACAATATTTACAGGGAGGTGAGAATAACCTTTTCCCTCAGCTCCTAATGTATTTCAACTTCTTAYTCTCCTAGAAGCCAATAGAACATTTAAGTGGGGGAAACTTTAATAAAAAAGGGTTATGTTTGAGTGTTAAAAGGCTGCTAACTTGATAAGGTTCTCCCTTCCTCTCCACTTGCTCACAAGCAATAATTCAGTTCAAGTGGTCAGTGACTGAAGGCCAGATTTTTAGAGGTAATTAGATAAGAAAAAGAGAATAACAATGCACCTAGMAGGAATTTCTGAAATAGAAATTTTCTATTGTGCATATGGAGAAATTCTCATTGAATGCTTGCCCTGATCTAGACCTAGCTTTCTCTAAACAATAACTGACCTTCACCCTTACTGATATGCAACAGCTGTTTGGTAAAAATAAAGTAGGAATTTCAGTCCAGCTTTCAGCGTCCCACCAGCACCAGGGCTGTTGATGTTTGGGGTAGGAATTCCTTACAGCAAGGCACCAAGGGGAGGTCCCTGCTGCCACTGTCCAGGTTATGTGCATCACTGAGAGATTCCCACCTCTGGGCCTGCCTGTCTTCAATGAGAGGCACTAAACCTCATGACTGAAAAACCTCCTGGTGGTGTTTTTAGCACACCTGACCAGTTATATCAGTGGGAAATGGGAACCCTTTGTGGATGTCCTGCTGATGCCTTGGGAAGGCTGACCTGGAACAGTGGCCRAACAGAGCTAAAGAATAAAGGATTATTAAAAAGATCTCCTCAATGGACTCACCTTGGGCGGGACAAGAGCCCAGCCAGGGCTGCGCCCAAGATGAACCAAAATGGCCCCAAAATGCACGACCGGGCACGGGGTCTGCCCCTGGGATCAGTTCTGCTCCATTTGCACCTTGCAGTTCATTGTCCCATCCCAGCTTCAGCCCCTGCAGTCCCACCCTGCTTGTTTTTCTCTCTCCAGCCCACGGTGTTTGTGCTCTGGGGCTGAGATTTGGATCATTTGTCCTTGGTGCCCAGCTGGAGCAGGAATTGTTTTGTCTCCCTGCTCTATGCACAGAGCTCTCCATCTCCTCATGTGAAGCTCAGAACTGCACATTAAGGCAGCACAGAATGTGAAAATATAAAAGCTAAACCTGAGGCATCATTCCCAATGCAGTGCAACTTTGCTGCAGCCARTGGGAGAGATGGGAACTGCAGGAGAGAAAGAAATCCTGGATCAGGAGGGGATGTGTTCTAGTGCTAGCAAATAAACCACTGCTTTTGCATGTSGCTAAGCCAAGAAGGGAAACTTTGGGATGGGGAACAGCAGGGAAAGCACTTCCACCAGATTACAAACAAGACATTAATTGGGGATGGGGAAATAATATCCTCATATACTCTCAAGGCTGAATCTGTGGCAGAARAACAAGATCTGAGATTTCTTTCCGGTTTTCTAGTCCCATTCTGCATTTTCTAGACCAAAACATGTTCTGCTTAGGACAAAACAGATCAAGAAAAAAACCTCAAACAAATGAGATCCTCATCAGGGATGAGCTGTGGAATTGATATTTTAATATTAATACRTAGATTGCTGTATCCTGGCAGGCATTTATTGGGGGCAAACAAAGGTTTTGCCTATAAACCCAGCGAAACGGCAGAATTTGAACTTCTGCAATTGCCTGAAGAGTTAYCACATGCAGGGCAGGTTGCTGGCCCTTCTCCCAGGACCAGGACCAGGACCAGGAGATAAACAGCCCTGACACAGGAAGGACCAGGCTGTCCTCTGCTGTGGCAGGGCAGTATCTGCACCCAGAGGACACCAGGAATCCCTGCCCGGCACTGCCAGGGCTCTGTGCCACGCYGGGTGAGCCCTGCTGCAGCTAATGGCACATTTCAGCAGGGAATGAGGCCTGGGAATTGCAGCTGTGCATGAATATTGATAATAGCTGCTGTGCTTTCCATCTCCCCTCCCAGGAGGGGTGAAGTGCTTTCTCAGCACGGGTGAGACAGTGCTTCCAGGGAGGCAGGAAGGGGAAAATTGTCTCCCGTTTCTGCTGCCTCGGGGCTCGCTACTGCTTCCACAAAAACAACTGGTGGAGCTGCCAYTTCCTTGGGAGGAGGCAGGATCAGACCCTCATTTTCCTGCCAGACAACACACCCTCATAATTATGTATTCACACCATATTTTGATAATGGTTCCTTACAGACTAATTAATATGAATGCTTAAGAAGTCTAGTTTTAATATGTTGGTACTGAAGGAGAGGCTGCAGTCCTGTGGGAGGCTATCCCCATTTCCCACTGATGAGTACCTTCAATCTTGATGCCTGTGAAGAGAGGGGAGCACACGAATCTACAGAGCCAGATACAAATGCTTCTTTTACAGGATGGATTTTATACAATTAAAAATCCGTTTTCTTGGRAGCGGTGGCGAGGATTATTTTTAGTTTCTAATAGATGTGTCTCTGTTTGAGGTCTACTAGAACATGCAAACTCTGAAGCTTTTCCTGCCATCTAGAGGTGTGGATTCTCTGGTGACTCACTGAGTRAGTTGCCTTTGTGGCACGTCTCTCACCACAGCACTAACAGGGGCTTTTTCTTCTCCCARGCCAGCAGTTTTCATGAACATTGCAGGGACTTGGCAACTCTGAAAACACTGCCTTTCTTGATGGTGATCACAAAAGTTTCTGGGGAAGGGTGGGCAAACAGAGATCAATTACCAGGTGAGACCTATTTCCTTATGAAAGTGGTTGTCGAGCAAAAAACGGTTGTAAAATGAAAATAAACCCTTTCTTTAAAAAAAAAAGAAAAGAAAAAAAAAAGAAAAAAAAAAAAAAAAAAAAAAAAAAGAAAAAAAAAAAAAAAAAAAAAAGAAACCAAAACAAAAAGCCCAACAGCAGCAAGAGCAATGGAAATGGAAATCAGAGCTAATGATCTGACTCACAGGGGTCTCATGTTAACAGGAACTGACTCACTGCATTTCCTAGAAATTGCCTGATGCTGTTTTAGCTGCCCTTGGTGTCCCGGGAGCAGGGSGACAGCAGCAGCTTGCCCCATGCACAGACCGTGGTGCCAGCTCTGCCTGGGCCCAGGGAAGAAGCTGCCCTTGGCTTTCTGCATGCCATGTACAAAGTCCCTGCCCTGAACACAGATTGCCATGGGAGATAAAGCCTGCTGCGAGTCCTGGGGGTTACCACCACGATTTGATCAGTTCAAGGATAGCTGTGACCACCTGAGCAGTTCAGATCCGAGTTYCTGCTTCTGGGCACAGAGCTTTCTGCTTCCTGCCACAGGGGAAACAACCACTGYAGCTCAGGTTTTATTGTTTTCACCATGTGGGCACCTCTGAGCTGTGTGGTGAGCTGTAGATAAGAGGTGCACAGGAGTGGCACATGTCCCTGTCCCAGCACACTGCAGCTGAGGGCTGGAACAGAGCAGGGCAGCTGACAGTGAGGTGCCCATGCACCCCGGCCATCATGCCCTAGCACTGCTTCCCTCCTTCCTTCCAGGAGGGCCACAGCACAAGGAGCAGCCTCATCCAGAATAACAGTGCCAAAAGTCTGCAAAAAGCTGGATCCTGGAGTGGAGGGCATCGTKATCCCTGATCCCTCTTCCTCCTAGTGCAGCCCAAGCCATGCTTAGTCATTTTTCCCAGCCCATTTTGCCATCTGCTGCTCTGTCCTTTGCAGCAGCTGACAACAGTGCAAGGACATGAGAGCTTCCATGTGATGGCTGTTTAAAAACAAACACACATTGTGCTCTGCTGCCAAATATTTGTGTTCCTGAAGAGGACAGAAGCCTTGGCTATGGCTGAGAATCTATTGTTTGAGGTGTGATAGGAGAGAACAAAAGGATGGCGTCTCATTAATAATAAAACAAAAGCCTAAATATAACTCCAAAGACAAAAGATGAAGGAGTAGAACAACACAAGGAGGCAATGTATTTATCTTTATAAACAAAGCAGAAGCCACCTAAGCAGAGTTTTTGCAGCTATCACCACCAAGAATGGTTTTAATCTAGAGCTGGAGAAAGATAACATGTAACACTAYGTGAAGAATGTTCTCTGGGAGCTCAGGAGAGTTCCTGTGGGACCACAGAGAAAAGACAAAGTAAAGCTGGTGCCATTGTGGGCTGAGCAAAGCAGAAATCCACCTCTCTGGCTGTAGTTGTATGGCAGCTCCAGTGCAGCCAAGAAAACCCTTGGATCCCCCATCTGGCACTCTGGGAAGGCAGGCAGCCCCCAGAAAATGCCAGTTCTGCTGCTGCATTCAGCTCACCTGGGCAGGCAGTGGGCACTAACTCAGCAGCCCCCAGAGAAAGGGGAAGTGTCAAGTGAAAGTGGAAAATTAACTACTTTTCTCACCTCTCAAGGTAATCCTGGCAGATCAAAGCTGAAGCACAACAGAAGGCAGCTYGAGGAAATTTAAACTCCTTTACTACTTATCCTCTACTTCTGCAGCTGAGATCTGGGTGGCTGGCAGAGAATTCCCATGAACACTGCTTCCCTTTGAAATGTGTGCCCTTAGTTAATCTGAGGGAGCCCAGATCTGCAGACATTCTTAAAAGGTCCATCTTTTGAAGGGATATCTTTAGAAGGGCAATGCTGCCTGAAAAAAAATGAAAGCTAATACAGAAATAAACCTTCCTCCAGGTTTTGCTGAATGATCTTCTGACTAACACAGGTGGTCCAATTTCCAGCTCTACCACCAGTTTCCACATGCTTTAAGCCAAGTGTCATTTTTGTTCATATGTTCCCTTATATATATAATTACRTCATCTATAGTAAATTATTTACTATGTTGCATCTATAAGATGTGCTTTATCCATGTATTATACATGGATAAACACATTATCATGTATTTCATATGTGTGTTATACTACATTCATCTCACCCACTGCCTTGCCTATGCAGCCCATCATTTCAAAAGGATGAATTTCATAAAGAAGGCCTTACCATTACAGGTTATTAATTTAGTTTGCTCTGGAATTGCCACTAAAAATGACAGCAGCTGSTCCTGGCTCTGTGCTGTGCCATGCCTCAATCCCCCCCTATAACCCAGAACATTTAATCTCTGTGAGCTGAGTGGTGAAGAAGAGGTATCCCTGACTAATTCTCCTTCTTTTTCCCCAAAACACATCTCAGCTCCAAAAAATTGACCATTTACCTTTTTTAACCCATAGCTATCCTGTCAGGATTAGCCTGTTCAAAAGGAGGTCCAAGCAGCAGAATTTGGAGCTGCTGTGTGACACAGGAGGACAACTGCCAGGTTGTTCCTTTTATCCCCCCCAAAAACCTGCCTGGCCTCAGACAGGTACCTGTGCAAACAGGCAATGCCAGAGCCCAAGCCAGAATGCATCAAAATGGTGGGGATTCTGCATTTTGCYGTTTGTTCTGGTAGATTTTATGCATGCTTAGGAGTAATGAGCATGCATGAGGTACCCATTTGGGGTTGGTAAGGCAAACAACAATCCATCATAAATAAAGTGATTTTTCCCCCCAAAAAAGCGGAGTGAACCTGGTTTTTGCTTCATTCAGCTTGCACCTACTTTATGTGACAAAGAACATTTCTGTCAGAGTTAGCTACAACCATCACACTTGTGTGCCACCTAACCAACAAACCAAAAAAGACCAGGGCAGCTGTCCTACACCTAACAAACAAATCAATTTGAGAATCAAATCAACCAAGAATTGTGTGGGACACACAATGAAGTGTCACACTAAATAATTCATCTTACCTACAGCTGTGTTAAAGGATGGGCTACATTTTAGGTAAATGCTTATCTAAATATATTAAAAACCTGTTGTATAAATATTTTTTTCCTCTGATGTTCTTTTTCTTCTATCAGGCAGAATATATTATTATACAAATAATTTTATATATTTATACAAATAATTTTATATTTGCTTATAAAAATAAAAGTGCTTTTTTGTTTCAGAGCTGAAAATTCAGATTTTCATTTCAGCTGCACTTGTACCTTGTGTACTGGCATTTGGCTGTCTCTGTGACATCTCAAACAATCATATGTCCTCTCAGTCCCTCAGAACTGATACCAATATCCTCCTGCTGTTGAGGATGTGGGAAATGAGGCAGTAGAATGGAAGGCCTTTGTTTCTGGAAGCATTCTGTGCACTGGMTATGTGCTCCTGGTATGTCCTGGAGCCTCGCTGGGCTGAGGTGAGTCACCCAGAAAAGATGTGCTCCAACAGCCTGCAAGATGGAACTTGTGTGAGGACACCAGGAAAATAAGTGTCACTGTGGGGAATGGATTTCATTCTTTCCTGCTTTAATYATCCATGACATTTTCTGAATACTCCTTTGTTCTGTGCAATGTAAATAATGACACAGCCATTTTTCAGATGTGCTGTATAATGTGACCAGCTCCTTAAAATACTGGATATGGTGCCTTAGTATCCATTACGTCCCCTAGGCGAGGGATTCAAGAGCAGATGCACAACTTTGTTTGGGTCTGCAGAATCTCTGTTTTCCTCTGCAGCTTTTTCCCAAAAAAAACTTCAGTAAAATTAAATTGGAAAAAGAGTAGAAYGTTAAATTGTTTTACTGTTAATGAGCAGTAAAATTTTAAAGTATAAGTCTGAACCTGGAGAAAAAGAAATTTATAGAAAAGCAGATTTCAGATTTAAATRTCCAGAATAATGCATTATTGAAGACAAATGTAGCCCTTTTTTTTTTTCTTTTACAGTTGGAATTATTATTCTGTTCTTGGCAGCAAAGACACTGTACTGTGACCAATACCTTCCCCTTGAGAGCTACAGAGCCAAACCTCTGGATACCCAAATCAGTTTAATSTTTGTAATGTCTCTAAGTGCTGAATTCTCCAGGTTCAGTGCAGTTGTTGCTGTTCAGACAGTTCTTTGAAGCTCTTGTCATGGCCCAAATTGTTTGGAAGGAGCATGAATTGGTTCACTGGTTCAGGCTGAAGGAGACTCTCAGGAATCCTCTGGCAGCTCTCTTTCTCAAGAGCTGTTGACAAACACTTTGGACAGAATTCTGTCCTGCAATCATCCCACGAATTCCTGCTCCTCTGCTGAGCATGATGTGCTCTGAAAGGAAGCCACTGCCTCCTGAAGGACAGAGCCACGGTTCCAGCAGGCAGCACTGACCTTCACAGTACATACTGCTGTGCCATTTCCATGTAATTCTTTACATGGAGCTGTGGGAAATYGTTGCTGATGTTGTATTTCATGTTATTTTGGCACTGACCATKCCTGTGGAGTCTAAATGTGATGCAACCTTTGTACCAAATCTCATGTGTTACAACATAAGCATRCCAGCAGCCCACAGACATGGAAGGGGAGTTTCTTCATTCATTGTGTCTAAACAGGAGCGCCAGCACCCTTGGACAACAGACTAAAATTCAGCTGGCTGTTATTCACCCTTTAAATCTTTACTTGAGGCTAACACATCCCTGCAAACCCCGTGGGGATCCCTCCCTGGTAAACACACTCACATGGGATTTTCATATTTCAAAGTGTACTCTCTTTCACTTATACCATATTCAGCACATATTTTATATATTTCATAGATGTAATACTATGCTAGATAAAATATATAAAATAGTATGCTATATAAAATATATGAAATACTATTATATATAAAAATATAAAACACTATGATATATGAAATACTATGATACATAAAATATATACAATACTATRATATATAAAATACTATGGATCCACTTGTACTATACACCATCAAAAGGCCTTTCCTGCAATAATCTCTTCAGAAATTTTCTGCCAGCTCTGTCACGCTGAACACACACATGCACACTCCTAAAGCAACCGGCCTCTTTGATTTTGGGAACAGATTTCTTTCTCCACGGGGTTGGAGTCCCAGATAAAAAGGTCTGGAGAGATATGTAGGGATATAATGGAATCAAAATCCAGTCCATCAACTTGCTCAAGAGAAGATCAATACAAAAAGATTAGGAAGCTGGATTTTTCCAATGCTGTCACTACAAAGTGAAGTTGTACCCATTTGGTTGCTCTAATATGGGAAAAGAAGCAGGTAGAAGCATATCTATCCTGCTAATGTTGAGCAAGAGGGAGGCTGGAGAGGGAGGCTGGAGAGTGCAACAGTCACTTTTTCATGTGGAAAAACATAAAAAGCAAATGAGACTTGGGGAGAAGTAGCAGAAAGAGTAGCACCACTACTACTACCAGCTCCTGAGGCACACAGAAATGTTGGAACAGCAGGGGAACCCTGAAGGTGCCCTGAGGAGAGAGACAGCAAATGCTGGAACTGAGGCACTGGCAGGTGCCCCGAGGACATAAGGAATGTGAACATTTTCTTCAGGTAAATAGAGGCTGTGAAAAAACACAGAGGGCTACCCTTCCCACTTTTCATGTCTTCCCTTACTCACTCAGGCTGTAATCTTAGATGCAAACAGTGTGTTTCCATGCAGTGATAGCCGTGCTTTAAAAAGTTGTGCAGCTGTCTTTRAAACATGCTGGGCACACCTACACCAGCCCAGTGACGGTGTACACAGATTGCCAAGGATGCACAGAGCAGGGTGGAGGCTGGTRTGGCACCAACCTCCCCTCCTGTGTGTCACACAATGGCCTGGGTTCAGAGAGACCTTAAAAACCATCTCCTTCCAACCCYCTTCCATTACCCCAGGGTGCTCAGAGCCCCATCCAGCCCAGCCTTGGGCACTGCCAGGGATCCAGGGGCAGCCACAGCTGCTCTGGGCACCCTGTGCCAGGGTATCACCTTCCTCACAGCAAAGAATTTCTCCCTTATATCTAATTTAAACCCACTCTCTAAGTCTGAAGCCATTCCCCTTGTCACTCCAGAGGGACCCCTGTAAAGGGTCCCTCTCTATCCTTCYTGTAGGCTCCACAATGAGCGTCACCCCAAAGCTTTTCTCCTCCAGGCAGAACAATGCCAATTCTCCGAGCCTTTCCTCCCAGCAGAGCTGCTCCATCCCTCWGTGTCCCTCCTCTGGGCTGCCTCCAGCAGCTCCAGCTCCTCCTGTGCTGGGGCAGCTCCCAGGTGGGGGCTCAGCAGAGCRGGGTAGAGGGACAGAACCCCCTCCCCATGGGGTGTGGGTGAGCCCTGGCTCCACTGCACACCACCATGGTTTACAGCAGCCTTGTTCTGTGTTAGAGGATGAGTTCTCTTGTTTCATACACCCAATCTCAAGCCCAATCTCCAAGGCAGAGCTGGGATCCCTCCCTTTCTGTTTTCCAGTGTCAGGGTGTGCAGGTGCATCCGTGCCCATGAATTCAGAGCAGGTGTGCTGAGGAAAGTGCCACCTTCCAGTTGTGCACAAGTCTCGAGGAGTAAGTACTTATCTCTGGCAAAGGATCCAAGTAACATCACAATGCTAAGTAAGCTGCTCCAGGAATGCTGTCCTTAAAAATAAATACATTGTAATGCGATGCAATGCGCTTTTGATTCTTCAAGATTAACAGGTGTGACTAAAGATTGCAAAATGTTTCCTACTTTGTTCCAACAAAAAGTCCTCACRTTTGACTCAATGCTGCTACATATTCTCAGTGCTTTCATTGCTTTCTTCCAMGGGACACAAACCTAAAAATATGAACATCTTCTTAACAAGCCTTWCTGATTTCTATATGCACAAACTGAAGCACGAAGTACGTCTAGTAATCTCTYACTCAATTCTTCTACTTATGTCATTAATTCCACTGCATAAATACTGCAAAACACAGACAGATCTTTCTAAAGAGGAAAACCAAAAATAATACAGTGATATTCAATTTTATAGTATGATTTCACTGTGAATAAGCTTGCCTTTTTGTATAACCTTTCTGTAAATCTCTACTTATGGAATCTTCTTGGAGAACATAAAGCTTTTTGAAGGAGGTAAACACCATCATCTAGAAACACATTTATATTTATATCTAAATCTATGTATAAAAATATATACTCATATATACACACACACATACATATAGGAGTTTTCTCTTAGCTCAAGGATTAACTTCAATCTATCTTGCTAGTAAAAGCTGCCATCCCTTTTCTCCTGATTTAAGGAGGAGGSTGCAGCTTTGAGCAGAGGTGTACCAGTTTTCCAGGCTCTGAGCTGCTGGGATTGCTGGGCAAGAGCTGCCCACAATCAATGTGCATGGGCAGGGGTCAAAGCATGATTGACCTACTGTATACTTGATGCATGCTTTGTGGAAATGACATGTTTGTACTCATTGATCAGGGATATAAACCYCTCATTATGGACAAGTCACCTGTGGGTGTGAGGCAGGAAATAACAAAATAAACTTTTAAGAACCCAAAACAAATCCAAGCAGAATCCACAGGTATTTTTGCAAACACAACATATTCAGCTCCTAAACATGTTCAGAAGCATTCAGATCCCTGCCTGGAGATATCTGGGGGGAAAGAAAATCTCAAAGCCCTAAGAGCTCTTGCTGGTCCTCACTCACTTTCTGTGCATGCCACTTCCATTTTTATCCTCCAAGTTCTGCACAATGCTCAAWTTCCTGGATGAGATGTGCTGCTCCTGATTTCCCACCAGAACAATTCTTTTCCCCTGCTCGCCCCCATAAACCTGGTGTTGATCCCTATTGCCCTCCCAGGCTTCAGAGCCCAGCAGGAATGGATCAGCTGCCAGCCCAGGGCAGCCCCATCCTGAGACAGCAGCCCAGAGGAGGTGGCATTCCCCTGCTGGGTGTTTGTGAGAGTGCTTTGGACACCAACAGGCAGGAAAAGGATCAGCAGAGAGCCCCTGGGCCAGCCAGGGGCTGCAGAGCTGCCCTGTGAGGAAACTCTGAGGTTCTGCCYCAGAAGAGATGGCCTGGGGGTCCTGCAGGGAAAGAAAAGGGAGCCACACTCCTCCCAGAGGTGCACAGAAAAAGGCCCAGAAGCTATGAAAAACAAATTGCTTGCAAGGAAATTCTAACTGGACCAAATGAGRAAAAAAAATCATCTCCTTCTGAGGCTGGTGCAGAACTGGGAAARGTGCAGAGGAGCTGCAGGGGTGTTTCAAAACTTAAATACAGCCCTGAAACACCATCAAAATGGCCTTGCATTGAGCAGAAGGTCAGATTAAACAACATATCCAAGTCTTTATGACCTGAATTGTTCAGATTCTCTGATTAATCTGTTCCAGTTTCCCCTCCCCTCAGCAYGTAACAACTTCTACATCCTGGGCACTGCTTTTTTCTGTTTCATGGCATATGAATGATGTCAAATGAACTGTGACATCTCCAGGAATTACAAKGCACTTGTCACAGCATTATTAGCTCTATTTCAGAGCCATTGCACCTGCATGCATTGAAACACAATTCCCAGGTTTCTCTAAGTTGATTTTAATCTTCACTCAGAATAAAATTGCTGGGTATGATGGAAATAGCAAACTGGAGATTCTCCTTGCAGGTGGCTGCAGGTGAAGATGTYTCTGCCTTAAATAACTCTGTGATAGATAAACACCAGGGGTACTCAAAGATAGATTCAACAACTGATGACTCTAACCTGAACCAAACTAAAAGGGGGTCACAAATGGCCATTGGATTTCTGGAAATTGAGTAAATGTCAGTCAGCTCCACATACACGTTAAATTCCTCACTGCATAGAGGGGAGAAAAGCCAGTCTTGATTGAGTCAAGCCAATTTTGCTTTTGCAAACACAAAGAGTCAATTGAAGAGAAAGGATGACCTTTATTTGGTCAAAAAATCTTTGATACATGTTATTCAGTAACAGCAGGTGGCCTGAGTGCTAGCTTTTAAAACAGAAATCTTATTGCCATTTCTGCTTGCTTTAATGATGATGTTTTACTTAGTCCTGGGCATTGGAAGTTCAGTACCTCCCCAGAATTTCATACTTTGCCTTTTCTCCTGGGCCCTTATCACAAGAAGGCAATATTTTACTGCAAATGGAGGGGGAAAAGCCAAAGGCCTAATTTGCTAAATGCACAAATTAGAACAAATACAACATCCTTAAATGTAACAAACAGCCTTGGGTTTGAGTTTGTGTGTAGTTTTGACTCTGAGAGCCTGGCTATAAATCATGTCCACTCTCATTCAAGCAAGTTCTCTGCTGCTGCTGGATTGGACACAGCATACTGAGCACAGCAGAGCTTTTCACTGGAGGAGGGATGCCTGCTTTGGGTTTTRCAGCTCTCTGTACAAATCAGGCCACGGCAGATGGAGTGCTTTTCGACCTCCACTGAGCAGCAGCATTTGTGCACCCCAGTATCCAAGCATGGTGTGACACAGAACGATCCTGCAGGCTTGCTGATCACCAAATAATGTACAGAAAYACCTTCTCTTTCACCCCAGGGTGCTTGGCAGCCCTGACAGCTGCTCCTGCTTTGGCTGGAGCATGGCAGGGCTGTGACACACTCTGGTTCTGCTGGTGCTACAAATAGCAGATCCCTGGACAGGAAAATTGATTTACATTATCTGGAATTGCTCTCTCTGGAATTCCAAACCAGGCAAAAAGCGATCTCTCAAGGAGACCTGCTGCTTTAGCATGTGAGGGGTCTGCTTCCCAGTCCCCCAAGCAGGAGTCAGACACCACAAGCTCTCTTTAGTGCTTGTAAATCAAGCAAATGCCCAACTGGACTCAAGAACAGCAAGGCAGCCAATGTGTCATGGCTCCTCTTTGTTGTCTGGCTTGGAATTTATTGCAGAAATTCCCTAGGCTTGTGGCTGTGAGCCCTAATGCTCCATTGCTTTTGTGTGTCTGCACAGAGAGTTTTGCACAAACACCCATCACCAGTGGGATTCCTGCATTTGGAATGCATCAGGATTGATGTCTCCAAGTGCTCTGGTGCTTCCTACAAAGCACCAATGTGCTGCCCACTCCKCACTGCCAGACTTTCATGCACCTATTCCAGCCCTTTGCTCATTCACAGACACCCTATTTGACATGTTTAGAGTCCAGGGATTCCCCATACTGGTATAAATCTTCCATAAAGAAAATTTGTTTAATCATTTGTTAATCTACTAAGGATCCTGGAAGAACACATCTCAGCATCTACTGACAATTCCCAGCAAGGGCTGGCAAATTCACTGCAAATTCACTCTGCAAGTCCTAAAACCAATGGCAGCTTCTTACCTTTGGGGATTTCAGAAATTGCAACAGAAGAACACTGACAATACACAGAGCTTGAAATCTTGACAACYTGCCTTTGCTACCATCCAAGCAGTCAAAATCAATGCCTGGAAGCTGTACAGGTTTGCTATTCCAGAACAATTTTAGTGCCTTGCAGAAAATATCACAACATTAAYGGCTGTAAATGTATTGCCCTGTTGCAATTCTTCTGCTGTTGGCATTGTGACCAAAATTTGCCACTCTTTCATGGACATTGCACAACAGTTCCATCCTGTGGACTTTGGATACCAACCACCACTGAGGTTGGCTGGGCTGTGAAGGCAATTAGAGACCTGGAAGAAAATCTCTACGGCAGCACTGAAGTGATCACATAAAAACTCTGCAAATTCAGGTCATGGCAGAGATCATGGACTGAAAAAGTTTGTTAGGTCCAAGATGAATGAAAAGTAAATACAGGTTTAAACCTGGCAAATCCAGAATTGTTTGAACACTCTCAAGAACTGGACAAGACATCTGTGAGGCTTTTAAAGTATTAAAAACACCAGCAAATAGAARGGTAGGAGGTAGGATTTGGGTTTGGTGTAAGGATTATTTTAAAGCCACTTAAGCAACTTCAAATAACTTCTATTGACTGCACTYACTGGGCATGTCTCTTGCCATGAGCTCTCCTCCTTGCTTGCTTCATTTGTGGTGTATTCATCCCAGAGATAAAATATCTTTAGTACAAGTATGTTAGCTACCATGAGCTTGGGCGATCAGGGAACAAGCTGAGGACCTTCTGCATTAAAACCAAGACCTGTTACACCTTCATGAAAAGAGCCCTGTGTCCTAAGCTGTCACCATTATATCTTCTGAAAAATCCCCTTGCCCAGGATTCTTCTCAGCTTCCCAGGAGAAGCCYCAGAGAAAAAGGAAAACAATATTATCTCATTTGCTCCTCCTGCTTTGGAAGGTGGTTTGGWGATTGTTTACCCAACAGGTGGTTGTTTGATTGGTTTCATGTGAATTGTTTTGACTTGATGACCAATTATAGTCAGGCTGTGTTGGGCTCTGAAAAGAGAGTCACGAGTTTTTTATTATCATTCTTTGTAGCCTTCTGTCTGCATCCTTTTTCTATTCTTTAGTGTAGTTTTAGTATAGCATAATAATAAAATATAAAATAGATAAAATAAAAAACTAAAATATATAAAAAATGAAATAAATAAAAAATAAAAAATGAAAATAAAAAATGAAAAATGAAAAATAAAAATGAAAAATAAAAAATGAAAAATAAAAAATGAAAAATAAAAAATGAAAAATAAAAAATGAAAAATAAAAAGAAATAAATAAAAAATAAAATAAAAATAAAAATAAAGTAAAATAAATAAAAACTAAAAAAATTTAAAAAAATAAAAATTAAAAAAAATAAATAAAATAAATAACAACATAAAATAAACAAAATAAAATAAACAATACAAAACAAAATGTTAGCCTTCTAAGAACATGGAGTCCAATTCATTCCTTCCTGCCAGAAAACACCACACTTAGCCAGGGCTGCAGCAGCCTCTTTGGTCAGCACTTGTGGTACCTGAGAGTCTGATTACATGAGACTATTGTGGTGAGCACCACTGCCATTCTCAGGGAACTTTCTGCACTGAGTCATTTTTCAGCAAAGTTCATGCACAACTCCTTCAGCATTTTACACTGGAGAAGTTTTGCTCCTGGAGAAYGTAACAGTGTAAATAGAAATGTCTGGGTACAGATGGGAATTTAGATGATCATGGGGAAGGGGAAAAAAAAAGTGTTTCCTTTAAATGAGTTTTACCTCCCAGGAATCTTTAGTGAATAAATTAAGGAAACCTTTATTCTCTAAATCTTGCTCCCACACACTTTTCCCTGCACCATTTTGAAGAAACTAATTTTGGTTTTGACCAAGGAAAAAAAAAAAAGAGAAAAGGCCAGTTTGTGAAATAGCTTACTAATAATTTAAAAATTGATATTTARGATAGTTCACCTCACTTATTTAAACCACAGCCTATCCCTAATCAAGTCTAAGGAGTGGGATTTCTTCTATAAATAGCCCCTCTGCACATCCATATTCCAGCTCCCTCTTTGAAAGAAAATCTCATTTTGTCATGACTGCATCGGTTTCACTTCCGATTTGGCTTCTCATCTGTGTGTTCTAGACAAATGCCCAAACCCTGCAGAAAATAACCATCATGATCCCAGTGTTTGTCCCTTCCTAGGGGKGGCAGCTTGAGACAGGTGAGGTGGAGTGGCTGACAATGCTCATCACTTGCAAACATTTTGAGTCTTATTTTGATAAATATTAAGGAAATGGTGCTGCTCAATTTTACATTATAATTGAACCTTATTGCTTTGCTGTTCTTTCAGTGCATWGAGCTTGAGAATGGACAACAAAATCTTTAGAGCTTTGGGAGAGTATGGTTCTTCTATTTATCTTTCTTCAGCACTGTTTCCACACACATATTCAAGAGCACAGCATCCTAAATTATTCTGGAGAAACTTTGGGAAATACCCAAATATGTTCTAAAGGTGACTGACTTTAGTCTCCAATTATGATGCACTTAAGTAATTGCATATTAGCTTACCCATGGTCTAACACTTCCCATTTATTTCTCTCTGGAACACAGCCTATATTTTCCCTCAGAAGCAGCTAGTTAAATCCTATCTGCATTTTTTTTTTAGAATGAAATAAAGTGAAGGAGCATGTCCTGCCYGCACAGTTCAAGACTTTGCTAGTATCTCCTTCCCATTTGAAACTCAATGAATTTGTTAAAAAAAGGCTGCATTTTGTGCTGGATAAAGACTCAGGTTCCATAATGATAGGCAGTGGGAATTCATCAGTCAAGGGCTCTGACCAACTGCTAAATGACAAGCTGAAAAACTCTTTTGTTGAAACTGTCCAGGAAAATAAAGGAAAATAAGGTCTTTATCAGAGTTTCTTGCTGTACAATAGCTATTGCAATCACCAAGAAAATACATTTAAAAAAAAAACCACAAAGAAACAAAAACACAAAAAAACCCCAAAACAAAAAACAACACCCAACCCTTCCAAGATTACTTTAAATCTATCTGATAACTTCTACTTGTGAAAAACAGTGCTTTAGAGGAATTTGAATATTGCATTTTACTTCTATTTAAAAATGTAGCGACAAGGTTTAGATTAGATAATAGGAAAAAATTCTTTTGTGTGAGGGTGGTGAGGCCCTGGCAAGGGTTGCCCAGAGAAGTTGTGGATGCCYCACTCCTGGAAGTGTCCAAGGCCAGGYTGGATGGGGCTTGGGTCTGGTGGGAGRTGTCCCTGCCCATGGCAGGGGCCTGGAACAAGATGATCTTTAAGGTCCCTTCCAACCCAAACCTTTCTGTGATTCTGTGTATGAGAACAAGGTACAAAACAGGAGAAGAAACAGGTGAGTCTATMAATAACCCAGGATTTACAGAAGACCTGGCCACCACCAACATATTCTCCAGGTAAGTCACATGATGTATTCAGGAGCCTTTATGGAAAATCCAAGGTACTGAAGGAAGAGACCTGGACAGAGAGACATCACAGAGCTCTTTACCTGCTGATGCCTAAACAGGTTACCTGGCACAGAGGCTGGACAGAGTTAAAGAATAAAGTAGGGATTTACCAGAGGGCCTTAAAGGATACACCTTGGGCAGTACGAGAGCCTGGCTGAGAATACACCCAAGATGGACACTAGATGCATGGCTAGTCACCAGTTTTTACACTTTTATAGGTTTTGGTCCATTTCCATGCTGGGCTTCAGCGTCCAATCGCAGCTCCAGGTGATGCAGTCCCACCCTCCCAGTTTGCTCTCCTCCATTCCCTGCTGTTTGCACTTTTTGGGCTGAAGCTGCAGCAGTGTCCTTGGTTCTGGGGCTGGAAAAGGATTGTTCTGTGTGACAGAGGAGARGAAAAGGACTGCTCTGTGGGACTGAGCTGTGAGGAGAACTGCTAACACTWTAWATAAAGTTYAGGGTCATGTACTGATGCAGCACAGAGCGTGGAAAATATGAAAGCTCAAACTGAAGGCATCAGTGGGATTTAAAAGAAAAGGGGAAGCAAGGGGATGACTGGGGAAGGACAAAGCCACGYGCAGCTGAACACTGCAGAGCTGCTGCCACAAGTTCAGACCCTGCCTGGCACTTGACWCTGCAAGGGATTGTTGTTTGCTGTCCTGAATGAATGATGCACTCCACCTCTGCCAAAGCCAGCAGCCTGTGCAGGACACAAAGGTGACACACAGGGCCAGTCACTCTCACAAGCTCTTCCTATGAGCAGGAGTTAAACAGYGACCTCCTCTTTGCTAAAATTTCAGCTTACAACAAATGGGCTGCTCAGTTATTCCACACTGAAACATAAGCCAAGTGCACATCAGGAGATGCAAAAGGCAGCTGTAAAGGTAGAAAGTGGCACAGCTCAGAGCGTGCAGGTACAATCCTGCCCTCAGCATTTTTATGGGAGAGGAAGGTGGAAGAGGAATAACTTGCAATGCTGCTAAGGGAGGAGGTGTGAAACCCAAACATATTAAGCATTCAACAAGGTGCACTTCTTAGAGGAACCTAAAAATAATAAATAGATGCTGGAGTCAGACTCCTAATTCCTGGAAGGACGAGTAAAAGCAATGAACCATCCTGCAACTCAGGTTGCTGGGAAAGACTGAGACTAAAAAGAAGAGCTGGATGTGTTCGCAGTGTGGAATGACAGAGGAAATGGGAAGAACCAGGGAGGTAAATTCCCTGAAGTTCACAGTGGGGGAAAAATGAAGTCTTTCACATGTGCATAGGCCCCAAAATTATATAAATATGTTTTTAAAAGGGGAACATTTTTTTTACCTACAAGGGTGAAAGTTTTTTTGGACAGCTGTCCAGTGCCAAATATTTTCCTATGCTGAAAATGTCAGCAAGGTTCTGGCAGGTGCTCTGGAAAACAGAGCCCACTTTTATGCACAGTCAGCATCCCCTCTGGGAGACTCCATTTCCACAGGCTGCACTGGGGTTGTGTTTGGCACCTGAGCTATTTCACAGGAAACAACAACAACTTTTTGATGGTATAGAGACTACTGCAGTCTGAAGAAATGTTTTAGCATTATAGGGGTAGAGGGGAGTGGGTGTAGTAGTAGAGCCTCTATGCAGGTTTGGAAAGAGCCAAAGGTCTGCTAGTTCAACACTAAAATTAAAAAGAAAAACACAAAAAAAACCAAAAAACCCTCATGTAAATAATTGGCAGATAAGAAATAAAAATTAAAAATACAAAAGCCACAGAAATTAGAAATACAGAAAAGACAGAAGTTAGAAAATACAGAAAAGGCAGTAAAACAACATCACCAGTGATGATGAGCCACTGCAGAAAATTTTTTGTCTTCTGCAGTTTCTCAAATTCTTCAGAGCTCCCAGCCCTGTGTGATACCAAATGCAGAAGAAAAAGAAGGTAAGATAGGCCACTGCTTCAGCAGAAAGAAAGGAAAGAGAAGCCCTGGCTTCTTATTGCTGCCTAGACAGGAATTCCTCTGTAATCAGTCATGACTCATTTACCCCATCCTAATGCTAAAATATTTCCCTAGCATGTAAATATAGCCTGTATAAAACCATAAATTCTGCTACTATCAACTCAATTAATTTACTCTTGGGGAAGAAATGGACTGGCAAATTACAGCCTACCATACTGGCATTTTACAAATGAGTAAGTAGAGGTTCTTCCTGGGAAATTCCCAAAGAGGGACAGCACTGCTACAATGCAGAAAAAGTGGACAAATCAGACCTGTAAAAAGAAATCTGTGCAGTGACAAGCACAGGGAAAACTTGGTTAAAGTAAATCTGTGATTCTAAGCAGGAGAGATGGGTGTTGAAATGAGGYCCCTGAGAAAGCAGGACTGTCTGTCTGTCTGGAGCCAGGAGGGGACAACCGAGATGAGGGCAGGACAGATGCCTGGACCTGGATGGAACCAAAAGTTTCATGGTGGCTCTGCTCTTCAAAATTATCAAAGTTATCTTCAAAATGGGCCTGTTGAGCAAAGGAGTTTTCAGGACTACAAGAACATGCCTGAAAATCTGACTCAAATATTTCCAAGTATCATTACAGATTAGCAGTCCTAAATGTAAAAGTTAGAGTTGCAATAAAACATGGCCAAGAATATTGAACACAGTCAAAGAAAAAGAGAGATTACTTATGGCAAAATAACCAACAGCATATTAACCTGTTTGATTTGTCTTTTCAGTGTTTCAGTCAGACTGGAAAGAACTGTTTTTATACTATGTGTATGCAGGCAGSTGAATGCAGCTGGGATTATCCCAGATCAATGGGATTAATGTTAGTTAAAGCAATTCTCTTCTATAGATATTCAGCATCTTCCTGAAGTTGAGACTTCCTTCCTCCTCCTCTTGACAAAGCTCACCTACATACATAACTATTGATACTTTAATGTGTGCTCCTGTGGGGATTCCCTTACAAATCACTCCTGCCAGAAGTATTTGAGAAAATTTACTTGTGATATTTAGGATAGAGGTCCTGAAAGATCTTAATTTTTGCAGTTTGATAACTTTGACCCTTAGCTATTTCTATTTTGGGTTGTGTATGTAAAACTGATGGCTCTGGGTGATTTTTTCCCTAAAGCCAGCCCTCAGTCTGCTCAAGCAGAAAGTAAAAGAGTTTTCCCTTGASAGCAATTGATGCAGAACCAAATCCTCCAGTGCACCATGCAGGAAAGGTGATGTTCAGCTGCTCCTGAGCTCACACTTGCTCAGCATCAGTGAGGAGTGACTCACAGCTGCTACATGGCCACCACCACCATGCCATGGCCTTTGCCTCTCTGGAAAGCCAAACCCTGCACTGTTTGAAGTTATAATTTGGTAACATTGCGCTGTGCGATGTCACTGTGATATTTTATGAAAAATCCCTTCACCAGGATTTCTTCTCCTGGGAAGCTGGGAAGCTTCAGCTTCTCCCTGTTTTGCTGCTTTGGAATGTGATTTGGAGAATTGTTTACCCAGCMTGTGAATTGTTTTAATTTTATGACCAATCACGGCCAGCTGTGTCAGACTCTGAGTCTGTCACAAGATTTTATTATCATTATTTTCTAGCCTTCTGATGCGTCCTTTCTCTTGCTTTAGTATAGTTTTAGTATATGCTTTTTTTTTAAATATAATATCATAAAATAGTAAATCAGCCTTCTGAACCATGGAGTCAAGATTCTCATCTCTTCCCTCAAACACCTCACAGTGGGACTCTGTGAGCTGAGCAAAGAGAGAACACAGACAATGAAGAATCATTCASTAAAAACAACATCCAGAAGGTTCTGGGCAGAGTGGGAGAAATAACCTAATGGCTTGTTTCTCTGACATGGTATAAATTGCACACCAGTTTTATTTTGAGAAGGTTTAGATGCTTTTAGCTTCCTGAAATTTCTTGTCCACAATACAAATCACATAGCAGTCAGGTATGCACACGAGAGTTTGGAGGAGGGCTGTAGCTGCTTCTTGATGGGGCAATGCTCCCTGGCTKCATCTCTGCCAGCAAATTCAGCAGTGCCTGGGAACCCTCCTAAGCCTGGGAATGTGCTCATCTCTCTGTTAAGGCACAGGAGTGGCGAATTTGGGCCATGCCAGCTGGCACTGCCCCAGACAGCTCCTGGCCAGGCTCTGTGGGCYAGCACGGTCATGGACCGTTCCCAGTGGGCATTTTGCAAACACAAACCTCATTTCTGGGAGCCAAGAGAAGTGCAGACAGAATCCATCATCTGCCAGGGGGTCTCRGTGCCCAAGAACTAACAGACAAATGCAAGTTAGAGTCACAGACAGAGGTTTTATGTCCTTAGGGACCACTTCAAYGTGAAGAGATAAATATAAATTTGTGACACTGTTCCGAGCTTAATGATTTAAAATGCATTTCCATACAAATTTGCTGTAACTCAGAATCATTATAAGCGTCTCATTCTTATTTTTTATTYGTTTATTATTTTAAAAAAGGAACCCAAAACTAAGCATATCATCTACTTTTATTGGCTTAAGTGAGTAATTTTTCAGCTTGGAGTTAAAATCAAGGGGAAAATCAATATGGGCATCGCTGTAATTGAAAACCAGTGGGTGATAATTCTGCACTGAAAACAAGATAATAAGTATAGAGATGAAACACTGGCAGGGGAAAAGAAGAAAAGATTAAAGATACGATCTCAATTAAATATCAACTATTATTAATATTATATTAAAAACTTCCCTGTGTTCTTTTCATATGCTGTCTATTTTTTTCTTTTTTCCTCTAATAGATGTTAAAGGAAAGAATAAATGAAATTATGTGAAATTATTATAAAACAAATTCAGACAGAATCAATCAAGTGTGTCCTTAGCTGGTAATTTATTCCTAATATCATTGAATAGCCCCCAAAACATGAATATTTAAATCTAAATCTTCTTTCTCACCACTCTCTTTACACAGCCTTCCCTTCTACCTCCAGCTAGCAAATCTAGCAATAAGGAATTATCTCCCCATTGCTCACAATGAAAGGAGAAAAAAAGGAGAGAATTCACCTTTACTCCTTATTTCTAACAGACCTGCTGGTTCTAGCTCTGGACTTTAATACTAAGGAGAAAGGAGAATTAATTCTCCATCAGGCCAACAAAACTACTTTTTCTCTGGTCTAAACTGTATTTCAAACAACACAGTGATAACAGTTTGAGAGAGAATCCATTTTGCTTTCAGACCTTTCTCATTCAAAATCAAAGGGGGGRACTTCTAAAAGCTTGCTGAGAACAGGTGATGAGGAGGCCTGAAAATTACTTTTATTCAAGTAATTTTTTTAAAAAATTAAAATCAAAAACCTGTCTCCACAATGAAAAGTATCATTCAGCTTTTAATAAGGCAGCCTGCCAAGGAAGAAGTCAAATCTTTCTCATTACTGCTACTACTTGTGACAATAGAAGGGGAAGGCAAAGAATATTCTAATTCCATTATTTAAYGAATAAACAATAGAATATTGTTTATTTAACAATAAAAAGTGGATGACAGAAGCAAGGCATGGTCCAATGCCTTTTTTGTCGTCTTCACACAATGTTATTCATGATGTGTCCACAAAATTGACATTAATAATAGAATAATGGTAAATGTCAGACATGGRGGGGAAAGAGTTAAAAGAATAAGTAAATTAAAGATATTTCAGCCAGGTCCCCAGGTGAAGTTTGTTGTGGTACACCKAAGGATTTTACTGTGGCAGTTTCTACCTCAGAGAGAGTGTGGAGGATGGGGAGGAAGGAGAGGATCCCGGGAGATTGATAAAGTCCAGCCCCTTCCCTCTTCCCATTTTCTAAACCTCAAAACCTTTAAGGAGAGCTTAATCCTCAGTTCTGCACACAGAACTGCCACTGAAACCACCAAAAGCTTATTACCAGCACTTAGATTTACACTGTTGTGCCAACAGTTCATAAATCCCTCTGAAGGGCACAGGTTTGGGGTATAAATGGGTATTTTTGTGCCTTTCACCCACAGAGCCCTCCAGGTGAGTGTAACAGCACCAGCAGAATGTGCTCCTGCAAGAACACTTTGTCATTCAGGCCCCAGCACGAGAACAATTCCCCAAATCCCTGTCTAGCCACACGGCCTACCCAGATATTGCATGGGCTTGCAGTGGAAAATGCAGATATTGTTCTCTGCTTTTGTGCCTTTGCACATGAATGGGGACTAAGAGGAATGTGCTCAGGCCCTGCTTGCCAGGGGAGCCATAGGCAGGGGGAAGTAAACTGCACCTTTTTTATGGTTTTTCTGCAGAATGGGACAGCATTGTGTCCAGGACACGTTTCTTTGTCATTCCTGCTCCTGGGACAGCACAATGCTCTGCAGTCCCACAGGCAGGACCCAGCCAAGCAGGAATGGCCATTTAATAAGACAATTGTGCTATCAATRTATCTGAACGTGCTCTTAAGTGCCAGATAAAGAAAATAATCTCTCAAATAGAGTTCAGGATTTTAAAACCTACGTTACATATTACTGATTTTAATTATAGATTCTTTGAAGCCTCTTTCAGTCACTTCAGGTAATCTGTGCTTTAAGAGCATGGGAGACTTACTGCTTTGAATGTTACTGACAAGGTTGCTATTAAAAGTACAATCAGCTTTTAATTTTTACARGTTGTGTCAAAACGGTTTAAGCATATTTGAATTTATGGGGTTACCTTTACCCTCCCTCCTGCAACTGCAACACAAAGTTAGGGGTCACATTGTTACCACAGGAAAAAATGACTGAGCCAGCATCAAAATAGCAAGAGATAGGTACAGAAAACTTATGAAGGTTCTGAGCCTGCCCAGGGCAGACAAAATCCCTGTAGTAACTTAGCTGGCCCCTCCACTTTCCSTGTAGGGTTAGTTAAATGGTATTAACTGATGCACCCATGGTAGCCCAAAAGCACTCCTGAAGCTACAGCTTGCAGGTGAGATGCCTTTTCTGAACAACCTGTGCCACTATCAAGCCTTTTGTTCAGCTGGGAGCACATCACAGGCGGGACTCATCACAAGATCCTTTTTYGTGTTCACATTTTTGCACAAGGAAATGGCCAGGCAGAGCTGAAAAGGTGAATATTCCCTCCCACGCACAGACCCACAGAATCAAGAGCCCTGCAAAGCTCAGAGATGCATTTCCAATTCMACCTCAGCCCTTTGCCAATGGCTAAGGACACACTGAGCACTGCAGAGATTCCTGCTTTGGATCATCTCACCTCCTCCACTGCTGCCCTCTGCAGCTGCAGCCCTGGGACACAAGAGGTTCATTCCTCCAGATGAAACACTCCTCGTTTTTCTGGTTACGCACAAACCCTCCCAAACACATTTCTACCATTAAAAGCAGCACTTTCACCTGCTGAAAACTCTTTCTCAACTGTCTGCAGTGAAATATTTATTTATCAATGTGAAACTCTCCTCCCAACRACTTCTGGTGCAATTTACATGAAAAGCATCCTCATAAATAATTCGCTAAAGGGTGTTTTAATAATCAATCGCTGGATAATTACTGGTTCCAGCAGGACAATTGCTGTAAATCACAGGCATAAGGAGCCAATCT
Source organism: Cardinalis cardinalis (assembly GCA_014549065.1). Taxonomy (NCBI): domain Eukaryota; kingdom Metazoa; phylum Chordata; class Aves; order Passeriformes; family Cardinalidae; genus Cardinalis; species Cardinalis cardinalis. The sequence continues at coordinate 761,429 of JACDOX010000254.1, forward strand.
CTAACACCTCCCAGTAGTTTCTGCCCATGCTAATGATGTCTGACTATGTTAGCCCTTTCTTAACCATTTATAAACACACATAAATATTACATTACAGAGTACAAATTTTTGCTGACAGGGTAGTGTGGAATTAAGGGGCAATGCTTTAGAGCTTTTTCTGGTAGAGAGGTCTCGTTAGGAGGGMTACAATTATACCTGCAGAAAGACACTTGTTTTGATGCAGTTTTCTCTCACATATTTCCTCCATGAAAACAAGAATAAGCAATTTAAGCAATAAGGTCTTTGGCTAAMGTGAGTTCTCCTCAATGCCACACAGCAATCTGGGCACAGCAGCATCTTTTGCAGTTAAAACGAACCTTACATGTACAAAAAAATAAAAGGTACAGTACATCCAGGCCTGAGACATCACCTGTGGCCTGTAGAGCTGTGGTGCACTGCAGTGTCCCCAGCCATTAATTTCAGTGTACTCAGATGCTTTGGTGTCAGGCAGGTCATTATGGACACACACCCTCAGGAAAATAAAGCAAATGCAAACTTATTCCAATCATCTTACCTTGCACGCACCCTTCACTCTCGCTCTCTCTTTTTAAATTTATTTATTTTAATTGGGAGGTTTTAAAGTTATATTGGTTGCTTTTAAATGCCTAATTATCTTGATATAAATCGCACAATATCATCCTCCATCCTTGAAGTGCTGTGCTTGGTGCCCTGTGCTGTTTATTATTTTGCATTACAATTATCATGCAAAGCATAGAAGGTGACTTTAAGCAGCTCATTTGAAGTGCTCTTTTCCTCAAGACAATATCTTTTTGAGGCTATTTACATAGATGTTTATCTCCTCATTTTAAGAAAAATCAGCTCAATTATAACTACACAAAAGTTTTTATTATGAGTTTAATCCTGAAATGTAAATGGGCCATTGTAAAATCCATGCTGAAATGTTCATTTGTGTTTTCATTTGTGTCTGTGGATTAACAAACCATCCTGCAGTGAAATTAATTATACAGATACACAAAATATTAACTGATAGGAGAGTATATATGGCAAAATAACTCAGCAGTTTGAAGAGCTGGAAGCTCTTTTGATTTGTACATTATGGCTGCTGAAATGTGTGCCTACTGCCCAAACAGAGGAAAAAAAACAAAACAAAAAACCCATCTTGTGCAGTGGATATGTATTCCATTTAATGTTGCTTTCTGTTGCCATGGCTATGATAGCCTTAATATTGTAGGCTCACAGCAAGGTTGCAATTAGTATTTGGATTTAGAAGAGGGAAGATAATGATTTCATATCAAAACTTCTCACTTAATACTCTTCTGGACATAAAACTGCTTGTGGSTTTCAAACCAGCTATTCCCATGCTAAAACCAAATGAGAGGAAAGAATCTGTGTTATTTGGCTTTGCACCTGACARTTCATGAAGCTATTTTGGCCTGGCCTCTCCAGAACTACAGCTCAGGTCACATGTGTATTTATGTATATATACATCTATATAAATGTATATATACACACTTAACCTCACATGAGGGATGTTATAACTATTCATTTGCCTTGTCATCATTCTGACATGAACCACTTGACACTCTGGGAAGGGTCTTTACCTGCTTCTTCCTGATCCCTCCTCTTACAGAAGAGTGCCCTTACCATCCTGAAACATTCTGGATAAAGGTGCTGGAGTTTGAAATCTCCTCCTCCACACCACCCTCATCTCCCACACCAGTGTTGTCAAATGGACAACTCTGCTCCTGTGTTCTTCTGCTGGAGAACAAACACTGATGGAGAGGAAAAGGCCCAATCTTGATGATGGAAGGYTTAATTAGATCCTTTGGTAAGGGTAAAAGTTGTGCTTTAAACATCTACCACCAGTTACCCACCATGGCTGGGAACTTCTGTTTTCCAACACTCACTGCAAAGTGTTATTTTTAAGCATTAAACCCTTTTCTACAGCAATGMTGCTTCTGCTGTCTTTGACAGGAATCGTGCCTTAAAGCTTCAGAGGAAAGGGCAAAGAAACCCTTGTGGACAACTACAGAAAGATTCACCCAAAAAAGAAACACCTGCCAGCTCCTGTCAATTGGTGCTTAGATTTCATCTTCRTGATGCTGAGTGCGACTCTCTGTGGTTCTGTTTTAAATCTTTTAATCTTCCCATCCCTTTAAATATGCCCACTTCTCTTTTTCAAACCCATTAAAATTCAGGGCTCATAGCTATCCCACAGCAATGACTGCCATCAGTTGACTGGATTATGTTAAAACCAGCCTTTCCTTTTTAGCATACTTTAAAAGTTGTAGTAGATTTGCTGAGAATGTTACAGAGCAGAGTCATCTGTTCATCTTCCCATATCACTCTGAATCTTTGTCATCTTGCAACTTGCTTWTTGTCCTTCTGGACCAAGCACAGARGGAAGGGGTGTGTGACTTTTGAGTGGCCTGGCAGCCCCATTGCCTTGTGCCTCTGCCMTTCCTGTAGGAGTTGTGCTTGGCTGTCATTGGAGGCTGGGCTTGATTCACATCAAGGTCTCCATAAGGAATGGATTGTTTCCTTGGCCCTCCTTTTGTTGTTATGTATTTATAAAACCACCAGAGCTCCCACCAGCCCTGGAGGGCTCACTGACCACTCGTGTTGGGAATTCTCTCCCACACATTCCAGGAGCTTCCCAGGCTTCTTCCTCCCTGCTGTGCTGAGTTTCCAGCAGACAACCACCAAGGTCAAGCCTCGCACAAGAACAAGAGCTGGCAATCCTAAAACAGCAGCCAGGCACTTAGAAAATMCCTCATCTGCCTCTCCATCCTGCTTGGGTGGCCTGTAAGAGACCCCCACCAGGATAACTGCCCTCTGCCCAGCTCTGTCAMAGCTCTTTTTGCTGACTGTAGAAGCCTCTTGCCGCTGCCCCTGCACAGATTTTACACTTCTTAGCAGYCACCTTGGAGGGAAAGTCACAGGTAGATGAATTTGAGGAGGAGGGAAGGAGTGGGAAAGAACAAATCTTTCTGGACTTTGGTRAATTCTTCTTGTGGAGCACAGGAATACACCCAGGCTTTCCCTGAACTGACTGACCAGATGTTGCCAGCAGAAAGGATGCAGCAGCACAGRGCTCACGTGGGGCTGAAAACTCACCTGACAATCAGGGTAGGCACATGGTACACATCAGGTACCTGTTCCTGAAAAACAAGACATGAAATTTGTCTGCCTGAGCAGTCCCTTATTTCAGCACAATCTTACAAAGACCTTGTTCCTGGAAAAAAATTGTAAAAGCAACTGCTTGTGTATAGCTGTCAGCTGTCATCAGCAGAAGCTTCTGGCAAGTCCTGCCCAGAGCTGTGGATGTCTTCTTTCCCTTGTGAATGACTTWGAATCTCCTTTTAGACACTCGATTTTCCCCCTGACTGCACAGTAATCCTGTTTGCTTTTTGGTCCAGCTTTACACAGTGTGTAGCTGTGCAGCAGCCTTGGTCAGATAAACAGCTGGATTTCTCCWGCTGCATGGGAGCAGGGGCCACCTATTTAACTCCTGTGGTAAGAAGYGTGCTGGTCCTTTTCCAGGGATCACCAAACTTGGATGCTCTGTCCACTGTGATCTGTTATCTCCTGATGTCTCMAGAAACAAAACAGCACCACTTGAGGGATAGCTGCCCACACTGAGGMTGCTAAGGGTGACCCTGCTGCATTAGCAGATTTTAATTCTTCTTATGTGGCCTCCTCCCATTCAGACAATCCCATTTCTAAGAGCCTTTCCCTCCACATTTTCTGCAAATGTCATCTGGCCTGTGATTCCTGGGAAACAGCCTCTCTCATCTGACCCAGGGGACACCCATGCTCRGTCGGAACTTGGGCCGCTTCCAATTCACATTTTTTCCCCCCTCCTAATCCACATCACTAGCAATTGTTTTTTTGAAATACTGCATCTGGTATGAAGGAGTCACCCAGAGGCTGGGAAGGAACAGCTGATGCTTGTCAAAAAGATGCACAGCCTGATCCACAGGTTATCACTATCTTTGATTCCATCAGCTGCGCCTGTCTCCAAGGATGATCCTTCCCATGGCTTGCACTAGGCACAGGTCCTTATCTGCCTCTTCCAGGGCCAAGTTTAGATTTGGCATAGCAGATTCTGCCTCGCTTGAGCTATGTCCAAGGTACATGATGGAATGAAAGCCTTCATAAACAGTCTCCTCAAGGCTGTTCCTCCCCCCCACTACCATCTGATTTGCTATTTTTGCCATTATTTTAAGAGGGCAAATCTTCCCTCTGTCTCCTTAGGAATGGCTATGAAAATAAAACACACATGCACGCACACATTGTGGGCAACATTAAAAATTAATAATTTTTAGATACTTATTTATAATTTTTTTTAAATGCCTGTAAGACCTGAAATCTGTAGTGGAAAATTCTCAACAAAGATGCTTTGGTCTCCAACTGACAGGAACCACAGAATTCCAATATTTCTTTATCAGTTTAGCCATTTACAGATGAAGTGCTCAGAGTCTATCCACTGCCCCCAGATTCCAGACCTTTTCTGTACAGCTAGTAAATCTTTCTTCCACCAAATAAGCTGCTGCCATTTTCAATCTACTTCTACCAGCTGAAGTACTTGTCTGTGGATTGCAGAGAGTGATTGAAACATTGCAAGTAACAAATGCCATTTCCTTTTCCAACTTTGTTAGACAGACTGCAAGAGATCCATGACAGGACAGACAGGAGGATGATATTCTTGGGGAGAAGCCAGCCTGTGCAGCTCCATTCACATCACAAGGTGCATGCCTAAGAACACAACTCTCAGATAAACATCTGGACTGTGCATGCCTAAGAACACAACTCTCAGATAAACATCTGGATTTAGGAGGGCAAATATTGTAGATCAGTGTACAACATCCTATTTCTAGTCCTTTTAGCTCCAAAATAGAAATTGAAGTGTAAGTAGTGCATGATCATCTGCCTAAATCTGGTTCCCTTCCTACTCTGAGAGCTGTCATGTCCTCCACTGGTTCTTCTGCCCAAAAATTTCTGGAGTGGAGCTCAAAACACTCAAACAACTCAACCCAAAACAACCTTCCCCTTTGTCTCTACCAGCATTGTAAAGGTATTAGAYACCCATGTCAAATTCTCACACAAATAATGCTTCACTTGCAGCACAAAGGAATATTTATTGCAATTATTTGGCAAGATAACTTTGCAAAAACAAATAGCTGAAAGAAAGCTTTGATATATTTGCAGACATTTTATGAAACAAAAGGAAASGTAAATTCTTTGATTTAATCATACACAATGAATTATTCATCCAGCCCTTTTCTGTGTTAATCAGTTAACACAAGGTGATAAGATGACTTCAGAAAAAATGAAAACAAAACCTAAAGATCTGTAAGAAGGTAAGCATTATCTGAAATACGAACAAGAATAGAGCAGTATAATGAGATAATGAAGGTTTCTTTTAAGGCAGAAGAGGCAAAGCCAGCGCACCTTCTGAACAAGGAACAACAAATTCATATTTCCTGACCTTCATTGTGCTGACTCCAAAGGAGAAGGAGTTTGCTGAGGACAAGCAGAAATCCTACTGCAGCTGCAGTTACCTGGCAGTTCTCTCACCTGCRCTGGGCTCACTCTGACCCTGCCCCTTGGAAGGAGGATTCAGTTCTGAGATTGAAAATGGGAAAACACGGCCCCAGTTTCATGGTCTGACAGAAGGAGTTGGGGCAGAATTTCAGTCCTAATTCACTTCCCAGGTGTGACAAAGTCAGAACCACAGAGGTGTTGATGCTCCAGCACCCAGTCCCACACTCCTGGGGCAAGACCTGTGCCCCAGTTAGAGCGAGGCTGTATCTCCTCCTGGTCAGGGCATGAACTGGTTCTCACAGAACCCTGGAGGGGTTCCCTTTGGGCTTCCCTTTGTGGACCCCTCTCCCCAGCCACTGGCTCACCTCCAGAGACAAACCTTGCTCTCCCTACCAGGCTTATTTCACCATAGTGCAATGCCCATCTCATCAGCATTTAATTTCCCTCTCAGAAAAACCCATATTCATCAACATATCCATGACTGCTTTTCTATATTTAATTGAAATTTTACATACTAGAAGTACCAACAAAATCTCAAGGTAAATGTAAATTTTTCCTATTTTATCATCACACAAAAAGTTCTCCGTGTGGATTTAGCACTCCATGTATACATATTTCTTTTTTAAAAAACTAACCCATACTTTCATGGAATTTACCATATTGCTGAATATTTATCAAGAATGTTTTGTGATTTTTTCCAGACTTCTTTTCCCTCGACCCCTAAACGTCTCAGCTTGAACCTGCACAAAATATATGCATACAAAAATAGAAAGAGACTCCAAAGACAGAAAGAGAAGTGGCACTTGGAATTCCAACCTGCTGAGAAATATTTACTCTTTACTTCACTTGACTTGAGAGTAGCTGAAGGGAGTTGCTCTGAACAGTAATTTTATGCCTTGTAAAAGCTATCAGAGCTGCACACAGATGCATTGTACAGACTGGAAGGAACACTCACACTTCTTGGCAGGTGAGTTAAGCCTGTGGCACTGTCTGCAGACAAGGTTGCAAGGGTGAATTAAGCAGTCCTGAAGATCCAAATCATTTCATGAATTTAAACATTTTCTCAGCGTCTCTATTCCCCCAGCCACAAGTGTGCTTTTGTTGGTTAAACCTTTCAAAATGCTAATGGCCTCTGAATRGCTGCAGCCCTAAATCCTGTGGTGCCCAAAGCAGCTCCAGCCCATCCTAACAACCCTGCCCCTGGACTGAGCAAAGGCAGGTGATTCCTCCAGCATGGAATTAGCCTATAATTATATTTATTTATTTATGGAGATAGGAAATATGCTGAAGAACAGCACCTAGTTTTGTTAAAAAAAAAAAAAAACAGTGACAAAACACACAGTCCTTTAAATAAGATGGCAGCAGGTGCTAAGTTAAACTCCTCCAGGCTGCAAATACAAATTTCTGTATTGATGCAAACAGTACAGAGCGGTGAAGATGCAAGCCCTGGAAAGATTGCAGGAGCCATGCTCCTTTGTAAGGAGGCTATTTTAATACATTTTCACTTTAAAGTCCTACCTCCTGTTACTGCCAATCCCCCTCATCCATAAGAAGCAACTGTGGGTTGCTAGAAATGTATTTGAATGCACTTGCTGTGAAAAGCCATGAATATCAGCACCAGAAATTATGTACTGTGCCTTCCTCCCTGCCACCTTTGCCCTGAGCAGCTTTGGCTCCTCAGCCTACTTTGCAATAGTTTCTTTTATCTGACACATTATGTTGTGCTTTATTTCTCTGAGTTCCAGAGGTCAAAATTAACCTGTAGCAAGAGAAATGAAATAAATATAGGTCAATCTATTAATTGGATGACCTACTAAGAACTTTATAGTAAAATCTGAAGGCCAAGATTTTTCAAAACCAGATGAAAATGAGATTTTTGCTTGGATACTAGTTAGGGTAAGAAATCACCACTCTAGTGCCTGCAGTCAGTTCTAACCTTGAGTTTACTTTAGAAATAAATAAATAACAGCAAGCCAACAATAAAATCTGCATGAATGTCTTTAATATCAAATATTCCCTTCTAAGAGGTAGATGGCCAACAATAAACTTACAGGGAGGCAGAAGTGAAAAATAAAGCTCCTGAAACTTGGTATTCTAAGTATTATTGTGTGAGAGAATCCAATGGGTCACTGAAGGCCCTTCATAATTAGATGGCTGACTCCCAGCAATATCCACAGGAATTCTAGGACCAACTGGCAGCATGGATTAATAGGAAGAGTTTCTCCAAAATCCCCTTTTCATTTTCTGWGGTGTCAGCCAGGCATTCCTATGCCCAGCTGTATTGCAGATGCTTTGGTTATTTTTCCATAGGTACCACCCTATCTGAAGGTCCCAGGTAGCTCCATAATGGCAACAGCAGCAACACCAGACACAGCAAATCTGAGATTCATGGATTTCGAAACAAAAACGTTCCGCCCAGAACAACCAGAGTGAGTTGCAGACTTTAATTCAAGGGCTGCTGTTCATACTCTGAATAAAAGCACAGCCTGGCTCAGCAGCCTTGGAGCTGCTGGCCTGCACAGCTCCTTCCTCTGCCCTGGCAGAATTGGGGTGGGATGGGGCTCTAGCCCTGCCCAAATTAAGGGGCAGCAAGCYGTGCAGGCTGGGTGTCCCTGCACGAGGCAGGGGACAGAATCCCGTGGGATTCCTCATCAGTTCCAGCTTTGAACTCCATCTTCCCAGAGCCTCTCCTCTGAGCCAGCTCCCCAAAGATGACCAAACTGAAATAAAAAGCCACATTTAATTAGATTATAAACTAATTAGCTGGCTCTAAGTGGAGAAAACTCAAAAGAGGGTAGGCAAAGCAGAACAGAAATAAAAGAGGTTTATGCCCAAGTCTTCCCCTGTTAGCTACATTCCTGCAAGTAGGTCATTGCTTCCAAGCATGATTCCAAGAAATTAATGGCTCTGCTTTGCAGCAAACTGCACAGTTTAAAAGTCCTCTCCAGTGCTTAGGAGCCACTCATTCCCATATCTAGAGACCTGACTGTGGGGCTTACACACTGCTCTCTGCCTTCTGAGCATCAGTCCCACATTCCTGCTCCTCACACTCACCTTACTTCCATCTGACCAGAGCTGCTCTCCCACATTCAGCTGCTCACCTTAAAAGGAGCAGCCCCACCTAGGTCACTTTTTACTAAAAGATAAAATTACCAGCTAGATAAAAAAAAAAAAAGGCAAATTATTTCCACTTAGCTCTTTATTGTACATTATCTTTAAACATTATTTGTCTCTGAACATCTGGCTTTCCCCCACACATAGCCACTCACAAGGACATGAGTGTTCACCCAGCTTGAAACCAGTGCTCTGACACAATGCTAGTGCAAAGCACTGCAAAGGAAATATTTTGCATTAGTTTCACAGCTTTATGTCTCTGCTGAACTGTTCCTTTGCTTCCATTTGGGAAAAGGAGAGCCTTGAGAAACACTAATTAAAAAAAAGCCCTGGTCACAGCTCCCTGCTGAGCACCCAAAAATAAAGCTAAGCCATGACCACAGTTGTGCAGAGCAGTTGCCCTCCTCCATCTGGGCATGTCACAAACTACCTCCAGAAATTAGGGAGCTCCCCCTCAACTCACTGATTTCTCACCCATCCTGTTCTTGTTCAGTCCCTTGTTTGTAAGGGATGTCTACCCCATGAAATGGAAATTGATGCTGGGCATTATCAGCTCACAAAGCAGCCTGAAGGAGGTTCTTTACTAAACCTCACAGGAAAGTCACAAGGAATGCAGGATCCTCCTCTTTATCCACACAAACTCGAAAGCTTCCAGCTAATTCCAAATCTCAGTTTCCTTCTCAACATGAGAAATAACCTTGGCAGTACAAAACAGTCAGTATCTTCTGAATTTGAGTGGTCAGCTGGGATTTGAAGTGTTCTGGATTCTTAGTCTTCCTCTGTATGATTAAATTCTGGAATTCTAATATGGATTGCTCCCATTCTAGAGGGGTAATTTAAAAGCTCTCTCCTAATAGGCTTGATCTTGTCTGTGGTGGCTTGTGGACACAGAACTAAAGGAAATGATGCAGAACTAAAGGTGGGAGAAAAGCTGAGGAAAGGGATACTTGGTTTTCCTTTGGAAATTCTTGCATTTTYCCCATAATTATAAAATCATTCATAGCACTGGAGACTCAATCTCACATGTCTGAAGGGCACCTGCTTGCTGAAATGGAGTCAATTGCTCTCTGAAACAAGGGGTTATAATTTAATGGATTGAAGTGCAACAACTCCAAATAGGAGCAATAGGGATGGTTGCAAAGAGTGCAAATGCTGGAGAGCTTCCAAATGCTTGGCATTTACAAAAAACCAAAAAAACACACCAAAAAACACATAGCGTAGCAATATAAAGCTATGCCACAAACACAATTTTTTCCAAGTTGCTTGCAACACTAAAGCTGAAAGCTAAAAGGACTAGAGGAAAGTGGATAGGTCAGTCCTAGGAAAACCATGGCTTGTTTTATGGGATGGCCTTGAGAAGGGCAGCTGCCACAAAYGGATCTGGTTTCAGTGCCCTCTGAGGGGCTCTGTGGATCCACCTCCCCTTGCTGAACTGTCTGCATCAGCCCTGCAGAGGAATTACAATGCTTTGATGAATATGAAGCCATCAAACCACTGGTGATGATCTGAATGTCTGACACTTAAAAGAAGCAGAACCAGCTGCAGGAGGCCTCCTCTCTACTATCAGTTTTCCATTCACTTATCTATATCAACTAGCAGAGAAGTTTTTGGATTAGGTGTTGTGTTATAATCTGCTATCCAAATACTCCCTGCACCGTCCTGCAATTCCCTCCTGCTTGTGCCATGTCCTGGTAATGCTCCTGCAAACTACAAACAGAGATAGCTCCTGTTGGTGCTTATCTCACTACACCTCTGTCTCCATCTRGGCTGAGGCTCATAACTGCAGCAGCTGGATTATCCTAGAGTACACCAGGCTGACCAAAGGCATTCTTTTGGATGGRAACTATTGTATTTTTTAAGAAGTGAAGAAAGGCAAAACAATGTCTGCTATGAGTTGTGCAATAGACCACAGATAAGTGTGCCTTCAGGTAGTCTGGAAACCTCAAYTATTCTTGCATTTAAAAAAAATTCCTTGTCCAAGTAGAGATCAAAGGTGTATTAAAAGAACTTTGGTAGCCAGAAGAATGAAGCCAACAAGGTAGAAAGMAAATTTAAAGGAGTCTGTTCCCTTGTGCCTAGGGAGGGATGTTTTAACTATTCTGGTACACTTAGAATGCTTCTCATAAACCTCAAATATATTTATCTAACACACATGCCTTAAAAGGCAGCTATTGTAATAAAAATCAGAGGCACTCATTCTGGCTTCTCCACATGGCAGCTGTGGTATATGGCCTCTAATCACAGAAGATAGGGTCGAACAAATGCGGCCATTTTTCTGTAGATGTCATAGTGARGGGGACTAGGAAGTCTGGAAAACCTGCACAAGGATCTTTTTAATGTCCCAGCACCCCTCAACCCTGCTTTGATTTCTTCTGGGAGAGCTCCCTAAGCTGTGTCTTTGGACCAGAACCCAGATGACGAAATGTAATTTAGCTTTGTACATATTTCTTTTCTATCTTTCTTTTTTCTCAGAACTTCACAGAACTCAACCACAGTCTGGATTGCAAATCACTTTCAACCTCCTCATTGAAACTTGCAAAAATAAAGTGTGAAGGTAAGGAAAATACTTTTCCTTTCTGATGCGTGAGTTGCTGGATCTTGAGGATAACAATTATTTTAAGGCCTGCAAACACATAATGGGTAAGTACCATTTGTCACAGCCYCATGCTTGTAACAAAAGCTCCTGTGTGGTAGAGCAGAAGAAAGAAAAAGCTTCTCATGATGCACTTCACAGTCCTTGATCCTGATACTGAAGAGACAGAGCCACAGCCCCAGATGTCAAGTGTGCCCTGCAGAGAATCATACTGACTGGAATCCTCCTKCAGTCCCACACACTGATACAGGTTCTATTTGTACTAATAGAAGTTCTTGATCTATTTACTAAAAAATAAAAATGGGTTCTGTAAACTGTTTATTTGCCTTAGTGCCATCCCACTGCAGCCAGGTGTGGGTACTTGTTGAGCTACACTCTATTCCTTTCATAGGAACCTAAGCAGGAGAGGGGGAGAGGAAGAATTTCTACAAACATTGGTAGAGACCTGGCAACAAGATCAGCAGGAAAAACCTGCATGGGAGGATTAAGTATTTCCAGTACTTTTGGTGCAGCAACTCCTATTTTTTGTTGTAAAATAATCAGAGATACAAACACATCAGAAGGTTTGAGAGCAAGGCTTATCCCATGAGGAAGGAATGTTTTGTCATGCTAATTTGGCAAGGTTGCCCTTGGACATCTGAGAGGCTGCCTTTACAGCAGCTTTTGTAGCTGGATTATACAGTGGGAAGKGCAGAATCTATGACCTTCCTGCAACTTGCAAAACCAACATCTCTGTGGTTTCCCAAGGAAACAAAAATAATCCTACAAAATTTGTTCTAAACCRGCTCCTCTCCTTGCTCAGATTCATACTACATGAGCTGGCTGTCATGGAATATGAACACTCAAAGAAGGGCTCTGAAATAAGCAAAGTTTCTGCATTCTTAAAGATTATTTCATTTAATTCTGTCTGTCAAGTGTGATGGGTTTTCTTTTTTCAAACGAGACAATTTTTCTCACCATCATACATGAAYTACAAACATTTATTACAAGCAGTAGTGTTGAAGAATGCTACAAGGATAGAGAATCTTCATTATTTCAGCACTAAGTGGTGTGATTTTTAACCACCAATAGACAAACTGCTCCTAACTTTCTACAAGAAAATCCCACAGGAATTGGCTGATGATGAACCAATAGAAGATGATGATGCTTGTTCTATCATTCACTTCAAACCCAAGCTAATTTTACAAGTGCCTGTCTTCCAGACAGCAGAACACAGCCCCATTTCTGAGAGATGGCTCTGACACATCTCTGCTGTGGGAGCTTTGGCAAGAGGCACTGTCCCTTTGGCAAGTGGTTTAACCCCTCATGGGTCCATTTTTCCTGGGGGAGCCTGGCTGGGATTCATTACAAGTCTGAGTGTGGTTTGTAAGAGGGATTTTTTCCTTGCTGCTGGCAGGGTGGAGGGCAGTCCTGTGTGTGCTGGGGGCTCTGAACCAGGGCACAGCACCTGCCCAGGTGCCCCTGCAAGGTCACAGCCTTGGCACCCTGAGCTGTGGAGCAGCTTCACAAYCTCCCCTGCAGGGACTCAGGTTTGGTTCTCAGCCTTTTCATGTGTGCCCTTAAAATGAGAAAGTCAGAAAGACCACCAGAACAAGAGTCATACAAAGTTTCTTGCTTTTCACCTGGAAAAGAGCTAGGCCTAAGTATGCCAAATTCTTGCCACTTTGGAAAGACCAACTTGAACTGGACTCCTGTCACATTCACATTCTCTGAAAAAATCCCTTCACTCAGGATTTTGCTCCTGGGAAGCTGAGAAGCCTCAGAGAAAAGGAAAACAAGAATTATCTGATTTGCTTCTCCTCTGTTTTGCTCACGTGGAATGTGTTTGGAGATTGTTTACCCACRGGTGATTGTTCCATTGGTTTCTTGTGAATTATTTTGACTCTTTGGCCAATCACAGCCAAGCTGTGTCAGGGCTCTGGAAAGAGTCACAAGTTCTCATTATTATCTTTTTAGCATTTAGTAAGTATCCTTTCTGTATTGCTTAGTATAGTTTTAGTATAGTATTCTTTAATATAATACAGTATCATAAAGTAATAAATTAGCCTTCTGAGAACATGGAGTCAGACTCATCATTCCTTCCTCTGTCTGGGGGAAAGCAAATACAATAGACCCCTTTTCCTTTGAGGCCACCTGCTGCACAAACTTCCTAGCCATGTTTGGTAGCAAGTTATTTAAATTTCTCATTAAAATTTTGGAGAAAAAAAAAAAGAAGAACGTCAAACTACGTATCTTATCTCATTTGCAACATTGCACTGGGTTTATTTTTAAAGCCCTGCAACCAAGGAACCAAGAGAATGCCATGTTCTCCTCTAAGCACATGCAAAGTGCATGTATTTAAAAAGAAAAATCTGACCAAGAGTTATTTATGAAAAAAAGTTAGCAAAAGACTTTGATATTCCAAAAGTGGTTCAGTTTAGTAAGGACAAGTGATTAAGAGAAATAAAAAAAACCTCTCAAAGGTCATTCTCCATTTTTCAGCTCTGGATTGGAGCATGTGACACTGTGTTTTTATTTCTGGGACACCTAGACAGTGCAGTAGCCAATACTACACAATTCTACAGGAAACTGGTGCCTCAGACCATATATGTCACTATTTTAAAAAAAAAAACCTTTTCCTAGACATTGGTGCTTAGACATTATTGGGGTTTTAAATTCACTATTTCATTTAAGAAGTGTCACTGCAATTCTTMATAGCTGCCCTTAGAAGACACTTGTACAGCAACATTCATGCACAGAACAACTGAAATAACCATTTGGGTAGCTAAAAATCAGACTTCGGGGCAGGAGAGGTTTTAAAAAAATAATTTTGAATGTCTACTTCCTTTTATCTTAGGAACAAGGAGTGGTAACTCAATTTTCCAGGGGAGTCTACCTCAGAGCATTGGCTGGGTGCTTCTGGCAGGACTGGGGGTGCAGAGGGGTGAGTGCCCTCCCCAAGAGGCCAAGCAGGGAGAGGGGATTTGGCTTCAGGGTTACASAGCCCAGACCTGCAGCAAGCCCTCCCTGTGACCCCCACACCCACACAGCACAGCTTTGCAGAGGATAGCATTTCCATAAAATGATGTATGTGACCAARTTTTACTTGCCCAAAGTGCTCCAGATGGCTCTCTGGGGAAGCATTAAAGGGATGAAAGGAGGCAATGCTCCTTGGGGGTGGAGGATGCRCAGGAGCCTTTTCCTTTCCCTCTGCAAAGGGACAGGAGTGGTGCCACAGTATCAGAAAGGCTGCAGAGCCCCCCAACTCCCACTGCTGTGTTTTAACTGGCACATTCCATTTAAAGATTAGCCTCCCTTCAAGGCCTTTCCTTTTGTAGTGCACAATTTAGCCATGAGTATCCACTAAATCTGGTGTAAGTGTCAGTTTGAGATAGAACAGCCAGGGTTCTGCAAATTTCTTTTTCAAACAGCTGAGGCTGTGCTCCTAAAGGAGTGACAGAGTAGCAYTAAAGAAGCTCCTTCTCCCTAATCAACTTTGTGAAACCCAGGGAAATGTATTCCTGGATAACTTTCACCAAGAGCTTTGAGCTCTGTGTGGTGTAGAGTTTTCCACCCCCACTGCAAATGAAGGCAAGAAAAAAAACAGTTAGAAAGAAGAGCTTTATAGACCTGTCCCACTAATCTTATCATTTTTATATTATACAGTCAAATTCAAAACAGATTGCAACACAGACTGTGGGGAACCTGACTATAAAAATTTTTTCTTCCATAAGAAATTCCTTAATTGAGTTTTTAAGAGGAAGAAATAAAAAAAAAACCAACAGATTTTGTCCTGCCAAGCCAAGCCCTCTTTTTAAAGCCCTTYATTGGAAAAACAATAAATACATTCTTTCACACTGGGAGTTGAGAAGTATATTATTCACTTCAGTCAGGAGTTCCTTTCTCACTGTATCCTGGATATGAGCTCATGCCACATCAACAATCAACAATAGCTATTGTTCCTGRAGCTTTAAGGAAGTTTCTGTGCCCTGTTTCCTGAACACAGTATGTAAACCAATACACACAAAAAAGGTGTTTCATATTATTCCAGGTACACTGGGCCCCCTCCTTGTCAGCCAACCATGCTGGCCAACATTTCTGCAGAGAGCCGGAAGAGCAAGTGTGTTCTTGTGTTTATCCATTTGTGAATGGAAACAGGTACTTCCATCACAAACTGCATGGAACCAGAATCCAAAGAAACACAACAACGTGTTTAATTTAGAAAGAGCRCCTTTAGCTCCTGGCTTGTAAAATTGTCCAGCCTTATGGGTTTAGTTCCTCAGATAATTCATCACTTCTACATTGATGAACAAGGGTAAAATCCTCAAGCTCCATGCATATCAGGAAGGTTGGTGTTTGTTACCATGCGGCAGCAAGGAAGGGAATTGTGGCATTCACACTCTCTGAAAGGTCCCTTTGCCCAGGATTTCTCTCCTGGGAAGCTGAGAACCCTCAGAGAAAAAGGAAAAAAAAAATCTTATCTCATTTGGTTCTCTGGCRTTTTGCTCCTTTGGAATGTATTTGGACATTGGTTTCATGTGAGTTGTTTTGACTCTTTGGCCAATTGGGGCCAAGCTGTGTCGGGGCTCTGGAAAGAGTCACAAGTTTTCATTATTATCTTTTAGCCTTCTCTAAGTATCCTTTCTGTATTCTTTAGTACAGTTTAGTATAGTATTCTTTAATATAATATAGTATCTTAAAATAATAAATCAGCCTTCTGAGAACATGGAGTCAGATTTATCATTCCTCCCTGCCACGGGGGTCTCTGCAAATACARCAGGGAACRACTGAGCTGGGACCTGTTTGTCCTCCTAAGCCTCAGGCCAAATATTCAAGGACATGCAGATACACCTGTGGTAGATGCACATCTTGTTCTGCATGACACAGTCGTGCCAGGACAATGGTGTGAACGGCTCCAGGATGCCCAAAGGCACAGGAACCTTCTCAGAATATTCCAGTGTGACCAGTGATTCCAGAACCTACAGTATGACCAGGGCTGACCTGCCTTGCATCTTTACCCCTTTTTGGCAGTCTGCCTGGCAGTACTGCATATTTCTGTCAGAGAAGGCAACATTTGTTGRATTTTTCTTTACTGTCACACAGTCTTCACCTCCTAAAGGAAGGACAAGACATCCCACTGGTACCAGTGTATCTGGTGGTAGCAGGGGCTACTGTCACTTATCCCCCACAAATGCTAGCTAGCCCTCAGGCAGGGAAGCTGGAACTAAATAATCTGCAAAGTCCCTTCCAACCAACAATTTTTGATTTCCCCACACCCTGCTGGGCTTTGAGAGGTTACAGAGGTTTCCAGCAGGGAACATCCCAAAGATTCCACCCCATTGCCCTGATGACAGTGCTGCTGGAGCACCACAGTGAGTAGAGCTTGTGAGAAGGAGGAAAGAGAAATTCCTGACTTAGGGAACCTCATCCAGACCTCTCCTTGCAGGTACCAGTGACCATGGKGAGTCCCTCAGCCCTCCCAGTTTAAAGCACTGCTGTCTTTACAGGGCAACCCTCTAGGAAAGGAGACTCTCTCCTGGTGAGGATTGATGACCGTGGTCTGAACCTTGAAGCAGAAATAAAGACGTGATAAAGGCATTAACAATGGATGGTTTAATATATCAAGGCTGGGCAAGCCAATTAGGACTGAATAGAAAGTAAGTTAAATCTTTTCCCACAAGTCTAATCCTTTCTGTAGGATTTGAAAGAGAATAAAAAGCTGCTACTGCTTTAAAAGTTACTTTCATGGTCATTTTTATGTTTTTATACTAATACCATGCTCCTGCCAGGAGCAGAAATGAAAGTGCTGAAATACCCCACAGCCTTTCCTGTGAGATTTACAGGCTAATTTTACAGATCCAACAAGTTTGAATTATTGGGATAGGCTTCAAATGAGCCTCTCAATTTGGGAGTATTTCTCCGAGTCCAATATGAGATATTTACCATTTKATTTTTTTCCTCAGCCCTATGGGAGCAAGAGTGTATTGTTGTGCTTTTACTGYATGTCCTATTTCAGAGTTTAATGCTGGCTCTCAGCTCTTTTATTTCCAGCAATCTGTGCAGTTTCTGCCAGTGTCCAAGTGACTCCTCTGACTGCTGCTCTTCCCAGGGCAGGACACTGGGAGTGCACTTGGAAGAGCACAGGGAGGGCAGGMAGAGCTCTGGGATGCTTTGTCTGGGCTGTGCTTCCAGCTAAAATTCCAGAGGGCTTTATTAACAGTGCACCGGGGAGGAAAAGCAATGAGAGGGGATGAACAAAGGGAGGCYCAAAGAGGAGGATCAGACCATGTCTCACTGCCAGAAGCCTCTTCAGCCCTGTAGCCTCACAAATTCCTGCACAGGAGGAGCTATGGAGGGGACTGCAGTCCCCAGGACAACCCCGGAAAGACATTTTAATGGAAAAGACTATTCAGTGTCAAAATTCTGCCAAGGATCTCCCTAATTCTCCCATAAAACTGGAAGAACAAAAGGTAGCTTAAAGCCCCCTCTATCCTTGAGCTTGACTCCTTAGTTCTAGCTCATYAGGCTAGTGCTGAATTTTAAAGGAAATATTTAACTGGCCATTTTCTCATTCYACCCAAAAGTGGAACAAAAAAAATCATCAGTATTAAAAATCAAAACTCACACAAAGAGAAGCTTTAATACATATATATGAATTGTGCCCTTGTGGGTGAGGTTGCTGCTGTCAATTGCTCCTTGGTTAACAAATTAACCTTCTGATCATCACCAGCTATGATTTCACTCTGGGGATGTCATCAAGTCTGTTTCCAAAGTCTGTGGGGACCTGATTCTGCAAACATTTTGGAACATTTMAGTTTTGACCCTAAATCTGTACTACTTAACCCCATGATTCCATCTTATTTGAGAATACTTTTAATGGAATAGCTTTAGAGTATCTGCAAATGTGGGTGTTTGTGGTATTAGTGTGTATGTTTGAAAAARCCCTATGTTAATATAGATATTTCCCAAGTGTAATTGTCAAAGTCAAGGAAAAAGAGTTTTWAAAAACTCAAAAATTCTTAGATAGAAATACAAAGAAAAAATACTAGTCTTCATCTTTCTAATACACCCTTTTCACTCTAGGTTTTAAATAACAAACCCCTTAATCTTATTAACTTAAAATCATGTCCTTTTTTTTTTTGTCATTCAGCAAAAAAACCCAAAACATATCTTGGGGACCTAAACTTATAATCCATATTTGAAGGCTTTGAAGACCAAAATCTATAAACACAAAGGGAAAAGTCTAATGAGTAAGGAGCTTCTCCATTTTCACTCTTCTCCCTCCACCTTCACCATGGCACACRCTCATGTAAGTGCACACACTCACTTGAAAGCAACTGCTCCACACAGGAAACATTACAATAAAACATAGAAAAGAAGACTGCAAGTGAACTAGAGCTTTGGGGCTTAGAAAGGCATTTTAAAATATTTTTCCATTCAGCTATTAATATTGTATTAAAAAAATAATAGYTTTAGCTCAAATTCCCATGTTTCAAAGCTCACACAGCTCTAACACTGAGGTTATCTTGTTTGGCATGAGAACAGCTCATGTCTACATTAAAGCTGGGAGCTTAGAAGTGACATAAACAGGCCTTTTCCTATAAAGATAAAAGGCTAAGCTTTAAAGAATTTTATATTTATAGATAAACGTTTCCATAGTAATCATTACAGTGAAACTTGCTGGTGTCAGCAATCCTTTGCATACAAAAATGGCTTATATTCAAATTAGCAGGAATCACAGAATCAGATCCCAGCTGCTACCTGAAAGAAGGGCTTACAGAAAAAGTGTGAATGGGGATCTCTGGGGTGGGCAAATGCCCTTATTTTGGTCACATCTCTGCTCCTTTCTGTCCATACACAAAACGGGAGATATGATGTAAGAGGCAACATTGCAGTGAAAAAAAGCAAGCTGAAAGACCCAGGTGTCCTTTTCCATCTCTAGTTTTTAAGTTTCCATGATATAAATCCAGACAAATGAAAGCATAAGACAGGTAACAACCAGAAGGCAGCAGTGTGGTTTTCTCCCCACCTATTCCCCACGACATGGATTCTTTTACAACACGGTACAAATTCCATCCCTCCTTTAGGAATATGTCCATTTCTTGTGACCCAAGGAAAAATCTCCTTCTCACCCCTCTCAGCAAGGCTGGACTTTCCCAGAAGAGCTCAGTAAAGGCCCAGGTAAATGTTGTGGCAGTGATGAGCTCTGCTGGGTCAGGAGTGCCTTCTTATTACAGCTGCAACAGGCTCTCACAGTGATGGGAGTTATTTAAAGCAGAGAGGTTACAGTAATCATGTAAGATAAGACTCAAATCACATGTTTCTGGAGGTTTCTACAATGCCCTGAAGTAAATTAGGTTTTAATTAAAAAGAAAAAAAAAAAGAATGATGTGGAGGCTTTCAGTCTATGAATTTTTAAAGCCCTGCCAGTTAATTAAACAAAGGAAGGAGAATATCACACTCTCTTTTTTACAGGTGGCAGGATGAAGGAGAACAGAGGTGAGCTGACTTACTCAGGGACAACGTGGCAAGCCAGTAGTGCCTGGCACAGAACCAAGCCTCCTCACTCTGAGATTACATCCTACTCACTCCTTGAAGTCCCAAAGAAGGGAAAAGGAAAATAGCTGAGGGAGCTGTTCAGCTTTGAAATGAGAGCTCCGTGTGCGAGCCCACAGGCGAACGAACATATGCCATGGGAGAGATGCAAGCAATACTCCCTGATCAGCAGTAATGAAAACCTCCCTCCTCCACCTTTTTTTCCCCTCTAAAAAAAAAAGAAAATTTTAAAAAGGCAAACCAGGAAGGAGAGTWAGTCTGAGTGGTTTGCAATTTATATACAGAAGTTTCCATTGTAATGTGAGCATTAATGGCTGTGCCCATSGGCACCTCTCTGCAGAGAGGGCCTGCCCTCTGTTTCTCTTGGCACTCTGACACAAGGGATTGCTTTCACAAGGTGCCCTGTGTGCACCTCCAATGGCCATTCTACCARGTTTTTATGGTATCTTTGGAGACATACACCCAGTTGTTTGGCTCCCTCAAAGCTCCTGAAGTCTGGGACACAGCTGGCARAAAAAATACCCCAATAAATAATAGAAGTCTTTTGGCCAGGATGATGTTTGTGTTAACACCTAGCAGAGGGGAGGGAGCAGGGCTGGGGAGGGTGGCCACACTTCAAAGAGGGTGCCCCTGGCTCCAGGCACAGCTGCCTGGGCTTGGCAAGAGCCAGGGCTGCCTGGAGCAGCTCAGCAGGATGGCTCCTGGCTGCTCCAGGTGCTGTCACAGAGCATCAGGGCCTGGGCTAAGCAGAGAACGCGATGGGAAACACTAACAGGAATTGTAGGGGCTGTGCTCCACTGAGCAGCACTKGAGCAGGTTTGACAGTGGCAGGGCAGTAGCAGCCTCATACAGATAATTTTTCCTTTGAGGCGCTCAGCAGTGAACCTGAAGCATTTCTTCTCCCCCCTGCCTGAGGCTCAAACCATCAGAGAGTCAGGACAGTGTTATAGTGCAACTGTAGGACTTACATGTCACACTTGAGACAGCCACAATACACAGAATATTCCCATACAATACCAGAAAGCTTCAACCCAAACATAGTAACACCAAACCTCTTCAGAAGGCTTCAACCCAAACACAATAACACCAAACCTCTTCAGAAGGCTTCAACCCCAACACAATAACACCAAACCTCTTCAGAAGGCTTCAACCCCAACACAATAACACCAAACCTCTTCAGAAGGCTTCAACCCAAACACAATAACACCAAACCTTTTCAGAAGGCTTCAACCCAAACACAATAACACCAAACCTCTTCAGAAGGCTTCAACCCAAACACAGTAACACCAAACCTCTTCAGACAGCTTCACCCTAAACCCAGTAACACCATACTTCTTCAGAACACAATAATGCCTTACCTCTGCAGAAGGCTTCAGGCACCTGCCCACACACAGCAACATCATTCCAACTCCAGCAGRCTGCAGCATCTGCCCTCCTGTCCCTCAGCCCAGCCTTTYSTGCCCTGCTGCTGATGCCCTGCACCTGTGTGCCCTCTGTGCCCTCCATGGCTCGTTCCCTTCAATGCTGCTCACCTGTGCTGCACAGCTGGGGCCAATKGGGGATGATTGGGCACAGCTGGGGCCAGTTAGGGATGATTGGGCACAGCCCCACCCCAATCACCACTGACTCTGTGCCTACACTCCCAAATCATTTGACCTGAGCCAATATTGAGGAAAGTCACTGGACTTTGGATCAAGCTCTACCACTGGACAGCGGCGTTAATTAAATTTTTGCATTTCTGCAGCACGTCCCGTCCCAGCACACAGTGTTTTACAGGCATCAGTTGAGACCCAGAGTTTCTAGGTAGGGAAGAAAACCAACCATATTACAGAGGAGGAACTCATGCTAAGGCAGACCTTTTGTTGTGTGGTGATCAGAAGTTTATAAAGAGAAATCTGAGGATTCTCTGTCCTCGCTACACTTCCATTCTTGGTGGCCAACAGCATTGAAGCCCACAGTGGATGTCACAGTGGTTCTCTGGAAGCCTTTCCCCCCAGCACACACTCTGGGAATGGCCTTCCTTCCTGGCTGTCTCTGTGCACACCAACAGCTTCAAAAGTCACACAGCAGGTGCAGCTGCCCACCACCTCTGGCAGTATGTGCACACACACTCATAATTTAATAAAAATGATAGCTGATAGCTCTCTGTTAGCAGTTTAGCATTTTATGAAACTAATAGCTGTTCATTATTGGTCACACACCAGAGCYTTACAGACCACTGTGGTGATTTTTACATTTTTATAATTGTTCCGTATGTGTGGGTGTGCATACATATGTGTCAGAGGGACATAAAACTTTGGAGAAGAGGAGAAGAGCAGAAGCTTTAGTTAAACACCCTGGAATTCCACTCTAATCTCTTGTTATTGTGTGTTTTAGGAAATAAATTCTGCCCTGAAGTTTTCCATGTGTGGTCTCAATGGTAGGTAGCACAAAAAGTTTGAGAAAGAGTCTGCTTAGACATTTTACGCTATGAGAGTGGGATGGAAAAAACTTTTGCAGCAAGTTTCAAATGCCTTTTTAAGAAATAGCCAAATTTAGACACTTAATTGCAATTTCCTTCAGTTTTTTAGCCCCTTTTGATTAAACAAAGTCTGAGGCAAATTGGCCAAGGGGTTTCTGAAGGATCGCATTTGCAGACACCAATTACAAAAAACTATGTCATCCACATTCCAGAAGATTTCAGACAACATTCCAGGGCCGTTAAATGGACTTACTTCAGCACCATTTYTTGATGGAGAAATACATATTTAGGGAGAGAGTAAAGAAAAACTTGACTGCTCTGAAATGCCATCTGAAATTATTTGAATAAAAGGTGAGCTAATACAGAACTTCACACAGCACTTGATAGTGGCAGAAATGCCAAAGAGTATCCCACTCAAATTAGGGAAAGATGCAATCCCCCTTATGTTCCTTCTATTTCTTGGTTTTCCCAGCTCTTTTCTTTCCCTCCCCGTGGATTGCCTGTCACCCCCACCATCCTCCTTCACCTGCCCACACAGATCCTTCTCTGTGAGTGACTGTGGAAGGTTCCAGCCACACTGGGAGCTGATGCAGTGCCACAGAGGGAGAGGCAACATCAGGAAATCAGAGACTGGAAAACTGAAGGGGCTGAGCCTCTGGCTTGGGTTCAATCAATAATCACCCTGCTCCTGCCCCCACATTCCTCCTGCACCATTCACTCAGCCCCTTTGCACATACCTCATCTTTTGCATCAGTTTGTGAAAAGTAAATTTACTGTTTGCTGAGCCCCAGTCATGCAGGATGGTGAAAAAAACCCCTCACTGATGGCAGGACAATGAGAGGTTCAGTACAATGGGTGCAAACAAAGCCTGAGTAGGAAGGTTTGATTTTCAGTGCACATTTTGAGTGTTAGATCAGCTTACGGTTACACTRTGAGACTTTTTCCTCACTGGAAAGAAAAATCCCCAGAGCCATCAGGGTTGTAAACCAGGCAAGTAATATTGCAATGAACAGYGCAGGATGAGTGGGGCTGAGCTGCTTTGTTGTTGTTTTGGGCAGGCAGCTGATGGGGCAATGGCCAGGCATTGCCTGCTTGCCAGGATAGCCACCTCAGTCGTTTGTAATTTGAAATTATGCCCCACTGGGGAGGAATTTCAKCTGCAAAATAAGGAGTTGTCTCCTGGTCCAGAGGTGACCAAAACCCAAGGCAGAAGTGCTTTGGCATGGAGGTGTTTTGTGCTGCTGCAGGCTATGCCCAATCTACACTGAGCAGGCTAAAGCAGCATGGTTGGTCTTGGAAGTACAAACCAAAAGCAGGCTGAAGGAGATTCTCCAATTCTAGCTTGAGGTAATAAAAAAAATACACATGTACACACATACAACTTCATTCTTGTTTGCTCTCTCCTTTGCCTTTCCCCACATCAATCCTCCCAGGAAGGCAAGGTGCAGTTCACCTGATTTTCTAGGACACTGGAGTAGCCATCATCTGGTGTCCATCTCAGCAAATATTCTAATGGCCTTCCATCTGAGATTGTTCCTCATTAAATGTTCCTCTATATYTGTTTTCTGCAAAATCATGCAGAAAAGGATGCAGCAAAGGAAAACAGGCAGTGACATTCATGACTAAGGTGATCCTTCACTTTGCTAAACAACACAACTCAGTTTTTTCTCCTAATTTTATATTCCGTTTTTCTTCAAATCCCATTCTACCTGAATGCACCCTTCATTTTGTTGACATAATTATTTTTTAAATTATAATTGTAAATGAAATTTCAGATAACAAAGCAAAGCACTTCAAATAAAAGAAGTCAAAACATTTCTCTCTGAAATTAAAAATTTCAATTTTTTTGACAGATTTGTGAATTTGTTTCTTCTGGAGCTAAATATGCAGAGCTGGTAAGAAGTTTCTCTGCAAAAATTCTGCCTAGCTCTGAAGATGAGTGGTTTTGTGTGTGCCTGCATTTTTGCATGGAGAGAGAGGAGCTGTTTAGCAGGCTAGGACAATGAGAGAGCTGCCAGCACTGCCCCTCTTGACTGCCAGTGTTGGCTGCTGGCTGCTGCCTGCCTGGAATCATTTTGCTGTGGATCAAATCACCTCCCAGCACYGCTGCCAGGGTCCCCAAGGCTCGGGGGTCTAGGGCTCAGTCAAGCATAAAACATTGTTCATACTCAGTGTGCACCAGGCTGGAGCATTTACTGCAGAAAGGGAAAAAATTCTTACAGAATTGAGTTGTAGTTTAGCAAACCCCCTTTAGATCCTCTTTCCTCCTCCCCAGATAAATGAAACTGAACCAAACTGGTGCTGCTCAGAGTGTGTTCAGAGTCAGGGCCGCTTTCTCAGCTGAGCACAGCAGAGCTCTCCTGGCTCGCCCTGCAGTGATGCTGATTTATGCAAAACAGGCACATGGCCCACAGTTTATGTCACACATCCAAAATCCCATAGAGACTTAATTTTGCTTTTCAAAGCCCACAGAAATCCACAAATTAACACCTTTTAGCATTATTCACTTGGATTTTGTCAGTTTCTCTGCAGTAATCGATTAACAGTTGTTTTCAAGTTGGGGTTTATCTCTTGTTGGCGGGTGTATTTATGACACATGGTTACACCTACAAGAATATATTAAAAGTTTTTTGAGCAACTTGGAACTACAAAGGCAAACTAGTGCCTTGCAGTTGCTATAATCTTTGATGTCACTAGGAGACTGCATTCACCAGAATCAAGCAGGAGAATTCTGTTTTCTGCAACTGAAACAATCCAGGTTAAACTTTTAAAGAAGCCGAGTCGACAAAAGTAACTCACACACACTTTGAAACCTTCAGAGATATTATTGAGAGTGCCATGCATAAAACGTTTACCTGTAGATCTCCTCCCCCTTGATTAACTTCTTTTTCTGAGAGAGGGAATGCTGTTGGTTACACAGCATCCAGCTGAACAAAGGAGAAGCAGAGCCTGAAGTCTGTGCTCTGGGCACCAGAATCTGATGCAGCTCACTTTCATCTCAGTGTAGCTTATCTGGTAGGCAGAGCCAGTGGAGGCATGAATTCCTTAAGGATAAGTTATATTATACAGCATGTGACTGGCTTCAGCCAACTCACCAGTGATGAATTTGCCTTCTCTTCCAGAGTTTCACTTGCTTTTAAACAGAAACCTCTGCAAATGGAATGAGTCTGTCAGGGTAATCTTGACCATAGTTAGACATGATGTGAAAAAAGGATACAAAATATGCAAGTTACAGGCCCACAGTCCAGCCTGATGTGATTGTTCTGGTGCATACAGACACACAGATAAAACACACGCAACCTGAGGGATCTTATCTTTAGTGACAAAGGATTGGGACTCCAGAAGAATTCAGTTCCCAGCCTTGCCCCTCAATTCTTCTATGTCYTGGACGTGTGATTCATGTAGCATCTTAGTCTCCATGCATTTATGGGGACAAAACAGTCCTTTGGGGGCAAAGCTGTCCTTCACTGCATGATTGTCTATTGCCTAATGAAATAACCTCTGACATGAGCTAGAATTTAGTCATGTCACAAGTAAGCTATTGATAGCTTTTTCTTTTATTTTATAATGCCAAAAATGGATCACAATGAGGGCAGTGTTGAGCAAATTCTATAATTAAGGGACAACATGTTTCTAGTTTCATTTTCTCCTGTTGTAATAAATWCTGCAAACACTTGTCTCACAGCACTAGCTCAAAGCATTCCAGGTTGCAGTGAGCTACTTGTCTCTTTGGGGTATATCAGTATAATCCATGCTGCTATTTTATAAGGGTTTTTCTTCAGACACGCAGAAATTTGAGACAGAATTCATCAACACCTTTTCCTTGACTGCCAACGCAGAGCTGTGGCTGGGAGATGTGAAATGTTCTGTGAGAGTGAGGGAACAGAGGACCTGAGAGGGGAAGGCAGTGGGAGCTGCTCAGGCTGGAAAGCCAGGGCAGGACCACGCTGGAGCCAGGGGATGTCAGAACCCAGGACATTCCTCTGGCTGCCCTGGAGGGCTCCAGACCCTGGCAGGGGGCTCAGAGACCCTGGCACGGAGTCACAAACACCTGTGCCTTTGATTTTAGCCCATGGAAACAATTCCCAACTTTGTGTGAGGAGTTACAAGCCACAAGGGTTTGAGTAGAATGRTAGTGAATTTATCACAGGGTGAAAAAGTAGAATTTTGGGGATTTAGAATGGGGTTCAGGAGGCAAGATGGAGGAATCTAGGTGTGTCCTGTCCTTCTTCTTGTCCTCCATCTTCTGCTGTGATGGTGACACTTCTGGATTGGTTTAGAGTAGAGACAGACTGCCTAACATAGGTGATAGGTATTGGAAAATTATTGTAAATAAAGTACACGCAGTTCTTAGTATAAAAAAGCCAACACCACCCTAAGGGCAGGGACTGTGCCACAACCCAACCTGCTGGACAGATCTCAGCAGGTCAGAGAAAGAATGGAATAGATAACAGAAAATAAACAACCTTGAGAACCAGAGCTGAGGAATCTCAACTTCTTTTTCTGTCATGGGGCTGGGAAAAAAAGATTTTTAATACCTYGGGAGCCATTTCAGCAACACCAAACCCCAGAAGGTGGTGGTGTCACTTGGACCATTCTGCTGGAAAAGCAGCAGCTCCACTGCCTGTGACGCTGGGCATCATCCACCATCACCCTCCTCATCCTCCTCCAGGACACACCCACACCCTCAGGCCACAGGGAGCTGCAGAGCCAGGGACCTTTGTCACCCCCTAACTGCTGAGAAGGGACCCAGCCCTGCCTTCCAGTGGTTATTTACCTCACAGACCTCTGCTTTTAAATATGCAGTTTAATTTCCTATAATCCCAGGTCCTACCATGATCATGTGGAATTCCATTTATTCTATTTGTTCTATTTTAAAAGGGATGAAGTCATCTGTGCTGGAAACTATGACCTGATTGAAAGAACTGAAACGCTGCAATGTCTCAGACACAGCTCTGGCACATGAAGAAGTATAAATTAAACTCTTCTGCAGACATTTGATCTCTTGCTATGAAAAGGGATATTGTGCTTCCTCTGTTTAACAGTATTCTCTGCCCACTGTGAAAAGAACTCTGTTTGCACTTCTTTTTTTTTTAAGTGTGGCATTTTTTTCCACTCTAAATAGGATTGCAAATTAAGCTTCAGCATGTATACAGAGTCTACATATTCCTGTCTGCTGTGAGCTCAGGGATGCCAATGCCAGATCTGCCAGCCTCATTAACTAAAAAATTATTTCACTGGTTCAATGGCTACCAGTGAATCCCAGTGAATGGCTACCAGTGAATCCACAGCTTCCAGGCTCCAGTACTGTGCACAGTGCATGCATTCCACAACTGCAAACCATTTTTGGTCATGGGTAACAATCAGCAGAAGGCAAGGCAGGATGTTGATCCAGTCMTTGCTTAGAGTTGTCTACAAAAATTCCAGTAGCCGTGCAAAGTCTGCTCCTTTTAGCATAAGGTCACCAGTTACAGATATCATTTCTTTCCTCAGAGTAATTCTCCTTGCAAACTCTAATAAAGCTCTGCACCAATGGTTGGGTTTTTTTACTCTCAAATTTTTAAGGAAAAAAAAGTATAAACCTGGTCTCATGCCACATGAGCTATAATTCAGCATGCTGTGGTGTAAAATAATTCAGTAAAATTAACCATCTCTTGCTATACATTTGCTACAGAATTAGCTCCATTTGCCTACCCACTTCTACAGCTAGGGAGGCTTAAGTGAGAAAAGCCATGCTGAAAAATAGTACTTGAGTTGCTGCAGGGTTAGCAACAGCTGAGCTGTGTGAACCACAGCAAAGTCCCCCTCCTTTCCACAACAAGCCAGACAACTCCTATTAATAGTGAAGGAGCTTTTTGTGTCAGCAGGATTGATATTGGGGGCAATACACTTGTTCCTACTTCAGTGGAAACAGACCTCAGTGATTTCTGTATCAAGTGCTTTCAACTTACAACAATACCGGACAAGAGCTCAAAATGCTCAGTCCTGACCTGCCTTTGATCCACTGAAGGGGGAAAAAAATCTCACTTCAGGCAGTGGAAGCAGACTGAAAACAATAGAAATATTTATTTTCATWAAAAATTCTCAACAATAGATTATTTTTTAAAATCTAAGCATGGCCAAAAGCAGCCTGTAGAGTGGTAKCTGAATTATTTCTGTGTGTGGCTACCACAGACAGCCTTTCCAGTGTGGGATGGAGCCACAGCTGGGCAGGGCAGGGCTGTGGGAGCTGGAGACCAGACCTGCTGTGGCAGCATGGGCAGAGGGGAARGACTCTGGGCAGGGAGCCTCAAGGCCCTGCCACCAACACAAACTGCCTTATGATCTTCTGCATGGGGCACAAAATCCAGCTGCAGGATCTTCTCTGGCAGCTGCCAGTGCAACTCACACCTCCAGAGAAAGGTGTCATCCCTTCCATTTTAGTGCTAGGAGCAGCCCAGTCCCCTGGCCCTGCCTCATGTGCAATTGTACTTCTTTAGCTAGCCAAAAGACCTTTGTTGTTACTTCTGTGTTAGAAGACTGATTTTTTGCTAGCCAACATTTTTATTTATTCCTTATTTTATTATTGTTTATTAAGTTTATTAATATTTCATTCCTTAAAAAGAATCTGAACTTTGTTAAAACAAAAAGGCTTTGAGTATTTTARCCACAAATATTTTGAGGTTACCTATACGAGATAGATTCCACTTTTCTCTGTTTTCTACTGCTAATGGAGCTTGCAGGAAAAAAAAAAAAGGCAAAAAAAACTTCATTGTTATTTCTGTGTTAGAAGACTGACTTTTTTGCTAGCCAACATTTTTATTATTATTTATTCCTTTTATTATTATTTTATTCATTAAAAAGGATCTGAACTTTGTCAAAACAAAAGGTCTTGAGTATTTTAGCCACAAATATTTTGAGGTTACCTATACKAGATAGACWCCACTTTTCCCTATGTTTTCTACTGCTAATGGAGCCTTGCAGGAAAAAAAAGCAAAAAAAACTTCACTGTACATTCCCTACTTCTTTCATTTCACAATAATATGATGCTCAGTCATTGCTCTTTGATGTTCCTTCGTGCTGGGATTTTCAAAGGAAATTAGCTTCCAAAATGTGATGGCACTCAGCAGAAGCTGAGCACTGAACTTCAGTGGGTCTCGTGGAGCACAGGCTCGAGCTCTGACATTGAAGATATGTTTCACCTGTGACCTAGAGATCTTTTGTGGCACTTAGTCCTGCCAGAGATCCCTGATAGAGAGAAAGAAATGAACTGAAAAACTGCAGTACATAACAGGTGTCTTTAGGGGTTTTAAATCCTTAGTCCTTGTGTCAGCTTTGGATGCTTTGATAGATATGATGGGCTGACCCTGCCTGGATCCAGGTGTCACCAAAGCCACCAYCCAGCAGGGCAGGGGGAAAAAATACAACAAATGGTTCATGGCTTGAGATAAAGACAGGGCAAGATCACTYACCAATTACTGTCACTGGAAAAACAGACTTGMCTTARGRAAATCAGCTTAATCAATTGCCAATCAAACCAGAGTAGGGCAATGGGAAATAAACCCAAATTTTATAAACACTTTCTGCCCACCTCCCCCTTTCTCTAGGGCTTAGCTCCACTCYGCATTTCTCTATCTCCTGACAGTGGTGCAGGGGTTCTGGGAATGGGCAGCAGTAGTTTATTGAGCATTCTTCCTCGGGGGGGATTTCTCAGCCCTTCCCCTGCTSCAGCATGGGGTCCCTCAAACAGGAGACAGTCCTGCATGAACAATCCCAACCGGAGTTCTTCCCGCAGCTGCAGCTCTCCAGGACCTTTCCATGGTGAGGAAGTTTCTTCAGGAATGGGCTGCTCCAGCGAGGGCCCCACAGGGTCACAAGTTCTGCCCCAGCATGGGGGGATCCTCTCTGCAGAGGTCCCGTCAGGAGCTGCTCCAGTGCAACTTCCCACAGGGTCACAGCCTGCTTTGGGCATGCCCTGCTCCAGCGTGGGGACATCCCTGGGCTGCAGGTGGACCTCTGCTCCCCCAGGGACATCCCTGGGCTGCAGGTGGATCCCAGTTCCAGTGCCTGGAGCATCTCCTGCCCGTCCCTCCTCCCAGCCCCCAGTGACTGCAGATCTGCCCTCTCACACTGTCCCTGCTCTGTGTGAGTGCTGCCGTGCAGTTTTCCCCCCTTTTTCTCAAAGAGGTTATCCTGGAGGTGCTTCCACCATTCCTGAGAACCCTGGCCTCCAGCTGGCATTTTCTGCACCAGACAAGGGTGAAGCTTCAGCAGCTTCCCATAAAGCCACTTGTGGAGCCYYCTGCTACCTGAGCCTTGCCAGGCAAACCCAATGAGTGAAATACAATAGCTGTCTTCTTACCCAGAACACTTTGGATTCAGTGCTGCTAAAGACTTTATAGCTTCCTGAGCTGGAAAAGCATAAAAATCCCTCWGAATCTCACCTGAATTCAGCCCATGTGCTGTTTGAGTCCCTCAGACCAGTAATTGTGAAGGCAGGTATTTTCCGGCCTCTCTAAATCTCATGTTGCTCATGTTGCATTGCTCTGGCTGTGATAACAGGAAAGAGGAAGGGACCCCATTTGTCTAGAAAAGAAAATCCCAAAGAAACATGAGCAAAATTCCTGCAGTGGGTCAGATATCTGGGGCCCTACCCTGTCTCAAACAAAAGGAATAAAAGAAATTACATCAAGAGAAGGTGAAGGATGTTGTGACCTCTGATTTCCCTCCCTGTTCAGGAATGATGTGGCAATCAGGTTGGCTTTGCCCAGCAATACCAAGAAGTTATTAATAATATTTATTATTCCTCAGTGTTTTTCCACTGGTAGCCAGCTGCTCTTGAAAGGTGCATAAACCACTTATCATCAAACTAGGAGAAAAATCCTTAGTATCTAATCTGGACATAGAAAGACACTATGCAATTTTAATCAAAATCTACTGCAAACACTTCATTTGTTTTGATGTTTGAACTGTGATGATCAAAGTTCAAGYCGGGCTTATTGTGCACTTGTTGAATGTAAAAAGAGAAAGGACGTGTGACATTATTGCTGTCCCTGATTGTCTCTGATGAACGAGTCTCTGGTGCAAAAGTCCCAAAGAAGAAGAAATTAAAATTCGCTTTGTTTAAAAATTGGAATGTCCAAGCCTAGAATCCATTTCCTATGGATACTTATTAAAATTCAACTCCATGGATGTTCATGAAAAGCCTCCAGAGTGGACAAACTCTGGCAGTGGGGACTACAGTTTCAAATGAATATCAGCCATCCTTTTAGAAGCATTCATTAAACCCAATTTTACAGTATTAATCATAAAGGACCCTGAGAGATGTCTTTAGGCTCATTAATGAAATTAATCCATTAATCAATGATGGAATATATGTACTTGTAGAAAAAACATAATATTCCAACTGTTACTATTATTGTAATGGCCATTCTTATTTTCTTTTTAAAATCTGTTGCACCTTTTAGAGGCACTTCAGTAACCATGTTGTTCCAGGATACAAAGGGCTACAGAGCATTGCCCACTCTGAAGAGTCCTCTGAATGGGGCCTTTGTTTTGTGTGCTGTTTTGGTAGGAAATGGTTGCTATTTAGGTCTCCAAGAGGGAATATAAAACTATGCTCACCTAATCAAACAGACCAGTAAATACAGCAGTTAATCTGACAACTTCAAATTCCTGAATTGCGTTTGGAGAAACAATTTAACACAAACAATCATTTAAAGCCTGCATTAATCATCCACCTTGGGTTACTAAGATGCATAATTTGTTTTCATTATTGCAAGCTCGTGGTTCTAAGTGACATTTCTAGCAGTTGGATGTTTTATTAAAGCCAAAAGAGGAAAAAAGTGCTGTTAATCTTTTCCATCAACAGAGCTGTAAAATAAAAGCAGGGTTATCATAAGTATCAGAAGATAGACCTGTCAGAGCTCCATGTCTGAAAAATGTAACTGTCTTAAGTATTTTACATAAGAAAAACACAATTGCTTGTGAACCAAACCAGCTATTGTTCTCCACGGTGGCAAAATGTTCCTTTCTGARCAAGCCTGCCTGGTGAATGTGAATCAGGAAGTGTGGCTTGTTTGGATTGAATTATTAACATATCTACAATAGCTTCAGAGTTACCTTGAACAGGTTCAGTGGGCACGTTAGAAACAAAAGGGGAGAAAGGGAAAAACATGTGCAACAAAAAATTCCACCTGGCACTTCAGTGCAACACAGAATGGCTCTTTAGAGCAGCAGCAGAAAAAGGCTTCTCCATGTGGGTATAGTCAAATATAAAGATATAAATGCTGTGGTTGTGCCTTGTGCCTCCCAGAACAATGGCAGCCTTTAGCAATCTTTTGCTTGTCTGTCCTTGCAATGTTGCAAGGTAGCTTGGCCAAAGCTGGCTGTGTTTGTAAAACATGACACAAACTCCTTCTGTCCTCTAAAAAAAAAAAAAAAAAAAAAAGGAAAAAAGAACTTGGCTTTTAAAAGGGCCATTGTCACTTCTAGCTGAATGTTTATTTTACTGTCTCCTGCACAGCAGAGGACATTCCACCTATAAAGAGCAATTATATAGCGCTGGGACAATTTGAATACTCTAATCAATGCTAGTTAAAGTGCAAATAAATAAATTCTTATAGTGSCAGGGCTCCTACCCTCCACGGAAATTATTGTTAATTTATTGAATCAATAATCTCGGAACAATAAATTATAATGCCTTTTGTTTTACTAAGCCCATCTCTCAGCATGTTTAAAAAGCACAGCTTTATAAATATTGCAACAGGCTAGGGGGAGATTTCCAACCAAGGCTTTGTGTTTGTCCCATTATGGAGAAGATTAAATTGTAAAAGCAAAAGACAAAAAAAAMCTCAAAATAAACAACAAAAACTTGAAGGCACAGAGACACTGAAAAAATAAATCCTTAAATACAGAAACTGCCTGGGTTGTAGCTCAGCCCTTTTGAGACTGTACTTTTTAACTCCTTCATTACTAGCCATGCTTTTATCAATGTCTTTTCATAAAGTAAAACCCCTGGATTTACAAGAACACATATGTGGTTCAAAATACAAGAGCAGAGCATCACTTTGCAATAACTATTGACTTCAGCAGCACAGTTCTGGGTCTACATCAACCTAACAGCGATCACAGACCCACCCAACAACTGAAAATATTATATATATTGTGAATATGAAAAATGACATACATATATCATTTTAGAAGAAATATCACCCCAAAAGATACCAGTGGAATTATTTTAATCCTTAGAAAACACCATTCAGGCCAGCAGGTATCCTGTAGATAGCATGGACTTCTTCATACGCTTTCTTACTCCATATTTTGGAGTATATATTATATTTTCCTTCTCTAAGGAAACACATCCTTGGCTGTAAGGTGCTAGTGAAGCACAGTTAATCTTATTATTCCCTGTGGAAATGTTCCATGCATGTGTAGCTCAGTGATTGCAGTGCGTATCAGTTCAGCAAGGAGCTCAGACCTCTTCTTGTGAGGAGCTGGCGGTTTCTATTTACCTTTTCCAGATAAAATGAGCTGGAGCAGGAACTGCTGGCTGTTCTGGTGGGAACAGTTTCAGGACAGGAGCAGAGATACACAGCAGGGTCTGTCTTTTGCTTTGAATAGCTGGTTGTTCTGGGCTAAGGTGAGGGTTTATCTGGTGGTAATGAGAAAATTCCCCGTGAATTTAAGGTGTCAGAATTCCACCCCTGTTCTTTTTGACTCGTTACTGTCGAGATCTCAACACTGGGACACTTATTGATGAGAAGCAGGCCTTGAGCAAGGTGTAAATTAGCTTAGTTGAGCAGGAATTAATGATTCTGCCCAGCTTTGAGAGAGCTGAGCATTTAGTCCAAAGACGGTTGATTCTCTATCGGCGCTGAAGGAAAAAATGACAGGAGTTGTTATTCTGCTTCCAAACTCCTATTTTTGATCAAGGTTTATGGAGCTGGAGCCACAGTCCCCAGCTTATGTAAGTTTCACTTATTACACAATGAGCTAAACATAAGTAAAAGTAGGCTGAATCATATGGGGATGCAAACCTGGCCAAAACCCCCAGAAACCTCCGAGGTGGGTGTGAGGAAAATCAGCTGCTGTAATTATGATGGTGGTTGTGGGGGATAAGGGAGCAGCCAGATTTGGCTGAGCTTGAAGCAGTACTTTTTGATTTACAGACAGGGAGTGTATTTTGACTTGTCCTCAGCTTGTTAATTTTTAACTCTTGCTGTTTGCACGAGTGCCAGCACGCAGACGGGAAGCATCCCTTCAAATGCTGCCCACAACTCCAGGCAGCTTCCACCCAGGGATAATTTTAAAAAGATTCTTTAAGTCATTGGCAGGCTGTAGCCATTTTGTCTTGTGTGTCTAACCCAGCTCACCACTGCTCTTTTCCTGCAGTCTGCCACCAGCCCCTGGCACGCTGGGGCTGGGAGCTCCAGGGAATCCTGTCCTTTTATCCCTGTGCTCCTTGTGCCTGTGTCCTGACATCCCACCGACACAAAGGGCATCAACACACATCCCACCCACAAAAATCTGCTGTGGGAGGTTTTTACTCACGCACCCACGTCTTTTTTTTTTACAAAGTTGTATGCTTGGTCTAAAAATCCCTCATTGTGAAAACCCAGAGCACTGGGAATATTTCTGTGTCTGCTCTGGAGTGTCCTGACCCCCAGGGGAGCACTGACTTTKACCCTCATCCATGGAGAAAGTTTCCTGGATTTCAAGATAGACTGGAACCCACAAAAGTGTGAAATAGATTACAGAGAGTAGTGTGGGTGTATCACTGGGTGAGAAATTGAGGGTTTGGGATTTTTAGTGTGTTGTGGATGGCAGCAAGATGGAGGGCACAGGGTGTCATCCTGGGTTTCTTCTTCATGCTKCTTCTTCCTYCTTCTYCATGGGTTTGGGTGGCATTTTGTAATTGGGCAGAAAAGTCCYCATTGCAGCTCTGTGGGATCAGTTATTGGGTTAAAAGGGAAAATACTGTATGTGTCAGCTCTTAATTGGGTAGTTTATTCTTAAAAGACCTTGTACCAAGAGATTGTTGGCCATTTTGTGCCTTGTAATGAAAAGCTGCAGAACTCACAGCAGTGAGGCTGTTTGACTGATAAGAAATAATAAACACCTGAGTGTGGACATGAACTACTGTCTCAGGTGCCTTCAATCCAGCCCCAGAGAAACCAATACCTTGTGGTGCTGAACTTGGCTCAGGTAGTCTGGGGTGCTTTGGATGACAGAAATTACATAATTAAAGCCATTTTCAGCAAGAGCAGTCTCCATTATTTGGGTCTTGAGACCACACCACTAAAATCTATGGGAGTTCTGTCATTGATTTAATCAAGAAGAGGAAGCCCAGAGTAGAAAAGCTACATCCAAAATATAAATATCTATAATTTTTTTGAAATAACATGTAGGATAATGCACATTTGCAGTAATTTCCGTTGATGAGAACTCACAAGATAAATGGAGGTCCAAAGCTACTGTTCTAAACTTTGCCTATATTTCAGATTAAATTCCTCTACTGCCTTTGCAGTAACTGCACAGGATTTTCTTCTCTCTAACAGCATCCCCCAAGCAGATGCAATTAGGGATCTTTGGAGCCAACATATGCATATCTTAATTACAGAACCAATATGGGATACTGTTTGTTCCAACATTAACCATTAAAAAAAATATCATGGACATCAAGCTTAACAGATAGTTATTGTCATGCTAGCTTTGATGAAAATGTACTCAGCTAAGCTGGTCACTCTAAATATGACACTGAATTATTTCCAGGGCAGGGGAGCACCATCCAGCACCTATCCTAGCTAAGAGAAAACAAGAAATCAGATTTTTCATCACATTCACACTGAACAATCCCTTAGAACAAAGTAAGCATCTAAATATTACAGGATCAGAGCTGTTCACATACTCACAGCAGTTGTAAAATTATAAATTTACATTATCAGTGGGAAGAAAAGGGTATAGGGTGAGAAAAAAGTGTTCTGAAGGGTTTAATTCCTACTACTTTTTCCTTTTAGTTACTGTTAATAAAATTTTCTTTATATCCTTTCAAGGTTTTAAACCTACTTTACTTTCTCCTAATCCTATCTCACAACAAGAAGTGAATACACTAGTGATTAACCAGCACCAAACCCACCACACTCTTTAATACATTGACCAGGAAATCTCAAAATTAGTCAAATCTCTAATTAGCAACTCAAACCCACTACAGTGGCTAACTAAGATGCGAGGGAAGGAAGAAGAAGACTCTTGGCTGCATCATTTAATTAACTGTTTGACTTCTTGAGTTGCAAAAGAGTTTTCAACAATTTAGKAAGCCTTGATATACTACCTGAGAGGGAAAACAAAAGCAAAAACAAACAAACAAAAATAACARAACACAAATAAAACAAAAAAACCAAAAACAAAACAGAAAAAAAACCCAAGGAGAAAGAGTTCCTGGGTGGTCAAGTACCTGGGTTGTCAAGATCCCACACTCTTCTGGTGAATTAAGAAACCAAAGTCAACATGGTGTATTGAAAAATTACATGAATTTCTGAGATTGGATTGATATAAATGAGCAAAGCAAAGCATGGCAGATACTGGATGTGTAATTCCTACAGCATCTGCAGGGYTTTTCTTTGAGCTGCCCTCAATGACTTCTCTGGGAGCCTTTTTGCACCCTGTATTTCCTGTGGAGGGAAGGACGTGTCCATTCCATGGGCTAATGCCTGCAGACAATGGCACAGGAAGCAGAAATGCTGAGTTTTCACAATCCAGGCTGAGACTAATCTCCTCATTCTCCAGTTCTCCCTGTGAAATTAGGAAATATTAACACTTACTTTCCTCAACAGGTGGTGTTTGTAAGCATCACAATTCCACAGTGATCATATGCTTCACAAATGCTTTGTACATTAAACAAACCATTTTTACAAATCCAGCAGGCTTCTGCACAAGAGTTATTTTTGTTAGGAGTGWGTGAGCAATCATAAAAGCAACAGTTATTTATCTCTTAGAATAAATTAAGACTTTACAACTGATACTCCCAACCTCCTTTGCTGTTTCCTGGTTCAAGCTCTTCATCCTGTGCATCCAAATTTCCCACTTCCCTTAATCTAGATGTTTTTATATAATTTTCTTTTTTCCTGATTTCTTAATGCTACTTGCTACAGAGGACCCATGTATTCCTAGGGACACTGAATAACCTGTTTGTCTTCAGTGGTAGAAAGATCAATCTTTTTGAATATTTAAGTGGGAAGACTAGAGACTTGCACCAGATTAACGTTCACTAGATGATATGACACAGGTATTGGTGTATTTTTCTTCTTTTAAAATAATTTCTGATTATTTCTCTGGGGTTTATTTGTTTGTTTGGGCTTTTTTTCTTTCCCTGACTGGATTAAGCAMAGTTTTGTCTAATGGAAATTACATGAGCTCACTTGGATTATTGCTATCCACATTCTGCCAGGGCACTGACTGGGTAAGGGATCCAGGTTTGGGACATATCACCTCAAGATCAGTGGCTGGGCAAAACAAATGCCTGTGACAACTATAAAACATAATAAACCTAGTGGATGGGACAAGGAGAGTAAACTGAAGTGATGTAGTAAGTTCCAAGATGTCTGTCTGTTACTGATGGCATTACAGAACAAGACTAGAAGAAGTTAAAGAACTAGAAGTTAAAGAATGTGTAGCAGTTTGTAAAATCTGTGAAGTTCTAGATAAAGACCAATATTGTTTTCCCCATCTACCTTCTGCCACCCATACCAGTCAGCATATGCTCAGCATTTTGCATCTCCAGAAAAATCAAAACTCAAATTTTGCATCTCCACACAAACCAAAAACCAATCCCGTGGCTGATTTCTGATAGGCAATGCACAAATATCCAGTTAGCAGAGGGTGAGCTGCCAACATGCCACATGCCGGCCAGGGAAAGCACAGAAGCCCTGGAGGAGAAGGATTTCTCAGGAAACAGGGTACCAGTGCAGTATCATAAAGTAATAAATCAGCCTTCTGAGAACATGAGTCAGATCCATCATTCCTGCCTTCCTCAGGGCATTCCCTGCAAATACAACACACCAGGTTCAGTGGCTGAGCCCACTGYTCTGCACTGAGAAAAACAAAACAAAACCTTACAGACTTGAGGACTGCTGCATGGCCTGCCCTTCCTTGCACAGGAGACAAAAACATAAATCCCTGCCTGATGCAATTGTTTTCCTTTGGCTCCTACAGCTGGTGGCATGAAAAACTTCCTCACCAGACAGACAGACAGACAGGCAGCAGCGATCTGTGCTGGTCAAACTGGAGATCAGGGATTGCTCCATTCCTGCTGGTCAAGAGAGCCCATTTTTATTGACTGATCCATTGACTCAGCTGGCCAGAAATGGGCTTTGAAATTCTCTGCCTGTTTTTGGAAGTGACTGTCACAAAGTGCCAGTAAACCTGTTTGGTCTGAGCTGCGCCTTGCCTCTGCAGGCAGGCAGGTGATGGGGAGCCAGGTCAGGGAAAGCAGCACCAGTGCAGGCAGCAGTGCAAGAAAGCTGGTTGCAATGTTTCATCCTGAAAAGTGTTCTTTTATTAAAAAAAAACACCAAAACTTTTTTTTTCTTTAAAAATCAGAGCATTTTCCAAATAACTGTTTGCTCTTTAAAGAGTCTTCAATTTAAAGCAATTTTTTAACTGTTAGATTTCCTCTTTTTCTGTTTTTTTATTGAAGAATCTGGTGAGAGGCCGAGGGACATTTATTTCTCAGTTAAAACTAAACTTTGTTTGTTTTAAAAAGTGATAAAAAATAAAAATAACTACATGTGGAGAAAACAACCAAATTCCAACCAGCTGCAGAGCCACCAGCTTAGTTACACTGGCTGATGTGCAAACACATAGAGTGCACTAAATTAATTAGATTGCCAGATATGTGTCAGATACATCATGATGCAATTTGAACATCAAAAAYACTTCACAAAGAGAAGTCTCTTTTTGGTATGATTGCAGAGAGCAGCCRTAACAGCTTTACTTCAGGTAAGATGGAAAGGCCACAGTAGCCTGTACATGGAGACACCATCTTTCCAAAAAGACCAGCAAAACTGAGGAATTGCAGGAATTGCATCAAGCCTCAGCATCCCTGCATCACTCAGTTGGGCAGCCCAGAGTGACCTGGTTGTACACCAAGGCTGAATTGAGGTTCAGGCTCTGATGGAAGTGCACTGAAATCACRAACAGCTGAAAGTCCAACCCCACAGTAATGCTCATGGCACTCATTATGTCCCTACAGAGAGCAACTAGTGRGGCCTGACTGGCAAAAAGAAAAGTGATGTCCTCTGTCTCAAAAAGCTCTGATTTCATGGCAAGACAATAGGAGATCAACAAGAATAAGTCAGAGCAAAACCCCATGGCTGGAAAAAGGGGAACTGGGAAATAATTTCTATTCACATCCTTGGTATGACTCTGTGATTCTTGGTCATCGCAGTTTCCCTGACATAGATTTTTGTTCCCTGTGTTTTCCAAAGGGAACAAAAACCTTGAATCTTGCAGTT
This sequence comes from Cardinalis cardinalis, assembly GCA_014549065.1. Classification (NCBI taxonomy): domain Eukaryota; kingdom Metazoa; phylum Chordata; class Aves; order Passeriformes; family Cardinalidae; genus Cardinalis; species Cardinalis cardinalis. Next base: position 801,171 of record JACDOX010000254.1, read on the forward strand.
TTTKGTTAAGGATTGCAAAGCAGTTTTGACTAGAGGGGAAATCTCAGTTGTCASAGAAGGAACACAATGAAGCCCAGCTGTTTGCTCAAGGTTACCCTTATGTGACAGTCTGTGCTGGGTGCAGGTGGCTCTCGTTCACACCTTTGGCCCCTGGCTTTGGCAAAATGCCCCCTGGAGGGTTTCTGGAGCATTTCTGGAATTCTTGAATGCCAATTGCATTTGAGCAGTTGGTGCAGAAGCCTCAGGAACACCTGAGACACGGAGCAAGGCACCAGCAGCTCCAGACACCTSGCAAGCACAGCCCTGGAGCAGCCAAATCCCAGGATTTCATCTCTGGCTGGAGGGACAATCACACAGGGCTGGAGTCAAAAGGGTTTTAAATGCTYTGTTCACACAAACTTCTGTATCATGGGGAGAGAAGATTCTCTCTAGTGGATCTGTGGTAGAGATCCTTCGTTTTTTTATGTGGAAGGACCACAAATATTTTATGCACAAAACCTTTGAATGTTGATGTGGCCRCTGGAAATGGAGAATTTAAATGGAGGAGAACAGGAAAAGCAAAATGTGACATGTTGTGTTGCTTATTCAAAGACAGTGAAGAAGGGGCCCAACAGCTCCATACAAAGAACTGTTTATATCAACCAACACYTAGTTTTAAATTTCCTGTCTTAGTCATTTTTGGGTATCTTTTTGTCCTGTGTCTTTGTCACTCTCCACCGAGCTGAAAAGCATGATCACGTTAAAAATACTCTTCCCTTTGTAAGGAAACCCAGTGGCTCCAGATCTCTGTGCAGCACCACCAAGGAGCACCAACCCCAGGAGCTGGAGCTGAAAGGTCGTGCCAAGGCTTCCRTGAGTTATCTGGGGCTGTGAAAATCAAGGCACTTGCTAACTCTGAAGAATAACTCAACTGCACACACTTGCCCCGACCTGCAGGTGCTGCCTTTGGGAATGTTTCACAGCTTGACACACAAGTGCTGAGCATCCAAAGACACCAACCTGGCTCTCACAGTCACAGAACAAGCTCTGCTTCTCCACCAGCCAGGCTCTCACTGCATCGCTCTCTGCACCCACGTACACTTGGCTTCTCCCTGGGTGCTGATGGCAAACAAAGCAGCACTCAGTCAATTCCTGTCATGCCTGGAGTGACTTCTGGCAGACCAGCAGCACACAGTGGTCCAGGAAAAGCAATCTGTCCCCTTCATCCACAGAGACCAGCTCTACACCACGGWGCTACGTTCACCCCCAAGAAACCCACAGAGAATTCATGTGCTTAGGCTAACAGCTTTCAACAAAAAATAACAATAATTTTAAAAATCAGATTTCCTGCCACACGATACAATAAAAAATGCGTGTTTTTCTTCTTAAACACATTTTAGCCTTTGTGAGCTTGTGTGAAAAGACCCCATTATTAGGCCTGAGTTATTTAAGCAATATTGGAAGTGCCCCTGCCCTTTTGTTAATTTGCTTGGCTTGGTGCACACATGGCATTTGTTTTAGATCATGTGTGGAACTTGCTTCTTTAAAAAGTCTGCAGGTTTCAAATTCCTCCACTTTTGATAGATGTACTGTATGTACTGTTAGGTTTAAAAAAAGTTACAGGTGGCTGCTATTTTTCCCAATTCAGTCCACAAAAAACCCTTTATTAAAAGAAGTCCTTAATGAAAAAGAAAAGTAGAGCTACTGTATGTGAGGTTGCAAAGAGCTCTGGTGGAAATATTTGGTGTTTACATTTTGCTGAACTATTTATACTGTGGACACACACTACACTACAGGCTCTCTTTTCCCTGCATAATAGAAATCCTTGTGACTGAATTCTATATACTCAGTATGGTTTACATTTTTTTATCCAGCCTCACCACATTTTATTCCACGGTGTGTSTGCAGGGCTCTGTGGGTCTGCAGCAGTACTGTAGAATAGCAACACCTTCTGGAAGAAGGGAGGCACTGGAGAATCCTTGCTGATCCTTGCAGCTTGTTGCACTCACCAGCCAGTGTACATTACTAACAGGGCAGAAGCTCAGAATAACAATTAAAATACTTCACTGGCTGTATGTGCATTTATTGCTTCATTTAGCAGTAATTGAAAACTGTGGGGTTTTTTTTTAATATCTCTTTCAGAGCCTTTTCATTCAGAGGACTTTTAACAATTAATATTCAGCGTTTTAATTGCACCAGATTTATGGGTCTGAGTCTCTGCTCTGTCCACCTTTTGTCTGGTGAGGTGAAAAAGCAGAAAAAGCAGCAGCCACCTCCTCTCCCCTCGGAGCATCCCCAAACCCTGCAGCAGAGCTCCCAGGACCACAGCCCAGCAAAGGATGTGCTGTGGCCTGCATTTAACATCTTACAACCTTAGACAAGCACCACAGCCTTCCTGGGGTCTTCCTAAACAAAACTCTGCACCTGCAGAGCCTTGAGCTGCCTTTGGCATTGGGGCTCTTCAGTTTTTGCCAAAAAAGACAGGCAGCCCTTTGGGAGTGTTGCTAGAAGGCAGCTTTGCAAGCACGAGGAGGAAACAGAGGGTGGCTGGCAGGAGAACTCCTTTAACAGCCTTCAACTCCAATCTATGGCAATATTTTCTTTTGCAAAGTACTGCAGAGAGATACCATTAGAGCAGCAGCAGCAGTAGTAACAGCAGTAATAATAATAACCATAGCAGCTCTAATGAGATCTTTGAACAGAGGTGCAATCATTTTCACACCACTGCTGTAAAGATGAGTTCTGCTAGAGAAACAGGGAGGGAGGACTGGATTCCTTGAAAGGCACTGTCAAAGGACAAGAGGTAAGGAGAGGGACAAAAGAGCTTCCACATTTAAACYTGGACAACATTTCAAGCACGAAATTTGCTTTAACGGTACCTAACTAGTGAGCAGTCTGACTCCAGAACACTGGGCATTATTCAGAAGAAGGATTATCAACTCCTGCAATATTCAGGTGGCTTGGAGATGCAGGACTGAGAGTCCAGATGAGCCTCAAACCTGAATGCCTTTCCTCAGACAAGGCAAGGCACAGTCTGGTTCTGCTCTGGTCTGGTCCTGATGAGCAACCCAGGGTCAGATCTGACAAGTTTTGCTGATTTTKTAAAGTTAGTACAAGATTTCCACTTTGCTTTTACTTTTCAAATGATGTCTCAGAGCAAAATTTGCTGTGTTCCTTGCTTTGACACTGAGTTTCTGTATCTCCCATGCCTCATTCACACCCTTGGTCAGGATTTCATTTTTTGGGCTATTCCTTTTCTTTTTGCACACCCTTCCTGCAGTGCCAGCTCCTGCSCACCTAATAAAGAAGCCAGTGTACTGCAAAGCTTGCCCAGTGCAGCCATCATCCACAAACCACTCTGACTTAGCTCACTCCATTATGCAAAACAGCTCTGAGGAGAAGCCTGCTGGGAAATGCAGAAACAGATTTTTCCATGATGGAAAAAAAAAAAAAGCACTGCAAGGTATGTTTAGGTGTGTCAGGGGTGGGAAACTGTTTAAGGAAAGTMGTTTCTCAAAGGTTTTCATGATATATCTGATTTTTGCAAAGCGTTTGAGGGCTGAAGATGTGGTACRCCCCCAGCTAATCATGGCAAACACACTCCACGCCTTTCTAAGTAACTCCWTGCCTGTACTAAGGTCCAGGGATCCAGGATCCTGCATGAGGGCAGATGCAGAGCAGCAAGGAAGCCATGAGGGGCCYGCAGGCAGCTGCTCAGAGGGGCCAGGTGAGAATAGCTACCAGAGCAGCAGAGGGAAGGCCATATGGCACCAGCTGTGCTCTGCCTCCCAGCAGGACAGCCTCTCCTCTCATGAATATCATTTCCACAGCCTGCACAAGAGTGATCTGCTATTGCAATGAGCTGCTCCTCTCCTTTTCCTCACCTGTACCCATCACCTTGGGGCTGCTGAGCTGTGGCACAAAAGAAAAAGGCAGCGCAAGGAAAACTGCAGGCTCTGAGCCCTTCTCTGTGCTGGTGCTCCAAAACGAGCCACCAAAAGGGAGCACCAAATTCTCTAGGGAAGCCTCTTCCCTGCCCCTTCTGCTTGCCACACCTGTAAATGCCCAGAGCCAGGGGGTGATGGCCAGCAGGACTGTCACAAAGCTGGTTTTAGGGACAAAACCCTTTTGCCACAAACCCTTCTCTCTGGTTCTGCCAGCCCAGCCTCGCCCAGCTGATACAGCCCCAGCACATCCCCCTGAGCTGGGGAAKGGGTTAATCCCAGAGGTGCCTCAAACTGCTGGAACAGAGGCTCACAGAGTTAATGGGAATAAAAAGGATTTTTACTGAAGAGCCTTCAAAGGCCACACCCTGGCAGTACTGGAGCCACACTCATGGCTCTGCCTGGATGGCTCCAAGATGGAAGCAAAGGAGGGCTTGGTCACAAGATCTCACATTTTTAT